>BCLF01000021.1:1582702-1601917 GCA_001602275.1 Zoysia japonica | reverse complement strand
CCCGCCGCCCGCCCCCGAGGAGGCCGCGGTCGCGGTCGCGGGCCCTCCCCGCCGCGGTCCGCCGTCGTCCGGACGGAGTCCTCGTCCACCAACAGCGTCGGGGGAGCTAAGGTGACGACGACTGACGCGAAGTGTAAGCTCCAAGTGAAGATCTGGATTTGGACGTTTTGATGAGGGGGTGAGGGCCGCTAGATCGATGCATTGGATGGGGATGGGTGGTGGTGGTGGTGGTGGTGGTGGTAGAGAGAACAGATTTTCCTTTTCTTCTTCTTCCAGCTTTCTTCTCTGAAATTTCTTCTTGCTTCTCGCTTCTCTTGGACAGTGTATGTGGATTTATTGGAGTATAGTTTACATGGTTTTTCCTCCATCTTCTTCCCCCGTCTTGTTTTTTTCGAACGAATTTTCGGATGAAATTCTCGAGTGCGCTGCTAGATTCATCAGCTCAATGGTAACGAATCCGAGGGAGAGCCAAGGAGCAGCATCTCAATTACGCATGCGGGCAGTTTCGCCTAGCCCTCCTGATCCGGTGATTCGGCTCCGCGTCACGGCGCCGCTGCTTGTCATCCTTACCCGTGTCGGCGGCGTCACACTCCATCCGCGCCTGTCACTCGTCTCCAGCTAATGGTGAGCTAGATTTCCTCCCTTTTGCCTCCTTTGATTGAATTTTTTTTTCTATTTTTACATTTTTCTATGAACTAATTTTTATAAAATTTTTGTAAAGAATCCTAATTCGGGGTTCCAGCCCAGGTCGCTTTCCTCTCGTCCTCCCCCGCCAAAGCTGGAGTCCGCTGGGCAGGGACCCACGTGGCCGCTGGCTCGCTGGATTCGGCCGTCTGCAGAAACACCCACACCCTTCGCGGAACTCGTGTTCCATTCCATCCGTTCGGCACCGATCAGCTGGGATTCTTATCGCTTGCTTGTCCGGAAACCGAGCGGCGGAGTGCGGGTGGTTACTGGTTTTGTGCTAAGCAAGCTCACCTTTTTTTTGTCGATGGAGCGATTGACATCTGATAAGGAAAGGCTTAGGCGTCGAATAAAGTAATTTTTTTCATGTGTTTTTTCAGATGAAATTGAAAAATTCATTTGTGATTCTTATGAAAATCATGGCCTTTAGAGTTATTTTTTTTACTATATATCTCTATGTATGTATGATAAAATGTATTTAACAGAGGGGAGTTAGATTATGTACACACAAAAACTGTATTTAAAATTATTTTTCTTTACAAATCTGACTAATAAAATTTTTTTATAGATATTATTTACCAATTTAATGAATGAGCTCTTTTAGATTTTTAATTTTAAGTCTAGACGGACTATAACTAAATACTATATGAGATCACGAAAAGTTTGTTGAAAAACAAAAAAAAATTATTTTAATATTAATATATTATCTTAAATTAATAGTTTTACTTAAACTATAGCTTAAAAGTTTTAATAGGCGTTGCATTTCCTTTATAACAACTACATATGAGAGGCAGATTACTCTAGGGGCAAACCCCTGTTTCGCCCTCAGTCCTCAAATTGGGGTGGTCGCACTCACCACTCGAGCTGACCTGTTTCAATAACCGTTTGAACTGGAAAAATATGTGTGAACTAGTTTGTCGAAAATCGTAAAAATCGATTAAAAATCATTTCAAATAGAAAAATTTAAATTTAAATAAAATTCAGTCGAAATAGTATAGTAAACCAGACGATTTTCTAGGTTTATCCAGCGGTTTTATTAATTTATCCTCGGTTTTTATGATTTTTAGATTTTAAAGTTTGCAACCCCACCAATTTCACCTATGGACCGAATTTTTCAGTTTCTCGATTGGTTATACCAACTTTCGAAATTTGAAAATTTGAAAATTTTCATTATTTTTAAATTTTTAAAATGAAAATTTATCGTCTTTCAGCAAAAGCCATGAAAACCGGTAACCTTGGCTGACCATCGAGCCGGAGGCTCATCCTCCTTGGCACCCTGAAAGATTTATGCCTCAATTGTAGGAATTCTTTTAAATTTCTATTTGTTTTTTTTTCCTGTAAAATTAAACTGATTTCCGTATCAATGAAGCATTCAGGTCAGCTGTAATAAAACAGAGCGAAATTCAACCTCGCTCCGACCGTTGCATGCCGGGGTCAGCCGGTCAAACGGTGTGCCTAATGACATCATCGCATACAGAAGTCTCAGAAGCACCTAAAAACATCGTGCTGCAATAATCGTGTCTTACTGGTATGAGCCTGATGCTGCTGTTTCCCTGCACCGCCAGCTACAACACGAGAGCAGGATCGATGACCACGGCGATCAGGGCCGACCCAGCAGCAGCCGCGCGAGAAGGAAGACCATGCCATGTGATGAGTGATGACGAAGAATACTTGCCACGCGTAGAAAGGGGAAAAAGAAAGAGATCATGCATGTCAAACTTTTTTTTTTCCGACAAAGCTAATGCAAGCCTTTGATACACGTAGCTTGATTCGTCGTCGTCGCCGTGCTCGTACCAGGGAGAGATCAAATGATTTTGTCTTAAATCTCACTTCTCCCGGCTCCCAAGTAAAGGGACGAGTACTATGAATTCTGTAATGAAGCAGGAATCTCAAGACGCGCACCGCCGGACAATGCCGGTGCGGTGCTCATCTTGCTCGTCGAGCTGGAACGAAATCGCGCGTGCTCGAGTGACGAACTCATCCTGATGACACGGGAAAGGATGATGATGGCCACTAGGGAGGACGCTGGAGTAGTAGTCGGCAGGGGGCGGGGCTCCGGGGCAGGGGCCGCCACGCGGGGAGCGGCAGACGGCCACGTGGGTTCCTGGTCGCGCACTGGCGGCAGCAGCAGCAGCGAGAGATAAGATTTTGCGGCGGTCATCATCCTCGTCTCATCTCCCCATCTCCATCGCACCTCGTCACCGCCATCATCACGGACGGATCAGAGGGACCGGAAAAGCTGCCGCGTGACGCCACGCCGAGGGGGACGACGGGAATAATCACCGCTAGGGCCCTAGGGCGGCCCAGGAGGGGGAAAGCTGCCGTCCCGTCCCCCCCTAGTGGACCGAGGGCCCGGGTCTCTCAGGCGCGCGAGCGCGCAGGAACCGCACGCACGTGGCCCCTATCCGCAATCAGCCCTTATCCGCCTCTCTCAGGCGCGCGCGCGCGAAGCCAGCCATGGCGGCGGCGGCGTTTCTCCTCTCCGCCAGGGCGGCGGCGGCGCTGGTCCCACGGCGAGTGCCGTCCCGCCGCCTCGTCGTCTCCTGCGCGAGCGCGGCGGCGGACTCGGCGTCCGGGGCGGAGTTCACGGGGAAGGTGGGGTTCTTGGGGCTCGGGATCATGGGCGCGCCCATGGCGTCCAACCTCATCAAGGCAGGGTGCGTGTGATCCGATCCCTCCTCAATTATTTACTCTTGTTGGTCCTGCATTATCCTGGGGTAATATGGGTCATCCATCTGCAGCTGCGATGTGACGGTGTGGAACAGGACCGAGAGCAAGTGCGATCCCCTCCGCAGCCTCGGTGCCAAGTAAGCAATCATCCGCATGAACAAACCTCCCTCCCTCATTTACCGTAGCGCACATGATAAAGCAAATGCAGCTTATCAAATGGGAGATGTTCTTGTGTAACCCTGAAGTAGAACGGAAACCTGGCTTATTTACTGATTGCCATTTGTTCTCCAGTGCCCACCATCGTTGCGGGCTCTTCCTTTCGGATAGACTCTGTTCTGCTGAAATCCCACTCAGATGCAACACTCTCCATTTCAAGAAACCAAGACCTTGACAGCTACTATTACAATTTTCTGTCCACTTTCCCTACTACTAGTAGAAAGCCACGGAATTATCAAATTTTAAAACATGTTGGTCTTCATGTTGACAAAAATGAACAATGTTCTATTGAAATTTAAAATATGTATGTGCATCACCGTTTCACTTGATGTAAGAGGATGCGGCACCCTGCAGGTACCAGCCTTCACCGGCCGAAGTCGCTTCATCTTGCGACGTGACCTTTGCGATGCTTGCTGATCCAGACAGCGCGGTATAATATGCTTCCTTTCAGAGTGCACATGATGCCGTTTTCTCTGTTTATCAGAGAGCTCACATGACAAACCCAATAATGTTTGTCACCGTATGTACCTACCGCAGGTTGCAGTTGCTTGCGGGACCAATGGAGCTGTGGAAGGGTTGGCCCCAGGGAAAGGGTAACTAACTAACTAACCTTCACCCGTTGAAAAAATTGGCATTACAGAGCCTGGAGCATATCAGGACGCGTAGATGAGACAATGTTCATTTCTCTAGTCACGCTTGTTTGTCTGTCAACTTGCAGGTATGTCGATGTGTCAACGGTTGATGGAGCGACATCGAAGCTGATCAGTGAACGTATTACAAGTACAGGGGCATCATTCCTTGAGGTAGTTTCTTGTCCCTGCCTGCCATTGTGTTTGTCCCTTATCGTCATGTAAAATGACACTGTTTGTGTTTCTGTCCCTTCTAATAATTTGACATGGCACTGTTGATTTTCTTGTCTCAAGGTGCCACCAGCAGTGTGATTTCAGCATCTGTACTATCGCTGCATGCAATGCTAACTTGATTATTGTTCAGTAGGCTCCAGTTTCAGGCTCAAAAAAACCTGCAGAAGATGGACTGCTCATCTTTCTCACTGCAGGTGAATCTCCTGCCTCCACGCCTGGTAGTTGCAATAATGCAGCAGTTAAAACTGTTTTTCGGTACCTGAAAACTATTGATATGATTGATCAAAGGTGATGAATCACTATACAAGAGAGTGGCACCCCTCCTAGATATCATGGGCAAGGTAATCACTCATCAGGAAGAAGCACAATAGTTCATTTTGTCCTTTGTCACGTTTTGTGATGTGCTTATGCTTTTTGTTACCCTGAAACCAGTCAAGATTTTATCTCGGTGATGTTGGCAATGGTGCTGCAATGAAGCTCGTGGTCAACATGGTCATGGGAAGGTGCATATCACCTCATCGCAGGATTTATGTAACACTATTAGTTCGGTTAATCCTTTTTTTTTCTAATTTTTTTCTGGAATGCTACAGCATGATGGTTTCGTTTTCAGAAGGGTTACTCCTGAGTGAAAAGGCAGGCTTAGATCCGAATACTCTCGTTGAGGTAATTCGCAACAAAGAAACAGAAATCATCTGTAATGATGTTGATGCATGCAGAGACGGAAGCTAAGCTAAGGACGCCTTGATGCTTTCAGGTTATCTCACAAGGTGCTATCAGTGCTCCTATGTTCTCCCTGAAGGGCCCATCTATGGTTAAAGCTACATATCCTACCGCCTTTCCTTTGAAACATCAGCAGAAGGTAAACTACCCACCCTTCTTGTTTGTTCATGTATTCAGCAGCGGAAAACAGTTTGCTTCTGGTACGCCCTGATCCTGAGTTCCCAACACTAAGCCAATAATTTCAATGCAGGATCTGAGACTTGCATTGGCGCTGGCAGAATCTGTGTCCCAGTCCATTCCTACAGTTGCAGCTGCAAACGAGCTATACAAGGTGGCCAAATCACTTGGCCTCGCCGATGAGGATTTCTCTGCTGTTATTGAAGCCCTGAAGACCAAAGTGCAGGGCTCGAAGCTGTAGTTTTTTATGTTGAGTTATGATTAAGGCAGTATGTTCCCTGGAACTGAAGTTGAAACTTGAGAATTTCTCAAGAGTTAAACGAAATTTCGTTTGTTACATTGATTGAGCAATAATAATACTGGCCGGTGATGGTATGTCTGCAAATCAGCAGAACAAAAGTACCTGATCCAGGAAGAGTTTTGTTGATCAAAATTTGGCTAGTTTGAACCAGGGCCACAGATAACACGCCTACTTCGCACTAGAGCAAACAGATATCATGCATGTTTAACACCAGACACTAAAAAAGGAATCTCTCTAGTAGTAGTATTTGCTAGGCATAAGGGACAACAAATGCGCACAGGACAGATAAATAGACTTAGCAACTACCACGTTGTATTCATAGCTTAATGCTGACAAATTATTTGGATGCGAACAACAGAAATCGTTTCTGATGTGAGTACAAAACTGATCCAAGCACCAGCTAAATGTGCCTACTACAACGTGTGAAGTTTCTCTCTGATTTCACTAGTGACCCTCTAGTACATGAACAGTACAGTACACAATCAATTTGTTCTATTGCTGCGGCTGTTTAGCATACTCTTCTTGGTCCTCGTCAACCGTCAATTCAATTTGCTGGAACAACCTGTTCTTTGGTGAATATACAGAGTGCCAATTGCTGAACGCTCTATGTGCTAAGATCCGATACCAGCTACACCCTGAGCTTTTGTTGCCGCTTGCTGTGCTGCGGCCGCCGCCGCCGCCGCTGCTGTGGCAGCTGATGATGCAGGGGAAGCTGGTACGGCTGGGGTTTTCTGTGGTGCTTCAATAGCATGCTCCTGCTGCTGTTTGTTATTTACCTGCGCCAATATATTCTTTATCTGTGCTCCTGTGAGGGTCTCATGATCAAGAAGAGCGTTGGCTAGAGCATGGAGCTCCTTATTGTGTTCTGTGAGAATGGTCTTTGCATTATTGTACGCCTTCTCCAAGAAATGTTTCACCTCCTGCTCAATCGCAAGTCTTGTTTCTGAGCTCATGCTCTTTCCATCGTCTTCGTAATTGTAAGAAACAAGGCCAACCTGCTGGCTCATACCATATTTAGTAACCATTGCTCTTGCCATTGCAGTTGCTTGCTGGAAGTCAGATGAAGCACCAGATGTTACCTCACTCTCCCCAAATATAAGCTCCTCTGCCACACGTCCTCCCATGCAGACATCCAAACGTGCCAGCATCTGTTTCCTTGACACACTAGTCTCATCACTGTCAGGGAGTTGGGCCACCATTCCAAGGGCCATCCCCCTGGGCACGATAGTAGCTTTGTGGACAGGATGAGCACCATCTGTGTGGATGGCAACAAGGGCATGCCCTCCTTCATGGTATGCTGTCAATTTCCTGCATTCATCAGAGATAACTGCAGACTTCCGCTCACTGCCCATCATGATTCGGTCCTTCGCATACTCAAGATCATTCATCGTGACAGCCTTTGCTCCATCCATGGCAGCTTTCAGAGCAGCAACATTTACCAAATTAGCAAGATCTGCACCTGAGAATCCTGGCGTTCCCCTGGCAATGATCATCAAATCCACATCATCACCCTTCAAGACCTGCAGTCACAAACAAATGGGTAAGGTCTAATTTAATATGGATACCAAGCAATATAATTTCTTAAATTTACCTTTGACATATGGGAGTCTAGAATTTGCCGGCGGCCCTCAACATCTGGGTTGGGAACAACAATGTGACGGTCAAAGCGTCCAGGTCTGACAAGGGCTTTATCTAATGACTCAGGGAAGTTGGTTGCTGCAATGACAATTATTCCCTCATTCTGTTTAAAGCCATCCAACTCAACAAGCAACTGGTTCAAGGTCATCTTCATATACTGTTGATCCTTCGGGTTCCTGCTCCCACCAATTGCATCAATTTCATCAATGAATATTATACAAGGAGATCGTTTTTTTGCTGCAGCAAAAAGGTCCCTCACTCTTCTAGCTCCTACTCCAACAAACATCTCCTCAAATTCACTGCCGCTGCATGAGAAGAAAGGAACACCAGCTTCGCCAGCAATTGCTCTCGCCAACATTGTTTTTCCAGTTCCCGGTGGACCAACAAGCAAGACACCTTTAGGAAGTTTTCCACCAAGACGTGTAAAGCGCTGAAAATCACGTAAATCACGTGGTCATCTTGTGAATATCAAATAGCATTACCAACAGAGCAAAGATTTTTTTATTCTCTTTTCAGAAGAGAGCAAAGAAAAGATACATAATATAACGTTGAGATAACTATTGTCTACGTTCTAAACTATCTACACCACAGAAAATATGAACTCACAGCATTATAAAACCTCTTCAGAGGGACATCATTGCTAAACTAAGTGCTCCCTCCGTCCCAAAATAAGTGTCTTTCTAGACTTTTAAACATTAACGGTTAATCATTCATCTTATTCAAAAAAATTATGAATAAGGCGAATGGTCAAACATTGATTTTTAAAAGTAAAAAAAAACGTCACTTATTTTGGGATGAAGGGAGTAATAAAAAATTTAAGTTAATCTATTAAGGTTGCTAAAAAAAGGTTGGTCTATTCAGTTGACATAAGAATTAAAGAGCTATCAGATTGTCAAGAATTAGAAAAACAACACAACAGAAGCAAACAATGAGACCACAATATATCAAGCTTAAACCATGTATGCAACAAAGTATAATCATAAGAAACTGTTGGCCCTTAGACCAGCAACAGCAGTAACCCAACAGACTCCTAGCTGCTGCATACATGCACACACTCTCTGGACTGGACAGAAGTGAAGAAAGGAGAAGACCATAGAGCTCTGTTCAATGAACATGGAAGGAGATTCTTAGCAGCTATGCTGCCTTTGGTGGTAAGATACTCCATTGCTTATATAATCAAAAGAGAGTATTAGCTACAGTTACAAATAAGGGCCTATTTGGGTGCCGTAGTCTTTCAATACCATTATACCAAAGGTATCAAGAAACCATGGTTTTAGAAGTCATTGTCAAGCAAAGCCATGGTTTAGAAAAAAAAAGAAGTCACGAGTGAAGTTTTCAAAAATACAAAATAGCTGCACTTTTAACAATACTATGGTTTTGAAAACTACAGTTGTGGCATTCGTCGTCAGCGTGTGGTGTGGACTTGCTCTTCTTTGGCTTGTCCTTATTGCGCCATTGCTGGAGTTCGATTAGCCGCCCTGCTGCTCCTTGCAGTGCGCCCTCCATTCTTCCTCCGTGAGCAGCAACTTACTGCTTGTACATGCTGGAGTGCCACCAACGTGTGGTCCTCGATCGCCTTCCGCCTCCTAATCAAGTCCTCCATCTTTAGCTCCAAGAGCTTGAGTAGATTCTCGAATGATAGAGCAATCTGTTTGTATTTCGCCGGTACAACCTGTAGGTACTTCTCAATCACCCGCTGCTCGCCAATTCTGTCGCTGAGCGTCGCCAACTCCACGACCAGCGAGGTCACATCGCAAATCCTCTATGGACTCGCCATAGCAGATTGTGATGTTCTCATACTCTTCGCGGAGCTGCTGCGTCTTCGCCTTCTTCGCTCAATCTGAGCTGACACACAGAGATGAGAGCATCTTCCACGCTTCCTTTGCCATCTTCTTTTTCACGTGTAGATGAGATCCATCGTGACCGCGTGGGGAATTGCCTCCAGCACTAGCTTGTCTTCAACGTGACTCGATGGCGACCCACAAACCGTGCGCCTAGAGCATCACCTTCATCGGCAATGCCCAATTGGAGTAGATTGTGCGCATGACCATAAAGTATGTGATAGTGCTGCCAATTTTGCTCATTGTCTTGTGGATGATGACTGGGACCGCTTCCAGCCATGGCGCTCCGGCATCCACACTGGTGACCTCACTTCGGAAGCTTCCAGCGTGTCCACCATTTCTGCTGGTGCTCAACACTGGCTTTGATACCAATTGTTGGCCCTCCGACCAGCAATAGCAGTAACCCAACACATTCCTAGCTGCTGCAGCAGCAGCACACTCTCTCTGGACCGGATAGAAGTGATGATTGGAGAAGACCAGAGAGATCTGCACAATGAACATGGCAGATTTCCAAATAGTTGTGCTGCCTTCGGTGGTAAGCCACCCCATTGCTTATATTTTAGTCAAAAGAGTACAAGCTACTGTTACAACTAAGTTTTTTTTTTCTCCCATTGCTGGGCTGACTCAAACTGCAGCATTTTACTTCAACTATTAACTACCAACTACCATCTAGTACTGGCTACATCTACTCCTGCTGTTTTTACCTTTTTAAACTTTTGGCACCCCAAAGAATTCAGCCTTGGCGCCTGAAATAGTTATGCAGGGGAGCTGCAAACTATCTCACAGAGCAGCAAGTTACCCAACAGAAACAATGTTGAGCCAACCAAAGATATTGGTAGATAACTTAGGACTACAAGAACTAAAATAAATAATAATGAGCTCATCGATGAATATATTTATTAACATTTTCACATCATGGCATAATGGCCATTGTTCACAGCACCAAGGCAACATCAAACTCTGAAATATTAATGTTCTAGTACTTCCTCCGTCCCAAATTATAGGTCACTATGGATTTTTCTAGTTTTCCCAAATTATAAGTTATCCTCACATCCCAATATACTTATCTCTCTTCCCCATATTTCTCCATCACTATCTCTCTCCTCTTAACCCACCTTTTCCACTCCCCTTAATTCTCGTGCCTAGACCCAAAATAACTTATAAATTGGGATGGAGGGAGTATTATAGAAGAAGGTAACGGGTAAAAAACTACCATTAGATTCATTATTCGGAGTAAACTCAATGTTAAAGCAACTGTATTGATTTTCATCAAAAAAATATTTTAAAGAAGAGCTTTACCTTGGGATCTCGAAGATAATGAACTATTTCCTCAAGTTCAGATTTGGCTTCATCAACACCCTTTACATCACTGAATTTTGTGCTTGATTCCATGCTCGGTTGAACTTCTTCATTCAGACCAAGGCCTACATAAATTTTTTAAAATATTGGGATAAAATTGATTCAGAAAAAAGAAAAAAAAAGTCTTTCAGGAAATAAAACCTTTGCTGATTCCTCTATCCTCGATGAGAGCTCCAATGCCAGATATTAGAAGAAAAGTTAGTGCGATGCTGCGGAATGTACGCCAAAGTTGATCCTTAAATTGACCCGTTTCGGCAGTAACCATATGAATAGGTGCATTTGCAGTGCCAAGAATTCCATCTTTTGTCACTTGACCAGCACTCTGTAGTGCTGGAATGCTTCCAAAGCTTCCTTCCTGCCTTGTAGAAGAAGCAACACCTGTACAGTTCATAATCAAAGATTAACGATTAGGCAGTGCTAACTGAAGAAGTGCCATAAAGGCTCCCCTAGACATAGCCTAACTATACAACGATTCATACAGAATAGTAGAACCGTCCTACCCACTGGACATTGGGTATGGCACAAAGAGTACATATATAGATCATGTTTCTCTGCAACACGAAATGGTAGAAAATAAAATGTGTCAAACATAAAGCATTCTTTGAGCTGTGATAGATGAGGAATGAGTTTATTTGCTGATGTTATACTCATTTATCGTAACCTGTAAAATATAATGCTCAAGTACCTTGTTAAAGATCAGATGGTCAAACAAATGCCAAAAAAACAACACAATGGCTATAAAAGTAGTTAGCAGGTGATGCAATTTCATTCAGTTTCAGAATAAAAGTTCAGTAACAGCAACCTTTCACACACAACACAGCAGAATGAAAGACTAATTAGCCATAAATATATGTTGAGGATTTGGGTACCTCTCTGCAATGTTTTAAGCAAGGTGCTCTCATCCAACCTATCAACCTTTACAAGAGCTTTTACATATTCAGAAATCACTGAAGGGTTGGAATGCAATGAAGGCTGGCTTTCAAATATTTGTATAACACGCTCTGGGTCACTTCTGTAGATTTCTTTAAGGAGGGAAGTCTCGCTTGGTGCATCTAGTTCTCGCATACGGCGAGCAAGGCTACCGATATAGCTTGACTGATTCCTCTCTTGCAAGTTTCTAAACCTGAAACCTGTAATGATCAATAGAACAGGAAATATCAAATGAAGAAGTGGAAAGCCAATTTAGTAGCATGCACGAATGAGTAGTAGCAGTGCATTTATTAAAGAACAAAATAGTAACACCAACCCAGGCACCTTTGTTGATTTCATAAAAGGAATATAACAGCGGAGATACATTTAAAACATTAAGCAATGGATGGTAAAATGTAAGTATATCTGAGCATGGTAACTTTTGGAATGTTGCAAATGATAACGTGTATAAGGGTATCAGTTATATGTTCATGTAATGCATCACAAAAAGGCAGAATACCTGCTGCAAGATCACTTCTAAGAGTGCCAATTGAGGACGATGCCATTAGTTCATTGTAGATGGCATTTGCCGGTCGGTGCCTTGCAATCTGTGACAACAGAAAGGTGCATTGATTCAAGCAAAATACTACCAAACAATAAGATTATAATAACACAAACAACAGAGGAAACCATGCTATTGTAAGCAACAGCTGTTCCGCAACAGTACACAAACAAACATAGCTGCCAAAATTTCTTAGCTTTTAAGGCCCTGTTTGGGTGTTCTAGTTTTTCAATACTAAGTATCAAGAAACCATGGTTTTAAAAATCATTATCAAGCAAAAACATGGTTTAGAAAAAGAGGTCATGAGTGAAGTTTCTAAAACTCCAGAATAGCTGCACTTTTTCTAATACTATAGTTTTTTAAACTACAAAATTTGTTGCATCTAAACACCTCCTTAATTTCTAAACCAAAATTTTTGACAAAACCATATTATTCTTGCAAAACTTCAAAAATACTTTGTATCCAAATAAGGCCTAAGTAAGCTGCCATAATGTTAAGTTTCTATAGCCCCCTCTTCAAAATTTAACTTGCAACACAAGAAACAAAATCTAGCTCTTCCTATAAATTCCCATATAGGTAACAGGTTATCACATCAATCTAGTGATATGTCATAATAGAACCTCCATAAGAAAGGAAGAAATCCTTTCTACAAGTTGTAATCTGTATCACTATTAAGTCCAAACCAGCAGCAATATGCCTACATGGTGCAAAAGCAGACGCAACAAGATGCGTACGTCTATAACATACCTAGAAGTCTCAAACCACGCAGGCGGCAGCACCGAGTCCCGCCCACTTCCACGATCGAAGCTCGGAACCCAGAACCGCATCCCAGGTACAATAACAAAGTGCGGGAAACAAGAAAAAGATCGTGGCTTGTACCTGAGAGAGTACGCGCCGCCATGCCATGGGGACCAGAGCCCTAACCTTGCGCCAACCGGCCCCGCGAGATCCCGGGGAAGAAGCAGCCAATCAGGCGCAGGGAGGGTTAGGCGGTCGGACAGGAAGACGACCTCAAAGGAATACGAGGCGTCGAGCTGCGCGGAAGCGATTGAAGGATGGGTACGGCGGCGGCCTGGTCGCGAGCGGGAGGGGCGGCGGCGGCGGCGGGGCAGGTCTTGCGAGGCAGGACCGCAGGGACGTGGGGAAGCAAATGAAGAGGAAACGGACACGAGGGAGTCCTTGGATTTTTTTTTTCTCTTTTATTTTTACTGTGTCCTTTTCTCCGAAGGCGTAGAGCCGGGACGCGGATGGGCTACTTTAGTGTCAAAGTGTCATAGAAAATAAAAAAATTAGTATAAATCTACAATCTTTTTAAAAAGACAGTTTTTCTTTTATAAATGCACACGTTCAAGAGTTATCTCTTTTTTCAAATCTAACAGATAAAATCTCTTTACAAACATTTTTTACAAATTTAACAAATCAGCTCTTCTAAATCTCCTAGATTTTGAACGCACACGAACAATTGTTAGGCTAAGAGATCCCCATAAAACACAACAACCCCGTGTATCACTTCCACATGAAATCTCCATATACCCCACGTAAAACGCAACAACTATTAATTTAAAAAATACGGGGCTATATTGAAATATATTAGAAAACCATAAATATAAGTTGGTCTAAACCATATTTAAGAAAATATTGAAATATTAATATTTCAGTGAGAGCTTATTTTAGACTGAATAGGCTAACATGGAGTAGTAGTGTTTCATAAAACACAACAACTCTGAACAAATATAAAACCTCAATGAAAAGTTGTTGAAAAAACAATTTATTTTAAGCATAGTCTTAATCTTATCACCCGTAAGAATGACGAAAATCAAAAATATAGGCCACCGAAGCTATAAATTAACGGTTTTTGACTCGAGATGGTTACCAATTTTGTTTCGCGGACCCAAATTGCTTTTTTTTTGAGAAAATAAATGCAAACTGTAATTGCGAGCTCTAATAGATCAGAGAATTCTTGGGATCTTACCTGTCAGGCAATAATGGTAGGAAAATATTAGTTCATTACCGAATACATCCAGCAAATTATTTCTCGTCGCTTCCATTTATCTGCTAATTTATAGGAAGAATTAGAAATTGCAAATTTTAATTTTAATATACTGTTTTTTAAGTTAATATTTTTTTAAACCGTAGCGTTAGCACGGGTATCAAAACTATATTAATATACATGTGCAGGATGTAAATATACGCAGGATTAAATTTCTTCTACAATTAATAACGTACTAAGACAACAAATGTAAAGAAAATATAGCTATATTTTTCAAGAATTTCTAAAGTGCATCCAGTTTTAGATATGATGTATGTAAACTTTAACCTTTTATCATGGTGATGAGTAATGAGAAACATATAATTTTAATTTTAATATATTATTTTCTTAATTTAATAAATTTTTTTCGATCATAGCGTTAGCACGGGCATCGGTGGTTAGTAATAAACATTGTGAAGGTGACGTTTTGATAAATGAAAAATGTTAGGTGAGTTTGAGATTAAAAAATAAATAAATAGTTAAGATTTAAAAAAATTGAGAAAATGAAAGGTGAAGATTTACCTTCGTATCCCCATTGCCAAACAACACCTAACTAGTTTTACGGCAACGCTTGCAGTAAAGGTCCAATAACCGTTGCACTTATTTATACCTAGTCAAGTGGGTGAAGCTAAATGGGCCGGCCCGAGGCTCGGCCATTTTTGTTCGATACGAGCATGGCCCGACACGATGTGCAGCCAGGCCGGGCTGGCTCGAAGCTCGACACGGATCGTGCCTGGGTCTAGGTGTAGGCCTGTTGGCACGATGATGTGTACGTGATTCTCAATCTTTTATCAGATCGTGGTAACTCTCGATTTAGTGGAGATGCGACACAATTGATTCGATCTTAAATCAGCGCGATTCGAACCCCGCAATCGCAGCACTACTTCTACTCTGGTTATCAATCGAGCGCACATGATTGACCTCGCCAAGAAGACTAATCTCAGCCTGTAAATCGAAAAACATAAGTAACAACAAGGAAGAACACAACTGAATTGCGAAATCTGAATTAAATCTCGAAGTTGGAAAATCAACAATGTCAAATGACAAAACTGTTTGATAATAGATGAAAACTAATCAAAACTTAACCCTAATGACGGTGGCTACTGATTATATAGAGTTTAGGACGACCTTAAAGGTAAACCCTAATACTAATAGGCTTAGAATAGATATATGGCCTAAAGGCCAAAAGATAGTGTCGCAGCACCCCAACAAACTCTGGATGTCGTATTGCTTTGGCGATTCCTAAAGATCTAGAATGGATTTCTACACGAGATTAGATCCGTTGAAAAGCTTATCTCTTTAGCTTTCCATCCATATCTAGAACGTCTAAAACGGAGCTCGTATGAGACCGGGGCATCCATTTTAGTGTAAGCTGCTCTGGAATCTGAGTCAGACTCGAACCCGAGTTGTTTGGATCACCTTCGGGGTCGAACGTGCGATGCTGGTCTTCAGCATCTCCAAGTTCTCCTTCATACTTCCTTGACCCTCTCTAATGTTTCTAATCATGATAAAATTATTAGGTAGCAATCTATTTTCAAAGAAAAGAAGACACGTGTTTAGAAATGAGCACATCTCTAATCTCAACTGTCGTGCGTAAGTTTCTTAATACTAATTTGAGGAGTCTTGTGTGTATCTAAAAGAGAGATGTCCTCATCATCTTCTCCTTCTTGTTTTGAGTCGTCTTCGACTTAAATTCATTGTGGGAACCTCTAATCCACCGTGCCCTGCAATCTGTAGGAAAAGGTGGAGGCCACGGAGATATTTAAATGGAATCACTTGATGGCTCAAAAATCTTTGTACTTTCATCATTCTCCCCTTCTTGATGGAAAGCCATCCTCGGCTTGCTCCCATGGGTATCATGATACTTATGCAAATTGTTAGTAACATGAATGCACAAATAGTTAGAAAGATCATGAGATGCAAATAAGGTATCTTTGCACACTAAAGCATCATATGAAGTATTTTTATCATAAAAATCAGCATGATCAACTTTTTGAAATAATTCACATGATCAACAATATTATCATTCTTATGAGAATCTATAAAGTGCGTTGTCTTAGAAAAACTAGATAAACATGACATGGCATGATATGTTGTATTTTCATTATCTAGTTTGTCATTTATTTTTATCATGTAAGAGGATTTCAAATTTGAGCAAATATAAACTCTATACACCATAAAGACACCTATAGAATCATAATTGCATATAACATAAAAATTGATTCTACTTAACAAAGGCAATTCAGATTTCGAAAATATCATCTTTTCTACTGTAGCAAGGTCATAAAAAGAATCATATTCAATATAACCCAGTGTTTAGAGAAGACAGCAATTTTAGCTCATCATTTTCACATGTAATGGGTGTGAAATATTTAATTTCAGCACTAGTGAATGGATAAAAAACAGGAGTATCGAATTTATTCACTTCTTGTTGCATAGGAAGAATAGAAATATCGACACATATTATTTTCTTATCACAAGAATTAGTGGACAAATCAAACATTTACAAAGGTAAATAGATAAAAGATGATACTAGTAGTTGCTTTACAAAAGTAAGGTAGAAAAGAAATTTCAGCCAACTATAATATTGTCACCTTTTGTAGATCGAGGTGCAATATGTTTCTTCTCATTTTCAGCAATACCTTTTGGCGTGTTATGATCCCTCTTATTTTAGGTTATGCATGAAACATTGCGCATCTCTTCTTTTATCATGTCTGTATCACTTTTATCTTTTTATTTGATCTCACTTTCCTGCAAAATATTAAGTGCAATAAGACGTACAGTAGAAAGCTTCTTCTCTAAAGAGTATTAATAAAAGTTTCTCTTATTAAAATTTTAGCATTATTCCATATCCGAGGATATTTTTTGATATATATAAATGTTGCCATCAAGTTAAAGCACTATCAACTAATGCCCTAGCAACATTCAAAAGCTTTCTACTCTCACACATATATTTAATAGAATCTAAATCATCATATAAAGGAGGAGATGCAAGAATATAATTATTAGTAGAAGGAGATGATGTAGCAATGATTTGAACCTCATGCGTC
Organism: Zoysia japonica; assembly: GCA_001602275.1. Lineage (NCBI taxonomy): Eukaryota > Viridiplantae > Streptophyta > Magnoliopsida > Poales > Poaceae > Zoysia > Zoysia japonica. Next base: position 1,584,898 of record BCLF01000021.1, on the reverse strand, counting down.
TTTTGATCAGGTGCGACATCTTTTTGAGGTGGATTACATCTTTTAAGGCTTGCCGTCATATTTTCCATATAGTCAATGCGTTTTTTAAAGTTTGCATCGATATTATCAATGACTCTTTGCAAAGTACTACTCACATTGTATTCACCTTCTTTTTTTCCTATCGTGGTTAGAAAAATAGCAAATAGATAGCATAAATGGGTGGTGAAAATTTCACAAAAAAAAATGCCTTACCGAGCTCTTGCAAGATTATTACCAAAGCAAAGTAAAGGATGGTGCAACCAATGGCGAGAGAAACCAAAGAGTCGTAATTTCACAATTGCAGAGTCAAATACAGTGCTGATCCGAGGTAGATATGTAAAGCTTAGAGGGCTGAAATAATAATTAGTGGAACACAATTATATAATAGATAGTAATATTGAATAAGTGTTATAAGTATTATGCTCTAGTTGTTGGTCCAATCTTATAAAAAATACAAATGTTACAAGAATATGAATGAAGATATCAAAGAGCAGCAACAACACAAACGATAAGGCTCTAGAAATCAACAAACTATTCAGCACTTGAAAAATCAGCAAAGGTTAATTCCTGACTTTTAGGTCTTCAAAATATTTTATTTTTATTTTATTTTTTTATATTTTTCTCTGAACCAGAAGTATAAAAGATGGTACACGACCAAATTTCAGATCAATATGACGAAAGTTGTGGCCTGGAGAACATCTCGAATTTCTGTTAAATCTGTGCTGGAAATTCAAAGCGCGAAAACAGAAACTTCTGTTTTGAATTTGTTGAATCTAGGATCGTCAGAGGATGGAAATTTTTTTGTAGATATCCAAAAAGTATTTATACATCTAATTTGGAGTCTAGAAACAAAAGTTATAAAACGATGAATCTCCGAATTAGATTTTTTTGAAAGGCTGAAAACAGATTCGGATTTCAAATTGGATGCGAATTTTATGGATATTTTTGTGAATGATTGAACAACGGATAAATATGGAGAGGTGGATCTATGAGGGGTGGATCTGATTGTGATCGAAATATGGGGTGGATGGGTGGGATAAAATTTCAATGCAAAAGAAACAAATAACAGATGTGACACGATAACAGATGTGAACACGATGTAATGAACGATGAAGAAAAACACCTAGATACAAAAAGATTACAAAATCTATCAACCAAAACATAAACTAAGGACACAAAGTCAATACTAAGGACTCTAAAATAAAATTATGCAAAGGCTAAACACGGCTTGGATAGGAGAACACCTAACGATCTACTATTTTTTTTGTTGCGGCTTTTCTGTGTACGATATCACAATCGATTCGGCCTCAAATCAACATGATTCGAACCTCGCAATCGCAGCACCACTTCTTCTCTGGTTATCAACCGTGCGCACATGATTGACCTTGTCAAGAAGGCTAATCCCAGCCTGCGAATCGAAGAACACAAGCAAGAACAAGGAAAAACGTAATTCAATTACGAAATCTAAATTAAATCAGGAAGTTGAAAAACCAACGAGCCGTCAAACGACAAAACTATTTAATAAAAAAAAACTAATCAAAACCTAACCCTAATGATGGTGGCTCCTGATTATATAGAGTTTAGAATGACCTTAGAAGCAAACTTTAATATTAATAGGTCTAGAAAATATATACGACCCAAAGGCCAAAAGATAGCGTCGCTAGGGATGAAAAAGGGATGGGAAAATCCTGTCCCGATTGGCTCCCGTACACCGTATTAATCAAATTTTCTCACTCACTTTTATTTTCGAAACTAATAAACAGGAACGGGATGAAAACAAAAAAATTAAAACGGAAACGAGATCGAAAACGGGTAAGCAGTTTTCTCAACTGTTTAGTTGGGATCCTTTTTATTTTCATGTGAAACCAGCCCGACGGCCAACCTGTGTGCGGCCCACAAGCCCATTTCACGCGACCATATAAAAGCCAATCCAACCGGAAAACCTACCAGCCGCGCGCGCCCTCGTACAACTCCTACAACTACCAGGTAGCAACCGCCGTTTGCTCCTGCCCATTCGACACTGGTCAAGCCGCGCGCGCCGTTCTTCCCCATCTCCTGCCGTGCACGTTGTCCGTCCCCGTCGCCTACCGTGTGCACGCCGCCCGTCCCCGTTGCCTGCCGGCCCGGCGGCCAACGCCGGACCCTTTTGCCGCGCGCGCCGTTCATCCCCTTTGCCTG
>BCLF01000021.1:1511338-1582097 GCA_001602275.1 Zoysia japonica | reverse complement strand
CTGCCACGCGCGCCGCCTGTCCCCTTTGCCTGCCACGCCCGTCGGTCGACGTCGGACCCCATCGCCTCACGCGCTGCCCATCCCCTTCACCTGCCACGCTCGTTGGACCCCGTCGCGTGCCGCCCGTCCCCTTCACCAGCCGCCATGCTCGCCGGCCTACGCCGGACCCCGTCGCCCTGCCTGGTAGCTGTCAATTGCTAGATGTGTATGGCAGTGTATGATAAATTTATGTCATGTCTTATATTTGTGAGACCTTAAATTTATGTCATGTAGAAATATTGTGAGATCTAAACTTATGTCAAGTTGTATGTTTGTTAGTCTTTAAACTATCGTTATGTCATAATTTGTTCTGTGGATATGTGATATGAAGACGTATTATGTAGTAATTGTGATGTTCCCCATTTAAATTATCGGTTACCGACCGTCATCGATTCGTTACCGTTCGAATTATTTCGTTTTTCAAGTTCCCGAAATTTTCTAGCTCGTTTTCATTTCCGTGTTTTTCGTTTTCGTTTTAGTCCGGTAAAATATATGAAAACAGAACGGCATGGGTCTTTTCCCGACCGTTCCTGTCTCTTTTCATCTCTAAGTGTCGCAGCACCTTAAGAGATTCTGGACGTTATACTGTTTCGGCGATTTTCGGAGATCTAGAAAGTATGTTTGCATGGTATTAGATCCGTTGGAAATTTATCTCTTTAACTTTACATCCATATCTAGAACGTCTAAAACAGAGCTCGTATGAGACCGAAGCATCCGTTTTAGTGCAAACTGCTCTTGTAGTCCGAGTCAGACTCGAACCCGAGTTGTTTGGATCTCCTCCAGGATCGAACGTGCGATGCTGATCTTTAACATCTCTAAGTCCTCCTTCATACTTCGCTTGACCCTCTCTAATATTTCTAATTATGATAAAGTCATTAGGTAGCAATCTATTTTTTAAAAAAGGAAGACATGTGTTTAAAAACGAGCACACCTCTAATCTCAACTGTCGTACGTGAGTTTCATCGATACTAATTTTTGAAGTCTTGTGTGTATCTAAAAGAGAGATGTCCTCATCACACGGCACAAGCACGGTCCGTTTAGGGCGATTTGACTAGGCACGACACCCCGCCCGTGTAGTCTATTAAGCCCGACACGACACGACCTGGTAGGTCCGTTAGACTTATATTTGAAATTCAACGTTAAATACATGTAATTTGACCAATTTTTATTTAAAATTTAATTTTTTAAGCATTATAGAATTATTTTTCAGTAACTTTTGGGATAAAAATAAAGTTTACTTTTATTCCGAGCTTCAAGCCAGTACGGCACGGCACAACCCGACGAGCCCACCGGCACGGCACGGGCCGCCTAAAAACACCTGAACCGTGCTTGAGCCTATTACTAGCACCGATGCCTGTGCCCACGCACGGGCAAGGCAAAAGATGCATTTGACATTAGATTCAGAAAGACAATATGACATTTGTTTTTTTCTTTTAAAAAAATATAACATGACATAAATTCGTTACGATACAGGTAAGATAAAACAGATAATTCAAGAACATATGTCATGAATATATTGATTTCATCAAATAGTTATTCATAAAATTCATAAAAAAATTTGCTTTCCCGTGATACGGGAAAGGTAAAATCAGATATTTTGTGGCAGTACCCTTCTTGCCTCATTTAAATTAGATGCTAATAATTGAACTAACAATTCTCTCCGAGGTGTTATACCATGGTGAACTTGATTGTGTAGGGGTCTTGTTTATTGAAGCAGATTAATTCCTGTCGTCGTGGATATGGGATATTTGATGGTCTCTGCTAATCCTTCATCAGGTTCTAACCATGCCTCTCTTATCTGTATTCAGGTCCCCAAATCACGTTGACTGGAGGAAAATTAGTAAAAGGTTGACTGATGGCCATCTGATTACAAATTAGTAATGTATTCAGGTCCCCAAATCACGTTGACTGGAGGAAAATATCTCAACTTATGTCATTTCAGGTTTGTAAAGTTTCAGAATTTTTAATTTCTTGCAAAGATGCTACTTATCATGTTGATATCTGAAGTGTCACTTATTTTTAACTTCAGGAGAGTCTTATATTTGTATAGGATGTGGACACAGAAGTTCAGTTCGTATTTAAACACTGGCTAATGACTGTCAAACTCGTGCAGGTATATTACTTATGCCAAAGAAGAAGAGGCCATTCGGTGTATTCAAGCTGTACATAATTTTGTCTTGGAAAAGTGTTAAGGTAACCTTCTCTACGTTTGTTGTCTCCCAAAAGTTTTGCACAACATTGTTATTCTAATGGTTATCACAATTGCAGAGCATGCTTTGGTACTACAAAGTATTGCCATGCATGGCTGCGGAACATGGTACAATTATGTTGCCGTGCGTAACTTGCTTTCCTGGCTTTAGATAATTTAGTTTGGGGTTTTGTTTAGGTTAACATGATAGTTGGTGGAAATTCAAGATTAGTATCAGAGAGGCAATGAGGAAAAACTACACTTTTGTATTTCAAACAAATTAAGAGTGGAAGTGTAAAGTATGATTAAGCATTTAAACAATTACATTTTTGTCTAATTGTAATAGGCTTGCCACAATGTATATTATTAAATTGCTCTGTGTCTATATGAGATGACAATGATTTAACTATATGTGCGTTAATGCCAATTGGTGAGAATTATAATAAGAATCGATCAAAGCTTACAATTCTGAAGAAGGGTACAAGATTGAGAATCGATATGTATGGCCTTATCGTCCGCCTGCTGGATCTGCTTGGCGTCGTCCATCTTGGCGGCGCCTGCAACAGCGGATCTGCCCCCCTGCTTAGCCAATCTCTCCGGCAACCACTGCACGGGGGAGCGCTCGTGCAGAGGGAGGGCGGATCTCGTCATCAACGGATGTACCTGTTAATGGTTTAGAAACCTGAAATGACATAAGTTGAGATCTTGCCGTCCCCCACCTCCCCTTCCCCCTCTCGTCAACAAGGCCGAGGCACCCATGAGCCAAGAGACAGCAACTGCTGTTAATCGGCTCAATAGAACAGGGCGAGCGACTTGAAGGGCAGCAGTATGGACCCTGGCGACTTGGAGAAGGGCGGCGGTGGTGGATGGGCGAGTGCAGCAGCGGGCGAGCGTGTCGGTGACGGGCAAGCGGTGGCGCGCGGAAGGCGACGGCCTCCCCTGGGCGGCACACGGAGGGGGCCCTCGCCCTGGTAGTCGTGGAAGAGGCGGCTGGCCCTCTTGGTCGTGGATGCACAATCGGCGGAGGTTGTTGATTGGGATCGTTCGTTAGGTGCGATGGGTGCGAGAGAAAAAGATAGAGTGTGACGCGAAGTACTGATGCCCCTTACGTGCTTTTAAGTAGGAGAGATGACGACCAGGGGCTGGCATGGCACGGCACGGCTCAATTATTTAATGGGCCGTGAAGGACCACCTAGAAGAGGGCACGAGCCCAATCGGGCCGGGCTGGCATGGCCGTTGGCCAGCTATACTCTTATCCAACGTTGCTTGTCAGCTGTCGATTTCAACACAATTCAGTTCGGCTGTATACATTGTATTTCTCATATACCATCATAAAAAAATCAATAAATTCCCTAAATTTAGAATTCTTTTTATACGATTAATTTCAGAAATTTGAGGAAATTCCCTCAAGTTTCTAAAATTTCTGTTTCTTTAGCTTCATCTCGTCGTCCTCTTTGCACAAGTGTTCTCAGAGTTCTTCTGAGTTCTAAGTTTGTAATATTTAATCTTGTAATTTAAATTTTATTTAATTACTCAAATTCAAATTTATCATTTAATTAGTTCTCGCTTGTTTTTCATGCTTTTTACCCAATTGGAGATGTTGCTGCTAAAAACTTAAGACCATGGGCACGAAGATTTAGATTATGGATAGGATCTTAACTTACAAGACAAGTCGCGCTAAAGTAAATCATGCGGTTTGAAAACTAGGTAAAAAAAGTGTGATTTAGAAACCGTTCAGCACAAGGACTTAGATTGCGGATGAGATTTCGACTTATGAGGCGAGTTGCTCTCAACAAAATCATGCCGTTTGAAAACTAGGTAAAAAAGTGGTCAAGGAGCAATATTTCCAATTGGACAAACAGTATGTACGAAAAACAGGTGAGAATTAATTAAATGGCAAATTTGAATTTGAATTCGGATTATGAGACTAAACCTTTCAAACTTAGAACTCGAAAGAACTAGGAGGACACCTGCGTAAAGAGCTCGACGAGACGAAACTAACGTAACAACTTTGGGAAACTTTGAAAACTGAAGAGAACTTCCTCAAATTTTTGAAGATTAACCATATAAAAGAATTCTAAAAATAGAGAACTTATTTAATTGGGAGCTGACGAGCATCATTGGATAAGAGCAACGGTGGATTTACCTCTACTGCAAGTCGTTGCAGTAAAACAACCTATGGTAGCCAATCGACAGCCGTAGAACCGTAACTAACTGTTAAGGCCCTGTTTGAGGGAGCGTCTGCTTCTCCACCTTTTGGAAAAGTAGTGTTTCAGAGAAGCCAAACATGAGATTTTGGAAAAGCAATGTTTAGGAGAAGCAAGGTGGAGTGTTTGGCGTACCTTCTTTTGGACCAGTGGCGAGGTCGCTGAGGACAACTACAGCGCTCATCTCGCTTCCCGGCGGCATCCTCCTCGTGTTCATGTCAACGGCGCCGGACCTGACCTGCCTCGGAGCGCCGCGGTGTAGGGAGGCCGGGAGGATGTGGGGCGACGTTGGTGGGAGGAGGATACGGGGCGGCAGTGTTAGGTGGGGGAGGAGGACGCGCAGCTGCTGCGGCGGTGGGAGGAGGAGGACGCGGGCGGTAGCGGTGGCGCGGGAGAAGGATGTGGGGTGGTGGTGGCAGCGGGAGGGGGAGGACGCGGTGCAGCGGCTGTGACGGGAGGGGGACGCGGGGCAGTGGCTGTGGCGGGAGGAGGAGGATGTGGGGCGGCGTGGGCAGCGGGGGCCAGACAAGGCGGGGGCCAGGCGGGGGCAACCGTAGGAGGCAGGGGCTAGGCGGAGACGGCGAGAGGAGGATGATGGAGGTGCGGTGGTGGGAGGACAGGATGGGAGAAGCAAAGAAGCGAGACTTTCAGAGCTTTTCCGCTTGCTGTGGAGATTCTGGCACCCGCGTTTTTGGCGATTCTTGCGGAGACGCGTTTGGGGGACCGTGTTCAACAATTTGTAAACGCAAAAGCTGGAGGAAGCTTCCCCAAACACAGCCTAAGTACCACTCGTAGTGACTAACTGTGAGAAAAAATATCCCAGCTCTTCCTCTTATTTCTGTGACCCGACTACCAAACTCAGTTTTGAAATATATAAAAAAACCTCCGAAAAGTCAATTTTGTTCTTGATCTCAATACTTTTACCTGCCTCTTCAAAAAAACTTCAGCACCGTGAGCTATGCTTCCAAACTATATTAGACACTATGGAAATATGTGGCATATCCAAACAAAGAGGCAAACAAACCAAGCCCAGGCTTGGAGGGTGTTGATACCCAAAATTTGCATTTTGGGAAGACCAAAAATTTTGGTTTTTTAAACCGAACGCTCCGATTTGGTAGGCCGAATATGATATAGAAAATATCTAAATTCCATCCCATAGTGATTATTTCGCAACAATTATTTTCCAACAAGTTTTTCAGACGTGAAAGATATTTTCGAAAAATTTGGCTACATTTTACAAAAGAAGAAAAGAAGTGCTTAAAAAGACATGAAGATGAAGCAAAATCTATGATTTGAAGGTTCCAGGATGTAGCCCTCACCGAAACGATCAAAACAGATATATGGATCATCTAAATCAGAGACCTGACAAGAAAATCATGGCCTTAAAAAAAATGGTTGCGGCAGGGCCGGAGACTCCGACAGACCCTTTCTGGAACTGAATTTTAGCCAACCGGAGTGTCCGGCAATGTGCCAGTGTCCGGCCCAGGGCCGGAGTATCCAGTACCCGAAGTCGATTTTTGATAGTTTTTACGCCAAATTAGATCTAATTTGTTTCCTAATTAATAGGATATGTAGTTCCATGGGATAAGACATCTCACCTCTATTTAAGGAGGCCTAAGGCCAATTGAGAGACCCCTCTCCAATCATGAATCAAATACATCTTTACTTTTTTATCCTTTTTACCCTAATCTCTTCCAAACCCTTATTTATGTTCTTCCTTCATCCCAGCAGCATTTGAAGGCGATCTAGCTAGCCTGCCTGTAGGAAGATCTCGTTCCGACGGAGTCCCTCTCGAGCTTGATCTTTCAGGTGGTTTTGTGATCACGGCCAGGCCAGGCGATCCCATCCACACGAACGTGCGCGTGGTGCGTTGACCCGGATATTTTCAGCGTCAACACACTTTTTGGCAACTCCGCTGGGGAAGAAAGGTTTCGGTTATTAAACCGAATCATCTTTTCCACGTCATGTCATCCAAAATCTCATCGAAGAACATCGTGATGCCCTCTTTTAAAGAGATTCCCGAGGAAGCTCAGAAGGCATTCATGGAACGTAAGAAAGCGTGAGAAGAACAAGAATCTTGGCGTGCTTCACAACGGATGGGCAAGGCAACACTAAGCAAGTCAGAGATCCCATCTTGCCATCTGCTAAATCAAGGGTAACCACTAATATGCCCACATCTATCCTTGGTTCTGACACGGCCAATATGATTGATTTTGCTATTTGTGCAAGTCTTAACTATAAGTTGGCCGCTTTGGCTAAAATTTGTGTGATATGCTTGTTACTCACTTACAAACAATGGAAGAAAAGGTTGATAGAAAATTTTCTGGCAATACTCTTGATGCCCCTTCCAATGCCGAAAAATCTATTAATCTGTCAAATTGGCAACTCTCGAACCACACGCTAAACCGAACCGTTATTGGTACTTCGGCTAACATTGAGGTACCATTTACTGATGCTACAATCACTAGTTCGGCTAGCCAACATCTATATAGCCGATGTAGCGAGTCAATTCCACCGTATCATAAAGCTGCTCATATTGATAATCCTTTTGGTGGTCTACCTAATGCTAATAGTTCATTGCACCATGTTTCATATCCATTGCCGAACTATTTGCCACAAAATACCTGTAGCACACCATCACTAAAATTGGCTTCAAATCGGTCGAGAACCGATATGAAAAGCATAGAGGAATTTAAAGTGGAGATGATGGACATGTTTAGGACAACCTTCAGCTTGATGCTAAAAGTAAGAGCCGATCATATCAAAAACCCTTTCCTGAAAATGAGTATATTGAATTTCCACATGGTATTAGGGCTCCCGATTTTTTCAAATTCACCGGTGATGATAGTAGATCCACTATGGAACACATAAGCCAGTTTACTATACAATGTGGAGAGACAAGTTCTAATGATATTCTTAAGATAAGATTATTTTCTATCTCTTTCGGGTGCTGCATTTACTTGGTTTACTTCTTTGCCACCCAACTCCATTCATAATTGGCCTCAATTAGAGCAAAAGTTTCATGATTATTTTTCGCCGTGAAACTGAATTGAAATTGTTGCATCTTACATCGGTTAAACAAAAGATCAATGAGAGTGTTTCTGATTATATTAGAAGATTTAGAGATACTAGAAATCGATGCTATAGTTTGACAATTTCTGATAGAGATTTAGCCGATCTAGCTTTTTCTCGTTTACTTGATTATCATAAAGAAAAACTAGAAGGTCAAGAATTTTTAGATGTTAGTCAAGTATTGCAGAAAGCAGTGACCAATGAAAATAGAGTTAAAGAGTCTAAACAAATACAAAAGTCAAATGAAAAGGTCAATTGTTCTGTTTATTTGGTTGGTTGCGAATCTAACAAAATGGACGATGATGATCATGATGTTTATGCTGTTGTATTTTTATGGCCATCCAAAGCTAACTCTCATCCTTGTGATTCTCTCAAGTCGATTCATAAAAATCGGCGAGAGGATATGAAGTTTACTTTTGATGTAGCTAAGTGCGATAAAATATTTGATGAATTGCATAAAGGAGGCTATATCAAGATGTCGCATGTTATCCCACCACTTGATTAGTTAAAACGGCGTGCTTATTGTAAGTGGCAGCATTATTTTCTCATGCTACTAATGATTGTAATGTATTTCGAAGGCAAATTCAACCAGCCATCAATGATGGAGATTGATTTTTAAGGAGATGCAAATAGATAGGCACCCTTTTTCTATTAATACCGTTGATATACAAAATGCGAAAATGTTGATTCAGCCTGAACAAGCCGATACAACCAAAGGCAAGAACGTGATTATCGGTGAAGAAAGATAGGAAAACATAAATCCTTCAAGGGAAGTGGTGTTAAAAAAGTCTTCGGATGGTAAATAGCTTTGAAAATCACTATTAAAGCCTCTAGACTCAGAGGGCAAGCCAAGAAGACTCAAAATTCGGTTGATCTTGCTGCCCAGCCAAAAATACTCAAATCGAAGAATCATGAAGTAAGAAAGTGGAAAGTAAATGAGCCAAAGATGAAAAACAGAAAGGTAAATTTTAGACCTACCTTTGGCTATCTTTTGTCAAAATATATAAACCAAAAGACCGTTTTGAAGAATCAGTCAGCAAAAAGCAATACAAAGACACCTCTAGATGAAAACGATCAAATTCTCATCAATTGGATCCTATCAACAATGTCGTTAGAATTGGAAGTATAGACGTAGTTATTAAGGAACCACCAAAAGGACCGATTATTAAAAATGATCGGACTAATTTGAAGCACACTATAAACTCTAAGAGTTCTAAAAAAAATAGTCGCTCTCTTGACAAGTATTTTCAGCCGATGTGTTGTCCTTGGCTTAACTTGAACTCAAAAGAGGAGGTTCCAAAGATTGCGCAATCAAGAGGGCAAAGATCAAGGGTATTGCCAAATGAAAGATCCATCTTGCAAAATAGTATATCCATGATCTCCTTCAAATATCAAGAAAGAATGGAGACCTAGACAAGTAAGTTTGACCTCTGATTAAGCGATACTAGGAGTTTATGGCTGATATAGTATTGTTGCCCTTAGAATAAAAGGCCGATGAATTTCATCGCCCGCAGGCCATTTTGGGTAACAAGAATATTTTTTTGCACTCTAACTTTGCTAAAAAACAGGGGGCCATATATTGACACCCAAAATTTGCATCTTAGGAAGACCGAACATTCTGGTTCCCTAAACCGAACGCTCTGGTTTGGTAGGTCGAATACGGTAGAAAATATCTAAATTCCATCCCATAGTGATTATTTCGCATGTTTTTCCGGACATGGAAGATATTTTTGAAGAGTTTGGCTAGATTCTACTAAAGAAAGAAAGAAGTTCTAAAAAAGACATGAAGATAAAGCCAAATCTATGATTTGAAGGTTCCAGGACGTAGCCCTCGCCGGGATGATCAAAACGGATATATGGATCACCTAAATCGGTGATCGGACGAGAAAATCATGGCCTTAACAAAAATGGTTGCGATAGGGTCGAAGACTTCGATCCCAGAGCCGAAGACTCCGGTAGACCCCTTTCTGGAACCAAATATTAGGCCACCGGAGTGTTCGGTACTGGAGTGTCTGGCCCAGGGCCGGAGTATCCGGTACTCGAAATCGGTTTTTGGTAGTTTTTACGCCAAATCAGTTCTAATTTGTTTCCTAATTAATAGGATCCGTGGTTCCACGAAATAAGACCATCCCACCTCTATATAAGGAGGCCCAAGGTCGATTGAGAGGCTCCTTCAATCGTGAATCAAATACATCTTTACTTTTTATCCCCTTTACCCTAATCTCTTCCAAACCCTAAGTTCTTCCTTCGTCCCGGTGGCGTTTGAAAGCGGTCCAGCTGGTCTGCCGAGCTCGGATCAACCCTAGGACGATCTCGCTCCGACAGGGTCCCTCCCGAGCTTAATCTTTAAGGTGTTGTTGTGATCACGACTAGGCGACCCTTTACCCTAATCTCTTCCAAACCCTAAGTTCTTCCTTCGTCCCGGTGGCGTTTGAAAGCGGTCCAGCTGGTCTGCCGAGCTCGGATCAACCCTAGGACGATCTCGCTCCGACAGGGTCCCTCCCGAGCTTAATCTTTAAGGTGTTGTTGTGATCACGACTAGGCGATCGCACGGACGTGCGTATGGTGCGTTGACACGGATATTTTCGGTGTCAACCGAGGGCCAACAGAGTGTACAGTTTATACACCCATTCTTTTTGGAATCCAGTTTATGCACCCATGAGGGGGTGTCAAAACACTCTCTATATGAAGCCTTTGTAGCTGGGCATCCAGGCCACACGGCACATCTCTCCTAGGCATGACGGCCCGTGTGGGCTGTGCCCAATCATGCACTGGGCTTGGCCATCGGCCCGAGGAATGATCCATCAAGCCGAGAACCGTGCCGTGCTGGCCCGATTGGCTCGCAGGCACGGTGCATGCTGGCATGGCATGGCCTACTCGGCCGAGGAGCCGTTGGTCGCCAACACTGGCAGAGCCAGAGAGAGAGGTTAAGCTGCGACACGATTGTTGAGAACTAGCTGCGGTCGATAACGGAGGAGCACCCGGCGGAGAACGATGCAAATATAGTCGGCAGCAGTTGGCAGTGCGCGCGGCGAGGATGGACCCCAGGGGGACGACGATGCGTAGAGCAGGAGCCGAGGCACGTGGGGCAGAGTGTCGAAGCTGACAATGGCACGCGAGGTGGAGCATCGCAGCCGACAATGGCGCGCAGGGCAGGGCGGGGGATGGGAAAGGGTTTGGGTGCTGGGGGGAGGGTGTTTGAGCCTTTTATATGGCCTAGCGACATGGCCATGGGTGGTGTGGGCTGCGGTTGCATTATAGCTTGCAATCACCTACTGGGCCACCCCTCTTTCGGGCCCGTGCCTTGGTTTTGGCCCAGGCACGGCCCACCTGACCGGGCCAGGTCAAAAGTGTCGCATCACATTGCAGTGTTGGAAAGTCCACCATTAAGAATCGTGATAAGAGGGGATTTCTCTTCATCTAAGGCCCCATTTGGAATACAAGATGGGCATAGGGAATTCTCACTCAACAGTTCCTCCGGAAAGGATTGAATGAGCTTATTTGCAATGGAGGAAGCATTGCTTCCATTCAAGAGGAAAGGAATGGCAGTGTGTTCATTTCACAGGAATGAGAAGATCCAGTCGGAGCTGAAGGAATGAATCGCTCGCGCGCTCTCTTCGCTCTCCCACTGGTGCTCACTCCTCTCCCACCAAAGCTTGAGGGCTAGAAAAAAATTGGCGTGAATCCTTTGTTCCAGCTGCTAGAGCTCCATGTCAGCAAGAGTAAGAAGAAAGAAGGGGAGGCACAGAGATGCTTTGGTGATGGAACGCACTGATGATGATGGCGTCGAGCGTAGCGCCCACTACTACAAAACGAGCCTACAGTGTCACTCAAAAAATTATAACAATGTCGGCCCAACGTAACAACCGACACTAACAAGTCCCGATGGCCCCCCAACGTTATGACCCGACACTGTTGACGCAAGTGACATCGTCGTACCAAACGACACTAAATGCTAACATTATTCAATAGTGTCGGTCCAAGAAGACGTCACATGCAATCAACACTACAGAACATGACACCAGTGTCGATCACTGTTTACTTCATCCACATCTGACACTAGAAAGAAACACTATAGTGTCGGACAAACATGATCTAATAAAAACCGACACTGAGAATGAACATGTCAGTGTCGGTCGTGCGGACGTCGAGCATAACCGAAACTAGTATCTATTAGCAGTATCAGTTTTTGGTGCTGTAGGTCAGACGACACTGCTATCACATGTATTGTGTTATTTATGATGATCCCATTATGTCCGACACTGTTAGTTTGTGTATAAATACTCATCCCCTTCCACCCGTCGGGGCACTCTGTTCGATTCTGTTTCAGACAGTGTGTCCGTACGACGGCTGGGAAATTTGGAATACAAGAGGGGACGGTTTTGATTTAGTTTTTAATTAAAGGATATTGCTACAAGAGGTAAATCCATGTCATCTTTGGAAGTTTTATGTCTTATGATGTGGTTTTACCGTAGGTTTAGGGCAAGATATCGTGAGAGGTGTGTGAAGTAAACCTAGCATGTACAGGCGTAGATTTAGGATGGGATTTTGTAGATCCCAACTAATTTTGTTGACCTCTTTGCTTTATATTGATTTGTCAAAGAGTATTACTACATAGTTAATTAGCTTGATCTCTAGTTTACATATATAATAAAACCTACACTGTGGTGGGGTGGGGGGCAGGGGAGAGAGTAAAAAATTAACTGTATATCTAGTTTTATATCCTCCATATTCTCTCTTTATTTCTTTTACTCTTAGTGATTTGTGAAGATGGAGGACAGATCTTAGATGTACAATGGCGCTGGCGAAAATCTATTTCTATATTTCAAAAATGTCACTTCATTTGTCGAAGCCGCTAAGACCAGAAATGTACATATAAAAACAAATAGATTATGGTGCCCGTGTAAGAAGTGCAAGAATGTTGTAATGTTTGACACACCCAAAACAATTCGTGAACACTTGTTGGAAAATGGTTTCATTGAGAGCTACTCAATATGGACCAAACATTGAGAGACACAAGTGAATACACCAAACGGTGAAGAATAAGAAGTTGGGATTGGATACAACAAAGAGAGGGTAAGAGGTGAAGGCAACATCGAAGAGGCAAGGTCAGAAGGAAACAACACAGAACAGAGGGAAGAAAGAAACAACGATGATTCTGATGTGGTTCATGATAGTCATGATATTGAAGGCTTCGATGTCGAGGAACTGTTGTGCCACATTGGGTGCGAGAAAATACTGGAGAACAAAATGAGAGGTTTAGATAACTTAAGAAGGCTTCAAAAGACCTTCTATAAGCTGAATCAAATAGGTGTTATAAGGAATGCACGATATTGCAAACGATGTTTGATCTTCTCACACTAAAGGCCAAGAATGGGTGGTCAGACACCAGCTTCAATGAATTGCTAGAGGTCATAGCCAAATTATTACCAAAACTAAACAATTTGCCAACTAGCATGTACCTTGCAAAGAAATTGATGTCACCATTGACACTGGGCATACAAAAAATACACGTTTGTTCGAACCACTGCATACTGTACTGCAAAGAGTACGCAAACGACGTGAGATGTCAAATGTGCAATGCCAATCGGTATAAAAGGAATGATCAAAGTGACGATTCAGGTTTTATGGATCAGCAAAAAAGAAAGAAAGGGAAGAAGATGAAGAAAAGCATTGGTAGCGGTCTGGATGACCAAGAGGTCGATGAAAGAAAAGTTACAGCACTTGTGATGTGGTACCTGCCGGTAATAGATCAATTGAAGCGACTTCTCCAACTCTAGAGATGCTAAATTCATGATCTGGCATGCAGCCTCTGATGGGCGCAAAAGGGACGGGATGCTTCGGCACCCAACGGGTGCTTGACAATGGAAAACCTTTGATGTTAACCATCCTAAATTTGCCAGAGATCTAAGAAACTTAAAGCTAGGCTTAAGTGCTAATGGAATAAATCCCTTTGGTGAGATGGCAGGCCCACATAGTACTTGACCAGTGATTCTAAGCCTACACAACATATTTTCATGGTTGTGTCACAAGAGAAAGTATCTTATGTTAGCTATTCTTATTTCTGGTCCTAAACAAGCTAGCAATGATATAGATGTCTTTTTAGATCCTTTAATGGAGGATATGAAAAATTTATGGGAAGATGGGGTCCGTGTTTGGGATGCTTACAAACAAGAGAGCTTCACAATGTATGCCATGATTTTTATTACCATCAATGACAATCCCGCAAGCTTGACACTAACTAGACAGGTTAAAGGGAAGACAAGATTTGTAGTATGTCTGGACCAAACATCATCCATGTAACTTCCTTTCTCATGTAAATTGGTGTACATGTGGCACCGACGATTCTTACAAAAAAAAAGCACAAGTGTCATGCAATGAAGGATCAATTGATGGTACACGGGAGAAAGATTTGGCACCGATCAATTGCGATGGTAAATTTGTGTTTGAATTAGTCAGAAATATCCATATCGTCTTCGGTAAGATAGTGAAAGAAAAAAAGAAGAAAAATGATAAGGCTCCAAGAGATATTCTATTTAAAAAACAATTGATATTTTATCAATATTTATCGTACTGGAATGAGTCGGAGATTGGCCATGCCATAGGTACTATGCATGTTGCAAAGTATGTTTTTGAAAGCACGATTGGTACCTTATTGGATATCCCTGGCAAGACAAGTGATGAACTTAGAGCATGTAGGGACCTAGAAAAAATAGGAATAAGGCCAGAACTTCATCCTCAGATAAGACCAAATGGAAAGTATTACCTTCCATCAGCTAGCTTTACCCTCACACTTGAGGAGAAAAAATCAATATGCAAGTGTCTATGTGGTGTTAGGGTCTCCACAGGTTTCTCATCGAACATAAATAATCCCGTTTCAATGTTTGAGTTGAAGATAAGTGGGTACAACATTCATGACTGTCATATCATGCTCACCCTATTCCTCGCTATTGCAATCAGGGTTGTCAAACAACCATACATAATGATGGCCATCATACGAATGTGCCACTTTTTTAATGCTATATCCAAGGCCAACAGTGTCGGTCTATTATTACAGTAGTGTCGGTTAGCGACCTGACCGAAATTACAGCATAACTCAACAAATATAACTTAAATATTTCAATTTTTTTACGCACGATATGTTCTATTATTTTGCACAATGTTTTCTAAGCTTGTAAGCATTCCTATTTCATTTTAGAACTTTTTTATAAATTTTGTAATCACTTTCAACCTACATTCAATATTTTCTTGTACTCATAACGTATAGTGCCATATGATTGGTAACCTATAGTAACATTTGAACTAAAAAATTCAAGAAAAGACTCAAAAAAATTTAAACAGAAATTTGTCAGTTCCTTACACAATGCAAATTACTAAAATCAAATTGTAGACCAAATATCATTATACACATCGAGAAAAAACATTAAAGAAATTGTTAAACTTATTTAACAGTGTCAGTTTCTTGTGACGTCACGGTGCCCGATATTGGTACCTTTACTATATGAGCGGGCCTTGTCGCTTCATTCCACACTAAACCAAGTGGTCTTTCATTTCCCGCGCGATGTCGTTACGCTGCAGAAATTTTTCGCGAACCCTAAACCCGCCACCGCCGCTCCTGTCGCTGCTCCTCCGGCACTGGTCGCGGCTAGTCGATCGTCCATCTTGGCTCCGGCACCGGTCACGGCTGCGCGTCCTCCTCCGACCTCTGGTTGCGCGTTCGCTTCCGACCTCGACGCCCACCGCGTTTCTTGCTACGGCTTCAGTCTCCCGGCGTCTCCTCTCCCCCTCACCCACTTTGAAACCCTAATATAAGTACCCTCCACCATTCTTCCTCTGTAAGCCGTCTCCTCTCCCCCATTACGGCAATCTGCAAACTTTAAGTCGCATCCCTTCCCACCATTGTTCCTCTCAATTCTTGTGGCTTCGAAATGCTATATGACATTTTTGATGTATATACATATTATTGTTTAGTTTATGGATACATTGTGAGACCTTCTTTGACACAAAGAAAAAATTCTTGATTCCTATGTTTCTCCTATGAATTTGGTCTGATTCCTGTGAAATTCCTGTGTCGATAACAATATCGGTTTGATGATGTCAGCGACCGACACTGTTACAGTATAGTGTCGGTTTTTGCTGACATCATCTTTGACCGACACTACTATGACACCTGTCCTAAATGCTCTTATAGGAAGGTTGCTATTGCTATATGACATCTAAATTATAAACATAATCTAGTATAATCAAATTTTGGGCACAATATATTTATTATAATAGTACTTTTCAGTTGTAGTTGTGCTCGATTATGAAAGCGGACCTTAGAGTGTTGAAAGGTTATTAAATTGGCAACCCGCACTGAGAGCAAAAGTTTTCATACTCTGTACCCTCTTCTTTTCAATATCCATTTAGATAAAATAATATTATTCTATTTTTTAGTACACAATCTCTACAATGGAGTAAGTTGGTGCATCGACTCCTGTGGCTTCTTCTCTAAAAAGCTCAAGGAGCTCATCTTGCGAGGAACCTTCCCCTCCCTATCCTTCGTGCGTAAAAAGGCAGCGCCTGCCGCAAGAAGACCCCGATTACAATCCAACCGATGAGGTATTTGATAGTCAATCTAACACTGTTCATTTTAACTCAAATGGAAGTGCCTTGTAACTCTTATCTTTCGTAGCATATTCCCGCTCGAAGCACTAGACAACTTTTCACTGATGAAGAAGAAGCGACAATGCCTACTAAGGACGCGACCGCCCCCCACATCATCCACTTCACAGAAGACAAGAAAGTGTGGTTCTAGGAAATCTAACAAGCTACATGCTGGAATTTTTGCTGTAGAAACTGTCGACTAATGTGGTGCACCTGTGGAGCCAAAAGGAATCAACGTAAAATGGCGTAATGATTGTGGTGCCTTAGTAAGAGAAAAAGTTAGGATTACATTTCATAATTGGCGTAGTGTCCCAGAAGAAAAAAAGAATAAATTGTGGGACAACTTGTGCGCAAAATACCTTTTCCCCACAGATTGTCGACCGTGCAAAAAAGGCTTCTCTCTACACAATGGGAAGATGTCTTCAGACATTTAGGACGAACCTTAATAAAGATTATGTTCAAAAGGGTCTGACACCAGTCAACAAGTTTGGTTTCATCACACTTGATTATTGGAAAGCTTTTATTAAGAAGATGACATATGAGAATACTTTAAAGACTAGCGAGTCTTTTAAGGAACTGAGTAAAAAGAACAAGATGCGTCTTAATCTCGGTCCAGTGGATATGCAGCTAAAATCAAACAGTGGAGGCTAAAAGAACAACAAGATCGAGAAGCTGGGATACCAGACCACTAGAAGGATGTAGTGAATGCACTCAAAACTAGGTCTTGGGTCGATCCAAGTCAAGTGATGATAGAGAAATTGATTCTTAAAAGCTCAAATATTAGTGAAGTTGTACAAAAAGCCAAGGAACTAGCTGCAAAGAAGAAGGAAGGCACCTTTCAGCCAAAGAGAGAAAGAGACCAGCTTACTGTTGCCCTTAGAAACGAGGAACATCAAGGTCACACACAAGCCGTCCCTTCAATGGCTGCGTGGAAATTTGGGTTCTCGAATGACACGAGCAGCTACAAAAAGCGTGATCCACCCAACAAGGATGCTGAACATGAGAAGTGAAAAGAAAACTTTTTTCAATTTCTCAAAGAAAAACCACAGTTCGTCCAACCATTTGCTGTACCAGATGTTGGAATCAGTGTCAACAACATCGAGACTACTCCAACTACTGAAACCTGCCTCCAAGCAGCCGTGGGTCCGTGCCTGAACCGGCCACTAAGTACCCAGTGGATGATATAATCGAGAATACTCCTTGCTCATTGAATATGGCTCTTGGTAGGAAAAGGAGCATCAAGGTTGCAGAAGGCATTGCAATGCCTGGTCGTATATTTCATACTGTATGTATTTCACCAGAGTGTGCCAAGGTGCAACTAATCAAGGTAGTAGATGACAAGTATCTTGATTTTGGTCTCAATTATCCTGATGAGGAAGAGGGGATTGACACTCTGGGAGATGCCATTAATAATTTTGTCCTTTGGCACCGACAAGACATTGTTTTGCATTCTGCGGTTGAAACGACACCAGTATCTCAACCTACTCCAGCACTTTCACCTCGGTCTTCTCCAACACAAGAGAATGAAGGTGCTGGTGTTGAGGAGCCTATCATGGACCCCCTCTGCCTCTCGAGAGACATAAGGATGAGGTTGCTGCTGCTGAGGGGCCTATCATGGACCCCCTCCGCCTCCTGAGACACATGAGCATGAGGGTGCTCTTGCTGAGGGGCCTATCATGGACCCCCTCTTCCTCCCGAGACACATGAGGATGAGAGTGTTGCGGAGAAGCCTATTGATGACCTCCCTATGCCTCAACCTACACGTGTTGACGACTCAACATCCAGCAAGAGTATAGGTCAGTACCTTCTATTAACTCGTATGTTAACTGCTAAAGTGTAGAACACACATTAATATTTTTTTTATAGTTGAAGTGTTCCTCCAGGGTATGAGACAACCATACACCTATGAGAAAAAAAAACTGGTGGAGCACACACCTCTGGTGCCCGAGGGTCTTTCTGAAGGATCTTGGGATCTTACAGAGGATGATTTTTCTGAGTTCAAACATGGCATGCCATTATTACAGAGCGATATGTTCAGGGAGAAGGATTGGATAATGCATAGATTTCACGGGTGGTACTTAGAAGCATGTGCTAAAGGTGTTCAGGGCATCCAAGCTAAGATTCCTGGGTAACTTTTTAACACTGTGGGATTGGATCTAAATGTGCCATTTGAAGACATACATGCCCTCTATCGACTTTAGAGATTGGATTCCACTCTCATAACCGTATGGTGCTTGTAAGTGTTTCGAACAATAATAACCTTATAATTAGTCATCCTATTAATAAACACAATAGTTGACTATATATTGTTTCATGTTTTAAGAATGTGCTTCCACTCTGGTGCGGTTAAGAGAGTCGGGTACCTTAACGCAACAGCAATACGCCAATCAGCAATCAACATCCCTATGGACCACCCTGACTCGAAGGGCAAGAGGAAGAATCAACAAAAGGCATCCCAAAAGTTGTTGGTCCAAAATGCTAGGGATATTGTATCAGCCTACATAGGTAGGGCCATGTACGATTGGCGGGATAGGCATTGCATCATGGCTCCTTACAACTTTGAGTGCGTATGCTTTCCTCTATCACTTACTTAACCCTACTTTTGACTAATAAATTGAAACACTAACATGATTAAGTGTACTTTTTTATAGCGATCATTGGATTGCTTTCATGATATATCCAAAATTTGGGAAGGTTTGGGTATTGGACTCCCTTGATCGTGAGAGGAGCACCTACAATGATTTCTTGTAAGTTCTTGATTCGTAATGACCTTTAATATCATTTTAATTCTTTAGTGATCTTATATTCATAATCATGACACAATATTTCTTATCGGTGACAGCGCTTACCGGTTCTACATCAGGCTTGGAGGACAACACCATCCAAAATGGACGGAAAAAATATTCCTTTTCACACTGTATTGATATTTGCATTTTAGTAATTACTAATTATGTTCTTAATATTAGCAGCCAGACAAGCAGGTGCAAGAAAGCCAATTGGATGAAGTCACACTCAATGACATTGCAGCTCGGATGATCCGATTCATGATGCATGAGTTTATTCATCCAATGGGTCAATATTATGAATTTTTAGGTGATGTTGCAACAATCGAGAACTTGCTAATTAGTGCGAGAAATATAACAATGCTGATGTAATTCGGCAAAACTTTGAGGCTGAGCAAAAGAGAATTAGTGAACAAGACCAAAGTTGGCTGAGCAAATGAAATTTTAGTTGTTAGTTCTATGTGAAGTATGTATATTCATGTATATGTGTAAATTAAGCTGCTATAGTGGATGAACTTGTGTACATATGTGACCCTAAATATTCACTTTGTTAATACATTGTCTCTATCAATATATTTTATTAATCTGTTATTTGCATTTGATTTGTGTTATTCAGATGGCTCGTATTCAAATATATGAATGTGTAATTAAATACTGAAAGTGTTGGTTTTGTGATGTCACAAAAACTGACACTCCTAATCCAGAAAGTAGTGTTGGCCACATGATGTTATAATATAAGACATAAAAGTCCTGTAAACAATGACAGCAAAATTGACATCATTGAGACCTACACTGTTGGTAGTGAGAGCAGTGTTGGTTACATAACATCAACACAACCGAAATCACAGTCGAAAATATCAATGTCGGTTCCATGATGTCATAATAACGGACACTGATGTTAACATAAATCAGTGTTGGTCGAATGACATCAAAAAAGCGACACTGGTGTAACTAATAGCAGTATCGGTCAGATAATATCATGCCGGTCGACACTGCTGTTGTTGTTACTAGTGTCGGTCTCGTTGGCGTCATCGTGACTGACACTGATAATACTGCTATCAGTGTCGGCCTGATGATGTCATATGACCGACACTGATAATTTGATTCAGTGTCGGTTTCTTGGACTCGACATTGATTATCGTTTACAACAGTGTCGTATGAGAAGTGTCGCACAATTTGACCGACACTGTAGAACCTTATGACCCGACATTAAAGGGTTTTTTTGTAGTAGTGGCCGTACACAGCTCCTCGCTGACGCCAGCCCCCCTACAAACCTTCCACAACCCCAGGGGTGGGGAGTGCCTGCAAGGTTGACCGGCGTCATCAGCGATGCCCCCAACAACTAATGCTGAAGAAGACCAACATCAGTAGCGGTGTTGCAGTGGCAGAAAGCAGGATGCAGAAGACTTCGGGTGCCTTTGGTTGGGCTAGCAGCCCAACCAAAGGGATTAGTTGTGACAAAAGTGCTAAAGCCCAACCAACATCATATTTTACAGCAGCTTTTTCACAGCTCACAGTTCAACCAAACACACCTTTCATTTCAGAGGCAGAGGGACAGATTGGAGAAGAGAGAGCGTGAGAGAGCAAGAGCGGGGGGATGAGAGAGAGTAGGAGTGGGGGGATTTCTGTGGGGATTAGAAAGAGGAGGAGGTGGGGAGGGATAAGATAGAGGATTTGCTTATTTTATTTTTTTTGTATTTTTCATTGTCTGATTGAGGAATCTGATTTGATTGTAAAATCAAATCAATAATATGCCCCTAATATCTTAGATTAAGGGCCAATTAGCTCAGTTCCATTGCAAAGTAGCTGTAGTTGGAAAATACTAACACAAAATTTAGGAGCTGTTAAATACCATTGGAGTATTTGAGCTGAGATTTACTACTGTCGTCACATTCAATGAGCACATGATAAGATGAAAATACCCCTGGCTCCAGTGGAATAGTTTGAGCAGAATTATCACTTTTTCATACAGATTTCAGTAAGAAATTTGAACAATTTAAACCACTTTTTTAAATAATTTTTCATGACATTAGAAACTTATATTAAACATCAATTTTAACCACCTTGCTGATAAGAATGCATAGTCACATTTGCTGATAGCCATAGTCTTACAGACACATAAAAGTCACATTCAAGTGACAACACAAGTTTGCAGTCACATAGATTTCACGAAAATACCGGAAGCAATACTTAGATAACACTACATAGTATTCCAGCATACTGGAAGCTCAATGATACTCAGTGGTCTCATCATGGTGTAAACAGCTGCCATTCTTCTCCCAGTGCTATTTTTGGAGTGCAAGGTGAAAAAGTTATTGCTGCCACCTCTTTCACATCACAAGATCTTGTCCTGCATATGTGAAATAGCAAAGAAAAATTCGTATTTCATGTTATAAGGAGAAAAGGAATATCGTTTCACAAGATATTGGTTCACCTTGGGGTTGAAGGGCTGTTGATTACTGTAATTTGTGCTTTCTTTGTACCCTCTTTCCCTTGGCCATGGCTGTGGCATTCTCCACTTCTTTAGCTGTCCTCTTTCTCTTATTGGTACTTTGGTCATCATTTGTTGCTTCGATTGCTACCGGCTGATCTGGAACACTTTCTTTACATGTTGTGCTCTATGGCCAAGCTTGCCACACTTCTTGCATTTCTGTTTTTCTTGTACACTTGACCTTCTTTGAACCTCTATACCTTAGGCCTACCAGCAGGCCTATTCAACTTAGGAGGCTGCAACTTGGATCCATGACTGTCCTTCGTCCACTTGGGATTGTTGTCCAGCTTATGGTGTATAGCATGATTGTAAGCTGCTTTGAACTTCTCCACAGAGTAATAGTCATCAACATAGTCTTCTAGCTTGGCCCTCTTTGAACATATCACTATGTAAGGATCAAAGACATCAAGAAGGGGGTTGAATCGGTGGACTTATAGGACTAAATTCGTTACAAACTTAAACGATGAGGCTCCATCACAACAAGCGCAACCTATGCAATTCTTGTAGGCCAAGACCCCTAGCAATGATAGTGATAAGTAAAAATAACAAGTAAGTACTAGCGCGATAGCCACCCAGAGGAATCACAAAGCAACCTATCAACTCTAATCAACAATATGAAATGCGAAAAGTAAAGAGAGAGTCAAGAGAATGCTCAGCGATTTTTCTGAGGTCTCAGAAGGTAGGTGCCTTCCCCTAATTCTTATTGAACCACTCCCATCGGAGTATTGGTTCTTCCTGTCGTTCCCAGAACGATACTTACAAGGGTACGTTTCATTCTTGGAGTGAAGACACCGGCGGCCCAGTTGTCGCACATAATACTCAAGCGTTAGATCAAGCCTCCAAAGCTCGGGTGCTCACTATTGGTGTCTTTTTTGAGTGGGGGATCCGAAACCGCTCACAAACTTGTCGTCGTCTTCCACAATCTCCTCGGAAGCTCAAACATCGACTCATAGCCGGTCTAGGCTGCCAAGACCAAGAGTAATAGGCAAATATCACTTCTCTCAAGCCCCACAAGCTCTATAAGTATATAAATGCTCCCTATCACTCTTCTATTAGCACCAAAGATCTTCAATCTTGTCTTGTGCTTTCTTTATGGTGTCCCTTGGCCTCTCACAAGTTTGCTCCAGCAATTCAGACCTCAGGCATATGACAAAACATTCTTCTCCACAGTTTAAATAGGCTTCAAGCCCAGAAACAACCGTTGTAATGTGATGTCATAAAGCTGACTGCTTTTGCCAATCACCGCACTGTCCGGTGACTTGTCTTCCCGTCAGATGAGAGAAACAACATCTCTGAAATCCATTACATATGACATCGGACTGTCCGATGCATACCTTCACCGGACTGTACGATGTCCTTCTCTTTTGGACTTCCAGAAATAGCTCTTCTGGACTTCAGCTTCTAGCTCATCGGACGGTCCGGTCATTGCACCACCGGACTGTCCGGTGACGTCTTCACCTCGACCTCAGAGAGCACCTCTCTTTAGACTTTGCTCCTCAGGGTTCACCGAACTGTCCAGTGACCTCACCGGACTGTCTCGTGATTGTATCTGCAACTGAACTTGAGCTTCGGTCTTCGTCTTGACTTCAACTTCGCTTTCTTTGCCATTTTTAGTGCTTTTTAAGATAACTAAGAGCATTCATACCACCTAACACTTGTATGACATAAGACGAATGACTTGACCCCCTTTAATAGTATTGGTGGTCCTATGGACTCTCTAGCTAATATTTAGCCTTGGTTCTTGGGCGCCCGAAACTCCTCTTTTTGGGATCATCCTTTGTCATCCATCGAGGAAATCCTCCATGTTGTAGAGATTTGCAGGGTGGAACCTACAATCACAACCGTTACCTGTGGTGTTCATTCAATCACCAAAATCAAATGATAGCTTTTAGGAGACTTCAAAGGTCATGAAGCTTACACACTGCTATAGCATGGCTGCATGGCTTACCGCTGATCTGCCACTTGTTGCAAGTGCACTCCCTCAAGTCAAGCTCAACAACATGCCTCCAGGCTGTTCCATCTCGCTTACAACCAAACACTTCTGCAGCATGAGCAGATAATTGAGTGATTGTATAGCCTGTTATGCTCCTGCTCTTTGCAATCAATGGTTTCATGACATTTAGAAGTATTTTTTCTTGAAACAATTCAGCAACCCTTCTTATGGTTTCTAACTTCTCAAATACCAACTGCGAAGTTTATCAACTTGCTCCACAATTGGAAGGCCCTTGTTTCTTATCTTGTTGTTGAATGATTCACTGCAGGGGATGCGACAACCTGGTTCCTCGTGGGAGCGTGCATGCTGGTGGTGGGGATGTGGGTGCGCATGCTAGCTGGTGGCGGTAGGGGTGCGGCCGGCTGACGAGGGTGTGCGGGCTGCCAGCGAGAGGGCACACGTGGTGGTGGTGGCGGTAGAGGTGAAAGGATCAAGAACACTGCGAAGGCAGGTTGAATCGGTGGACCTATGGAACTTAATTTCGCTACAAACTTAAACTTCAAGACTTGATCACAACAGGAGCAACCTACGTAATTCTAGTAGGTCAAGACCCCTAAAAATGCTAGTGGTAAGATAAAAACAACAAGCAAACACTAGCACGATAGCCACTTAGAGTAGTCGATAAGCAACCTATAACTCCACTCAATAAGATAAAATGTGAAAAGTAAAGAGAGAGCGTCAAGAGAATTCTTAGTGATTTTTTTCGAGGTCTTTGAAGGTAGGTGCCTTCCCCTAATCCGCGTTGGACAACTCCCATCAGAGTACCGGCCCCTCCCACCATTTCTGAAATAGTGCTCCCAAGGGTATGCTCCACTTTCTGAGTGAAGTCACCGGCGGCTTGGCTGTAGAGAACAATATCCTCATGCAAGAGCAAGCCTCCAAGGCTTTGGACGCTCTCTCTTTATGTCCCTTTCGAGCAGGGGACCCGAAACCACTCACAAACTTGATGTTGTCTTCCATAATCTCCTCGAAAGCTCGAGCACCGACTCCTTGCCGGTCTAGGCTGTCAAACCAAGAGTAATAGATAAAAATCACTCTTCTCAAAGCCTCACAAGCTCTAGAAGTGTATAAATGCTCTTATGCACTCTCCTACTAGCATTAAAGATCTTCAAACTTGTGTTGTGCTCTCTTCTTGATGTCTCTTGGCCTCTCACAAGTTTGCCCCAGCAATTCAAACCTCATGCACCATAGAAAACGTCCCCCTCCACGGTTTAAATAGGCTCCAAGCCAGAAACAACCATTGGAATATGATGTCATAAAGCTAACTGCTTTTACCAGTCACCAGATTGTCCGATGACTCTCCACACCGGATTGTCTCGTGCACCACCGGACTGTCTGATGATTCCATCTGTCAACAGATCAGAAAAACACCCTCTCTGGAATCCATTCCATATGACACTAGACTGTCCGGTGCATACTTTTACCAGACTGTATGGTGACTCTCACTTTTGGACTTCTAGAGATATCTCTTCTGGACTTCATCTTCGGGCTCATCGGACTGTCCGATCACTGACCCACCAGACTGTTTGGTGTCTTCTTCTCTTCAACTCCAAAGACCACCTCTTTTAGACTTCGCATCTTCTGGTTCATCGGACTGTCCCGTGACCTCACCGGATTGTTCGGTGACTCTTCTTGTACTGAAACTCTGAGTTCTCATCTTCAACTTGACTTTGGTTTCGTTTGCTTTACTTCCTCTGCCATCTTCAGTACGTTCTGAGGTAACTAAGAGCACTCATACTCTTAGCATTTATACTGTAGCAATAAATCTGAATCGCTGATCTCAGATCGAACGGATGGAAATCCACCCTAATGCCATTTACTGTAGCTCCCTTGAATTGATTGAATCAATTCAGGGGACCCTGATCCGTCAGCTACCATGTGGACACCGGCAACCAGCCTCAGCTCCCATTTTCCTTTCTCTTACTCCCCTGTCAGAGCCTCCCAAGCTCAGGACCCTGGAACCCTAGCTTTTTCATTCATTTTGCCGCTAGCTGCCATCGTTGTCCGAACTTAGCTCTCATCCGGGTTTAACTCCTGCCTCTACGGTGAGTTTCTCTCTGATTCTTCCATCAGCTAGTTCCTTACTCC
Organism: Zoysia japonica; assembly: GCA_001602275.1. NCBI lineage: Eukaryota > Viridiplantae > Streptophyta > Magnoliopsida > Poales > Poaceae > Zoysia > Zoysia japonica. The sequence continues at coordinate 1,556,590 of BCLF01000021.1, read as the reverse complement.
ATGGCGCAGCTCTTTAACCGCTTTTCCATTTGATTTCATGGCTGAGCTAGTGCATTGCTGAGGAGTCGTCACCGTTTGGCTGAATGCAGTCTACGTGCACCGTTGACCCTTGCCATTCCGGTCATCCTCGTCATCTTTTCCTTGCGTGCCGCTCTCTTGCAAGCTAAGGTGAAGCTCGTCAGCCTTGTTCTGTTGATTTCTATCACTCCCAACCTGCGCAAGAGCTCATCGAACATTGCACTGTGCACGAACTGTCGCTGGTCAACTCCAAGAACTATCTGGGAAGTTTCTTGGCACCACGAGCATCAGTCCCATATTTTTATTCAGATTTTTAGTGGCCGTTTAGCCTGTTCGGGTGAGTCGTGCTGAGCCACGGAAGTTCTGACTGCCATGGCTAAGGAATGAGCCCGATGCCCGAACTCATGAACACCGGAAGTCAGAACTGCCGAACAAAAATAGCTCCCGAAGTAGATGGATCAATAGCTCCCGAGAAGGATCGATCGATAGCTCCCGAACTATATCGATCCTTATCTCCTGATTGTACTCCCCAAGTCCAATGACACTCCCGAACTCGAACGATAGTTAGCTCATGAACATAACTCCCGAACTTAGGTCAGACTCATTTTCAACCTTAGAAATCTTTAAAAAATTTCCTTATAAATTGTAGAAAAATCATGCAGACTACTGTGATTGTTGTGTTAAGGTGGTATGAGAAAGTGAACCACCAAAAGAGTGGTCAATTGAGTGGGTTCACACGTCACCATCCTCTGACTAGGAGGAATGAGATCATGCTTATGGGCTGGCATCATTTTGTTTCAAGCTATGTATCGTTGTGTTGTATCACGTTCGCGGCGTAATCGAATTTTGAACCTCTTTTGTACATTGAAAACCAAAACCTAAGTTAACTAAAACTGAGTTGTAGCCTATTTTATTTATGCTTGTGTATGTACATTTGGACTCTTGCTTTGTCAAGTTGTCACCTGAGGCCGGTCCCGGATGGCAAACCCATCATTGTTTGAGGTGGGTCAACACACTATGATCATGCAAAAGAATCACAAATAATTATTTGGATCAAGAAGCATTTATAGAGGTACAAGCTTGAAAATGATGTTAACAGGCTCGACACTTCTCTTTGCTACCCTTGGGAGTATAATCAACGTACAGTGATGGAGAAGATACGAACATGCCTACCTTTCCTCCACACGAACCTCAGAGACTCTCGTTACAGTACAAGCACGGAGAAGATGCCGACAAAGCCGGTACTTTTCCTTGATATCCCTCACTATTTCTCTATCTTCTACACATAAGAACTGGTGCTAAGTCTTTGGAGTGGTGCTCTTTGCCTTCTTGTGTGTGTTTTGCATGTGACTGAGGTGCCCTCCTTTTATAGCCTTTCCAAGACTGTTTCTGAAGAGAATATTCGCTAGCTTACGCGTGGAAATATCTAGGGGCCCCAACACACTTCTGTATGTCAAAGGGCTCCATGAAAGCCACCAACAGAGGGTCAGCCGACCTGCAGCTGGGCCCATTCAGCCCGATCTTCCTCCAAGTGGAAGATTTGTGGGCCATAAGGCCTGTACCACTTGCTGATGATCAATTTAAGTGTGTTTACTCCCCTTTGTGAGCCCATGAATCCGTGTGCTTACCCCTGATTGGCTGGAAGCGTCTTTTCTCCCATAGTTACTTGTGCTTTCCTTCAATTCCGAGTCTAAATCACCTGCATGTATAAATTCACCAAAACTTGTAGAAATAGTTATTAATAAACTCCTACCAATATGTTAGTTGTTCACATGTATATCATTTATGTAGGGATTTTATAGTCAAATTTAGGATTTAAGGACCATTAATAGTGGGGTAAAAATAATGCTTTCAGCTGACTTTCCCAGTTGAAATGCTGAAATCCAAAAAGCTAAAACAAATAAGAGTCGGAGAAGTTCGTTTCATAATGCAAAAAAGCTGGCATTTGGAGAAATGAACTAAAAGTTGAAAATCTCACTTAGGGCTATTTTTTGGCTTTTGGTGTGCAGAAAAGCTAAAAATATATTACAAAAACCAATATCTAAATTTCTAAAATCTCAAAAGCTCCAGCTCAAACAAAGAGGACCTAATAGTCTAAGAATCAAATTTTCTTATTGAAAGTGCATCTAGAATCCCTTGTGGATTTTGGAATGAATTGTGACAAACAATGAAAGCATTTGATGGCATTTTGTGAGTATGTGTATAGGAACTAAGTTTATGGACCATTATCAAACCCCAAAAAGGATAGCAGAATTGTTGGCTCCTCGGCTCCGGATTTTATTGAGGTTTATTTTTTTCTTGAGTCATAAGACCACCGTATTATCAGGGAGGGTTTAGCATTTTCTGTCTCGAAAATGGTTAAGTGCTTAAACTTTCTCATTCCATCATTATCTTAGTCATCCTAGTGTGGTTAATGGCTCCGGACTTGTCCGACATCGGACATGTTCGGGCCAAGCTACGGACTCCAGAGTGTTGCTCACTTCGGCAAAGCCAGACTAGTCCGCCCTTCCGAACTAGTCTGGGCCCGGACTTGTCTGTCAAGGCCTGCGGACTCCTGTGAAGGAGCACCCCGTGACTCTCCGGACTTGTCCGCTGGCCGGGCGGACTCCAGAGCGGTTACATCGCGGCCTGATCGAACTTGTCTGCTCGGCCGGACTAGTCTGCTAGCGGACTTGTTCGTGCCTTCTGCGGACTCCATAGAGATGACAATATTACCGTTGAGCCCGATGTCCGGACTTATCCGGACTTCTGGATTAGTCCGTTACGGATATTTTTGGAAGGTCATCCTTGATTGATCTATTTAATCCCCTTGCCCCCCACGTCTTAGGATTACCAAAAGCTTGTACATCTTTTCAAATCACGCCCTGAGACCCTTTGAGATCCACCTCTCCTCCTCCACTCGTTCTTCATTGAATCCCCTAGGGTTTTGATTGAAGGAAGAGGAGATTGCGAGTCCTTCACCTCTCGTTTCAATTTTAGCACTTGATCTTTTCATTGCAGGACTTGCAGGGCCTATTACTCTTGGAGATTCGTCTCTTAGACGGCTAGGTGTCGCTCGAAATCCATCAAGACTATTGTGGTGAGATCCGAGAGGTTTGTATCACCCATCTTAATCTAGTGAAAACCAAGTTGATCTTTGCGGTCACTTGGAGAGGTTTAGGTTGAGTGCAACCCGGTCCTTTTTGGACTTCTCAACGGAGACATAAGCTTCTGTATAAAGCTGAACTTCTATCAAAAATCCCTGTATCTTTTGTCTCCATTTGTTTTGTGTTTGATCTTTTTCCACTGTGATTAGCGGACTTATCCGCAAGGACCGAACTTGTCTGCTAACGGACAAATCTGACTGACCGGACTAGTCTGCCCTCTATTTTACTGAGCAAATTATTTTTAAGTCTCGTTTTTCAGGTCGTTGCCTATTCACCCTCCCTCTAGGCAACTTTCAATTAGTATCAAAGCAAGGACTCCCTTTTCAATAGCTTAACAGCTAGGATAGTTAAAGATATCTACTGAGAAGATTAATGATTCATCCACAAGCAAAGAGAAGTACACCAACGTCCAATTCGGCTACAACGAGCTGAAGAATGAGCTGAAGATTGGACAAGCCTCGAGGAAGATTTCCATCTTCGATGGAACCTTCTACGAGCACTGGAAGTTTCGGATGATCACCTACCTTGAGTCGATGGGGCCACAAATCTTAAAGATTGTGGAGAAGGGCTTCACTTTTGAGAACAAAGAAGAACCTACTCAAAAGGATGCAGTCAACATGCAGCGCATCGCTCAAGCTGCTTCTGTGATCATTTCAGCGCTAAGCCCAAATGAATACTTCAAGGTGATGGGGATAAAAAATGCTCACAAGATTTGAAAGAAGCTTGAGATCATCCATGAATGGACAGACATCGTCAAAGAAGCAAGAGAAGAACTTCTAAGAGGACAATACAACTTGTTCATTAGGAAGAAGAATGAAGGACCTCAAGAAGTTCATGACCGTCTCATGGAGATCGTCAACAAGAGAAGAGCGCTTGGACTGAAGCTTGAAGACATCGAAGTCAACAAAAGGTTACTTCAAGCCCTTCAACCCTGGAATTCACATTTGTGAACTCTTATTAGGGAGAAGGAAAACTTCAAGAACTTCACCACGGATGAAGTACTCAAACGGCTTCTTGCTCAACAAGATCAAGATGAAGAGGCAAGAAGGGTCAACTCCCTAGTCGGCAACACCACTTCCGAAGAAAAGGGCATAGCCCTCAAAGCCAAAGGGAAGAAGGTGTACATTCAAAGCTCAAGCGAAGAAGAAAGCGATGATGAAGAGTTCGCGCTGCTCATGAGGAAGTTTAAGAAGTCCGTGAAGAAAAGTGGCTTCCACAAGAAGAGCTTTAGCAAAGGTAAAACTAGAAAATCTAAGAGAACTTGCTATGAATGTGGAGTGGGAGGTCATTTTATTTCAGAGTGTCCCAACGTCAAGAACAAGGACGAGAAAGAGAAGAAGAGTGGCAAGGAGTACAAGGACAAGGGCAAGAAGTACAATAATCAAGCCCATATAGAACAAGAATGGAACTCCGACTCCGACTCCGATGAAGGTGGAATTGCAACAATGGCAATAGGCGTCACACCAACCAACACCTCTCTCTTCGGAAGCTTGAGTGATAAAGAAAAAGCTACAGCCACTTGTCTCATGGAAAAAGGGTCAAAGATATTAAAATCTAAACTTGACTCTAGCGATAGTGAAGATGATGATGATGTGCCTAACTTGCTTGAACTAATGACCATACTTGAGAAACAAAGAGATGAAATTGAGAGGCAAGAGGATATTCTTGAGAAGTAAGAAGACTTGCTCATTTTTGAGAAGAAGAGAAACCTTGATCTCGAGAATATCCTAGCTCTTGAGAGAAAGAAAGTAGATGAATTAACTAAAGCCTTGGCTGAAGTTAATGATGCAAGTAAAACATTTAGATTCGCTAATGATGCACTTCAAGAGGAGTTTAACACATTGGAAAAACTCTACTCTTCTCTTAAAGTGCAAGTACGCGAACTTAAAGGAGAAGCATCTTCCTTGAAAGAAGCATCTTGCCGCCTTTACCTGTTATTTGTGATAGGTGCAAAGATGTGCAGATTGAGAAGTTCATTGAGAATGAGAAGATCATTGTACAACTTCAAGAATAAGTAAAGACTTTTAATGCACAAGCTCAACAAATCAAGATCTCCATCGAGCAAGAAAAGGCCAAATACGCAAGAGAAGAGTATATGAACACTCGACACCCACATGTCAAGGATGGCATTGGCTATGAGAAGGGTAAGAGCCACAATGCAAGAGAGAACAAGGACGCCAAGGAATTTGTGAAGTTCACCAAGGGAGGAAGTTACAAGGCCAAGAATGAAGCTTCTCCAACAACTCTTCCAAAGAACACTAATGCTCTTCATTGTGCTAAACTTTTTCATAATTTTGATGCTTCTTATGTGCTAACCACGAATGCTTTTGGTATAGTTTTTGCTAGATGTGTTGGGCCACGCCATAAGAACACCAAGTATTGTGTGTGGGTGCCAAAATCTCTTGTTACTAACGTGAAAGGACCCAAACAAATTTGAGTACTAAAAACAAAGCCTAATTTGTTTTGTAGAATTACTCCTCCGTAAAGAAGTTGGGTGATTGACAGTGGTTGCACTAATCATATGACCAGGGAGGAGAAGATGTTCTCATCTATTGAAGAGGACAAGACTCAAGATGACAGTGTTACCTTCAGGGATGACAAAAAGGACAAGGTAATCGGTATTGGAAAAATTACTATTTTTAATGACCTATCCATTACGAATGTTCTTTTGGTTGAATCTTTGAGCTACAACTTGTTATCCTTGTGTGAGATGGGTTACAATTGTTTGTTCACCAATTATGATGTGACCGTCTACAAAAAAGGATGTTACACCGTGGCATTCAAAGGCCACTTGAAAGGAAAACTTTATCTGGTAGATTTCTCTACTAATGAAGTAGTCCCGGATACGTGTCTTATTGTCAAGTCAATAATGGGTTGGTTGTGGCATCGCCGCCTAGCCCATGTTGGCATGAGGAACCTTCATAAACTCCAAAAAGGAGGCCACATCATAGGACTAACAAATGTTTGCTTTGAGAAAGATAAAATTTACAGTGCATGCCAAGCCGAAAAGTAAGTAGGAGCAAGCCATCATCCAAGAACATAATGACAACTACAAGACAGTTGGAGATGCTACACGTGGACTTATTTTGCCCCGTGGCATATATTAGCATTGGCGGTAACAAATATGGTCTCGTTATTGTTGATGATTTTTCTTGTTTCATTTGGGTATTCTTCTTGCATGACAAAAGTGAAATAAAGAGTGTGCTCAAAACATTTTTGAGAAGAGTTCAAAATGAAATGAAGTGAAGATCAAGAAGATAAGAAGCAACAACAGCACTGAGTTCAAGAACACTTAAGTGGAAGAATATCTTGATGAAGAAGGCATCAAGCATGAATTTTTAGCACCTTACTCCCCTCAACAAAATAGGGTGGCTGAAAGGAAGAATCGAACGCTCATCGAGATGGCAAAGACAATGCTAGATGAGTACAAGATGTCTGATCATTTTTGGACTAAAGCTGTCAACACCACATGCCATGCAAGCAACTGCTTGTATCTACATCGACTCTTGAAGAAAACTCTCTATGAGCTTCTCACTGGTAACAAGCCTAACATCTCATACTTTAGAGTTTTTGGAAGCAAATGTTATATGCTAAATAAAAAAACCCAAATCCTCTAAATTCGCACGTAAAGTTGATGAATGGTTCTTGCTTGGTTATGGATCAAACGCTTACGCCTATCGTGTATTCAACAAAACTAATGGTTGCGTTGAAATAGCACGTGACGTGACGTTTGATGAATGTAATGGCTCTCAAGAGGGGCAAGTTGTTAATGAAATTACAGATGATGAAGAAGCTTCGGCTGTGGCGATTAAGAAGATGACACTTGGTGAGATCAAGCCACAAGAAAATTAAGAGTCATCCATATCCACATGTCAAGAGAAACATGATATGACAAGAGTTGTTGAATCAAGTGAATAAGCACCGCAAGTAGTCAATGATGAAGATGATCAAAGTGACAAGCTTCCCATTCATGATCAACACATTGAATAAAACAGTGAAGGGACAAGACCACAAGTACAACATCCACGAGTACGCCAAACTGGCAACGAGATCACCCCGTCAAGCAAATTCTTGGTGACATTGATAAGGGGGTAATCACTAGATCTCATGTTGCTAAATTTTGTGAGCATTACTCGTTTGTTTCTTGTCTTGAACCTATTAGGGTGGAAGAAGCGCTAAATGATTCGGACTGGATAGTGGCCATGCAAGAAGAGCTCAACAACTTCACAAAAAATAAAGTTTGGACTCTTGTGGAACGACCCAAGCAAAACATTATTGGAACCAAATAGGGTCTTCCGCAACAAGCAAAATGAACATAGTAAGAAATAAGGCGAGATTGGTGGCCAAAGAATACTCTCAAGTCGAAGGTTTGGATTTCGATGAAACGTATGCTCCTGTAGCTAGACTTGAGTTAATTTGAATATTACTTGCCTTTGCAACTCACCATAGTTTCAAGCTGTTCTAAATAGATGTGAAAAGCGCTTTCCTCAACGGTCCGATCAAGGAAGAAGTATACGTTGAGCAACCACCAGGTTTTGAAGATCAAAAGGACCCGAACCACATGTACAAGCTTCACAAAGCTCTCTACGGGTTGAAGCAAGCACCAAGGGCTTGGTATGAGTGCTTGAGAGACTTCCTCATCAAGAAAGGCTTCAAAATAGGGAAGGATGATTCTACTCTTTTCACAAACAAAGTTTCTAATGATATCTTTGTATGCCAAATATATATCGATGACAATATATTTGGTTCTACTAACAAGTCTCTTTGTGATGAGTTTAGCAAGCTTATGACCAAACGCTTCCAAACGCTTTGAGATGTCTATGATGAGAGAATTGACCTTCTTCCTAGGATTTCAAGTGAAGCAATTAAGAGAAGGAACTTTCATTTGCCAAGCAAAGTATACTCAAGACATGATCAAGAAGTTTGACATGTCAAATACAAAGCCAATGAAGACTCCTATGCCTACCAATGGCCATCTTGATCTCAACAAGAAGGACAAATCTGTCGATCAAAAGATATATTGCTCCATGATTGGATCCCTCCTTTACTTATGTGCATCTAGACCAAATTTCATGCTTAGTGTGTGTATGTGCAATATTTCAAGCCGATGTGAAAGAATGTCACTTAGTGGCCGTGAAAAGAATTTTGAGATATCTAGTTCATACACCAAACCTAAGACTATAGTACCCCAAAAGCTCAAAATTTAATCTCATTGGGTATTTCGATGCGGATTATGCCAGATGCAAAGTGTACCGTAAAAGCACATCAGGGACTTGCCAATTCTTGAGAAGATCTCTAGTGTCTTGGTCATCTAAGAAACAAAATTTTGTTACTCTTTTCACAGCCGAAGCGGAGTATGTCACAGCCAGTAATTGTTGTGCTCAACTTCTATGGATGCGGCAAACTCTAAAGAATTATGGTTACACTTTGAACCGTATTCCACTCCTATGTGACAATGAGAGTGCCATAAAGCTTGCTTACAATCCATGTAAGCACTCCCGCACCAAACACATAGACATCCGGCACCACTTCTTAAGAGACCACTCCATAAAAGGGGACATAGAAATTTCTAATGTATCCACACAAAAGCAACTTGCCGACATTTTCATCAAACCTCTAGATGAGAGACGCTTTTGTGAACTTAGGAATGAGCTGAATATCCTTGATTCTCAGAACGTGGCTTGAGATGTTGCACGTCTGATGTGGCATAGGATAGATTTTAAAAATAAAAGATTTGCAAAATATCTTGCATGTTTTGATTTTGGAAATCTCAAAAGTTTTAGAAAATTTCATTATGGGAAGTGTAATCATGGTTGTTTGATTGATTGTTTCTGATCACACTTTGCATAATGATGTTTGGGTTTTTGAAACTTTGTCCAATGGTTCACTTTTCTCCAACATCAAATATCTACTCCTTGATTCGAGACTGGGAGGACTGGACAAGTCCGCAGTCTCATAGTAGTCCGCCAGCGGACAAGTCCGCAGTCTCGTACTAGTCCGCCAGCGGACAAGTCCGGACCATGGGGTCTATGTAAACCCTAAGTCTTCTTCTTCCCCAAACACTATTCCACTTTCTCTCTCTTTTCTTTCCTTTTTGGTGTCTTGATGCTAAAGGGGGAGAAATAGGGAAGCTCCTATCTATCTATCCATCCTTTATCTATCTTTGGTGTGAACTATTTGGACTTGTATGCTTTTAAAACTTGGTTTGTAATATTTCGTACTTCATGACATTTGCTTATGTGATGATGTGGTATCTATGTGCTTTATCTATCTCATTGCACATTGCTTTTGGTTACAAGTCAAAATTCGTATAAGCTTCTATCGTCATCTTAGTATGTGTTGATGTGCATGGATTTAGGGGGGCTTATATGTTCTTTAACTTGTAATCCTTGACTATCTTTGTAGCTTCTCATTAGTTGTCATCAATTCACCCAAAAAGGGGGAGATTGAAAGTGCATCTAGGATCTCTTATGGATTTTGAGATGAATTGTGACAAACAATGGAAGCATTTGATGGTATTTTGTGAGTATGTGTGCAAGAACTAAGTTTATGGACCATTATCGAACCCCAAAAAGGAAAAGAGAGTCGTTGGCTCCTCGGCTCTAGATTTTATTGAGTTTATTTTTTTCTTGAGTCATAGGACCACTGTACTATCAGGGGGGTTCAGCATTTTCTGTCTTGAAAATGGTTAAGTGCTTAAACTTTCTCATTCCATCATTATCTTAGTCATCCTAGTTTGGTTACTGGCCCGGACTTGTCCGGGAACAGACTTGTCCACCCATTGGCTGGACTCCAGAAAGAGAGCACGTAGCATACCCCGGACTTGTTTGGCACCGGACATGTCCAATCCAAGCTGCGGACTTCAGAGCGTTGCTCACTTCGGAAAAGCCAGACTAGTCTGCCCTTCTGGACTACTCAGGGCCCGGACTTGTCCGTCAAGGCCTGCGGACTCCAGTGAAGGAGCACCCTGTGACTCTCCGGACTTGTCCGCTGGGCGGCGGATTCCAAAGCTGTTACACCGCGCGGCCTGACCGAACTTGTCTGCTCGGCTGGACTAGTCTCCTAGCGGACTTGTCCGTGCCCTCTGCGGACTCTAGAGAGATGACCATATTACCGTTGAGCCCGATGTCCGGACTAGTCCGCTCCTGACATTTTTGGAAGATCATCCTTGATTGATCTACTTAATCCCCCTTCCCCCACGTCTTAAAGTAACTGAAAGGTTGCACATCTTTTCAAATCATGCCCTGAGACCCTCTGAGATCCACCTTTCCTCCTCCACTCGTTCTTCATTGAATCTCTAGGGTTTTGATTGAAGGAAGAGGAGATTGTGAGTCCTTCACCTCTTGTTTCGATTTGAGCACTTGATCTTTCATTGCAGAACTTGCAGAGTCTATTACTCTTGAAGATTCGTCTCCTAGATGGCTAGGTGTCGCTCGGAATCCATCAAGACCATTGTGGTGAGATCCGGAAGGTTTGTATCACCCATCTTGATATACTGGAAACCAAGTTGATATTTGTGGTCACTTGGAGAGGTTTAGGGTTGAGTGCAACCCGATCCTTTGTGGACTCTTCAACAGAGACGTAGGCTTCTTTGTGGAGCTGAACTTTGGTCAAAAATCCCTTTGTCTTTTGTCTCTGTTTGTTTTTGTGTTTGATCTTTTTCCGCTGTGACTAGCGGACTTATCCGCAAGGACCGGACTTGTCCGCTAACGGACAGTCCAACTAACCGGATTAGTCTGCTCTATGTTTTACTGATCAAATTGTTTTTAAGTCTCGTTTTTCAGGTCGTTGCCTATTCACCCCCCTCTAGGCAACTTTCACTTTTTAATGTATTTTAAGTCTTAAGAATTAGCAACAATATCACAACCAATAGGCTACCTCCTAGATGAGGCCTTATGTGGCATTTCATATATGCATTTAATATTAATCATTTACATTCCGCTACTATTACTGTCGACATTTCGTATCGTCGACATAGTAAAATTGGTGTAATGGAGAGGGGTTCATGTGTACTTCTCGTTGAGGTGGCCTAGTCTGCAGGAGATTCAAGAGATTTAGCCTAGTTCGGGCTATCACAGAGACGTAATACCCTACGTTTAGGATTCGGTGTGTATAGATTGTTAAACTCGATTGAATGGTGTTACAATGGCACTAGGGTTTTTGCTCGAGCAAGGACTCTAGATCTTTGTTGGGGTACTAATTGTGATAGAGCTTGAACTCGTGTATCTAAAGTTCCCTTCCACGAGGCTACTTCAGCGGTGCGACTTTATATAGGAGCCGGATCAAGGTTACAATGGCTTAGTGCCCAAGTAACCGGATGGACCCCGACAGGTGGAGCCACAAGCATCTAGAGTTGTTACGCCTAGCGGCCTCTCACTGCCAGATCATTGTGTCATCGTCCTTGTCTTCGTTCTTTTTCCAGCGTAGGTGGGACAAAGTTAACTTTTTCCTTCCACTATCCAGCAGACCGCGCCTGCCGTAGTGTCAGAAATCTTCGGGCTTGTGGAGGGTTGGTCGTCGAAGGCGGTGCCCGACCCGGAGGTCAATCCGCGGCCTACAATACGATGTACCGTCTTTCATGCCTGGGCCTTTTAACCGAGCCGAAATCGTGGATACCTGGGTTATACGGTCCTGACAGTTACATTAATTAGATCTTTTATACAAATAGATAAACTCAAAAATGAAGAAGACCGGTGGGATCTCTTTCAACACCACAGTGCCTTTGACTCCTATTGATGAGTAGCTCTGCCATCATATTCTGCCTGAATACAAAAATTTATAAGCCGAGGTGCATGAACTCGTGCGGGTGTGCATGTATGTATCTTTTTTGTTGACTCAACTATTATTTTTTTTGTTGCTTTAGTTGTTATTTCGTCAAGATGCTAATGTGGATGATCTCATCAATGCCATAGAAGGAAATTAGAAGTGCATTGTGTTTATGTATAACAAGATTGATGTTGTTGGTATTGATGATGTGGAAAAGCTTGCTGGCAACCAAATTTACTTGTGATAAGCTGCCATTTAAAGGTACTCTTTTCTATCTTATGTTATTCGGTGCATAGAATCAGGCTCTACAATGTCCACAACTTTTTCCTGTTATCTTTATTTTTTCATGTGGTTGAAATTATGTCTTTGCAGCTTAAATTGGACAGATTGCTATCAAGAATGTGGGATGAAATGGGCTTAGTAAGAGTGTACACTAAGCCATAGGGTCATCAACCTAATTTCTCAAATCCATTTGTTCTTTCTACTATATGTTTCCTCCTCATTATGCACTTGTACTTTTCATGTTTCACTGTACTGAATATGAGGAACAATTGGTTAATAACTATGGTTTTATACTATTGGATAGAGGTGGCTACACAATTAAAGACTTCTGCATTATATCCATAGAAGTTTGCTCAAGGATGTGAAATATGTGCTTATATGCGAATAGCTGTAAGCTTCATGCCCATTGGAGCATATGTAAACCCCAAAAGTATCAATGTTTTAGTGATTGAATGAGAACCATGAACTAACATGTTGGATGCAGGTTCAGCAATCACACTTCTTCATATCTCCAAGTTGGTTTTCTCAAGGATGATCAACGCCTCCGTGAAGCATCAAGTTTGAAGATGAATCAAGGTTAAGGATGAGTTAGAGTCCTTTGTGGTTTAGTTTTAGGTTTTCAGTGCATATTGAAAATCGGTACTATAAAGGGGGGTCAGGTCATTTCTCTTGGTTTTACAAGTGTTAGGGTGTTTGGATACTCTAGGATCTTAGAAGGCACTTAAGTGATAAGAGAAGGCTTGAAGATGCAAGATGCTGAAGCTGGAAACAAGATGGACTTGAAGACTTCACATTTCAGCAGCAAGAGGAGTCATTGGATAGTCTGATGAGGAACCAAACAGTTCAACGGTGTCACCAGATAGTATGATGAGTGGACAGTTCAGAGTCTAGAGAAGCTGAAGTTCACTAGAAGAATCAGCACAGTCTAACGGTATCACCAAATAGATTGGTGAGTGCTGAAGACAGAAGTTCAGAGAAGGTGCTTTCTGGAGCCAAATTGAAGAAGTAACCAGATAGTTTGGAGGTGTCAGAGACCGGACAGTCTGGTTTCTAGGAAGATGAAGTCTAGAGAAGAATAGTTCAGTGAAGGTATGCACGAACAGTTCACATGAAATGAACTCCTGAGAGGTTGGTTTCTGTTTGAGAAAGAAATATGAGTCATCGGACAGTTTGGTGAGTGTAAAAAGTAGGCAACTTTTGACATCAGCTTACAAAGGCCATTTCGGGGCTTGTAGCCTATATAAACCATTGAGGGAGCTGTTGTGGAGTATACCAACAAACTGAAGAGATAGAGGATCACTGGTAAGAACCAAGGGTCATCAAGGAGAAAATAAGGAAGAATTTTGAGAGATTTTAAGTGATTAAGAAGAGTAGCGTAAAGCATCCATTCATTCTTAGAGATTGTGAGGTTGAGAGAAGTGTTTTTGGCCTGTTACTCTTGGTCCATGGCAACTGGTTAGGCATCATTCTCCAAGCTTCTGATAAGATTGTGCAAGATGACATCAAGTTTGTAAGCAATTTTGAGTCCTCCGCTTGAAAGGGACATCAAAAGGGAGCACCCGAGACTTGGAGCCTGCTCTTGCGAGAAGGTACTGTTTGATACAGTCGGGATCGCAGGTGACTTCACTTCGGAGTGAAGGATACCCTAGAGAGCACCATTCTGGGAATGGCAGGAGGGACCAAATCTCCGACAGAAGTGATCCAACGAGGATTAGGAAAAGGCTCCATCATTTCAAGACCTCGATAAAAATCATTGAGCATCTCCTCTCTACTCCTTTACTTATTGCATTTATCTTATTAAGATTAAAATTGATAGGTTGCTTTACTTACCCCATAGTGGTATCATGCCAGAGTGCTATACTTAATATACATGTTTGTTAGTTCTTCCATAGCTTAGCATTTTATATCTAGTGCTTATCTTTGATCTTCTAGTTTGTTCTTGTTAGAATATGTCTTGCTACAAGTTGCTAGGAGTTGATTGCCCTATCACTAGATTTGTTCAAGAGTTAGGAAAATTGAAAGTGTAGTGCCTGATTTAAGCTCTTCTTCTCAGTCACTTGATCCTTAAACCTATTTGATTGCAATTCAATGTTATTGTCTTTCCGATTTGAATTATCATTTTTTTTTGTTTGTTATCGATATTTTTTCGTTTGAATTTGCCATTTTCATATATCTGATTATTCCGATCTTGACTTTTTCATTTTCGTTTCCGTTTGGATAATTAAACATGAATATAAAATGGGATGAGAGTTTTCCCAATCATTTCCGTTCATTTTCATCTACACAAACCAAACAACTTTCATCGAGTAACTATTGTGAAAGTCAACTACGGCTAGAGAAGATAAAGGATCCCTTGTTGTGGGCCAAGGATCACCAAGGAGAGCACAAGAAACAATCTTGAGAGATCTTGTGTTTGAAGAGAGTAGTTAGAGCATCTATCCATTTATAGAGCTTATGAACGTGTAAGGATTAAAGACATCGAGAAGAGGGTTGAATCAGTGGTTCAATGTAACCATCGGATTTCGTTGCAAATCAGTTTAAGCTATTTGATCACCAATGAGGGCAACCTATGCAATTCTAGTAGGCCAAAATCTCTAATATGCTAGTGATCAACAGAAAGCAAGCAAACAACTCTAGCACGATAGCCACCAAAAGGAATCGTAAGAACAACCTAACAAACTACTTGCATGTAAGTAAAAGCAAAAAGTAAACAAGTACTCTCTCCGTCCCTTTTTACTTGTCATTTTAGGTGTGGGCACGTAGATTAAAGATGGTGAAAAAGGTAAGATATGCTGAAAATGAAGAGGAAAGAGATAGAGATAGGGATGTATTGGGAATAGAGAAAAGTGTATTGGGAAGCGAGAATGACAAGTAAAAGAAAAAAAGCTTGTGAACTCTAGGATGATAAGTAATTAGGACGGAAGGAGTAGAGAGAAAGGAATGCTCAGCGATTTTTTTCGAGGTCTTAGATGGTTAATTGGCACCTTCCCATAATTCTCGTACCACGACCGTCGCAAATCTAGTCCCTCCCGCCGTTCACGGAATGGGACTCTTTGGGGTACGCTTCACTCCTGGTTTGAAGACACTGTAGTCTTTGTCTGTTCTTGATAATACTCAATCACTAGAGCAAGCCACGAAAGGCTCGGGTGCTCCTTCTTGATGTCCCTTTCAAGTGGGGACCCGAAACTATTTACAAACTTGGCAATATCTTCTATAATCACTTTGGAAGCTTGATCACCGACTCTAACCAGTTTAGGAGGCAAAACCAAGAGTAACAAAACAAGATCAGTCATCTCAAGCCTCACAAGCTCTAGGGGTGAATGAATACTCTAAGTTACTCTCCTTTTGACACTTAAGATCTTCAATCTTGAAAGTGTGCTCCCTACTTGGTGTCCATGAGTCTCTCGCAAGTTTTCTCTAGCTATTCAGATCTCCAGCACGCTCCTCAACATTTCCCTCCTCGGTTTATATAAGCTACAACCTAGAAACAACAGTTGTAAAGTGATGTCATAAATATATCTGCTTTTACCAATCACCAGACTGTCCAATGACTCCTTCTCACGATAGTGAATATCTCTGCAATCCATTCCTTATGTCATTGGATGTCCGGTGCATAACTTCACTAGACTATCTGATGAACTCTCTCTTTTGAATTCTCAGAGATATCTTCTCTACACTTCATTTTCATAGACACTGAACTGTCTGGTCTCTAACCACTAGACTTCTCCGATGACTCCATCTCTTCTGGCTCCAGAAAATATTCTCTCTAAACTCTAATCTCCTGACTCACTGGACTTTCCAGTGATTCATGCTGAAGCTGAAACTTGGAGTACTGAATTCCATCTTATCTTCAACTTCTTTCAAACTGTTCCTCTGCCTCTCAAGTACTTTCTCAGATTTCTAAAGCATTTCAACCCCTCTACACTTGTATAACTCGAAAAAAATGACTCGGACCCCTCTTTATAGTATCGGCGTTCTTATAAACTCAAGACCTATGAAATCTAGGACACACTTGACTCACTATATCATCCTTAGCCTTGATCTATATTCAACCGAACTTCTCATCTACGAATCATCCTTATCAATCATCTAGGAAGCTCACCATGTTGATGCAGAGATAATACAGGTGGAATCTACAACCACATGGATTACCTATGATTTTCATTTAATCACCAAACCAATCCATACCTTTTAAGGGTTTATAACACTTCAATGGTCATAAAGTTTACAGCTTGAGAGGAGTGTTTTTGTCTTGTTACTCTTGGTCTATGTCAGTCTAGTCGATCAGTTAGATGTCGGTATTCAAGCTTTCGAGAATATTATAAAAGACGATATCAAATTTGTGAGCAGTTTTGAATTCTTCGGTTGAAATGGATAACAAGAAGCACCTTAGTGTTGGCATTTATTATATGGTCATAAGGATGATATTAGTACTAGGGTTACCTGCTAGGCTGCCATGAGATTTTGTATAGATGATGAGAGTTGTTCTGAGATGCTTAACTTTCATTAGACTGACAACCAAACAAATTATGAGATGACTACTTTCATTATGAAATTAACTCTCATTATAAACTGTCAGTGAATAGATAAAATGCTTAACTTTCATGTTCTGAGATGCGGTGAATTATGTCATTGAGCTCATTGGCTTTGTGATTGGACTAGAAAAAATGGCGCGCCATTGGTTTGCTCTGTGACTCTATCAGTTGTAAGCCTATCAAAGAATGGAGCTACGCTGTAAATGGTGCTAAATAGATGGAAATAATATGTGTGTTAGGTAATAATCAAATAATCCTGTAATCATGTTGTAACATTGATGAACCAGATCAGCTCTTATATATATTTTAAAATAATAAAAATGGCAAAGTGCGCTGCAATCAAAACGTCATATAAGGACGCAACAAAGAACTTGAAGCAACAACTTTTTTTACTGATTTTTTTTATTCTTCTTCTTTTGATTAGCTACGTTAAGTATTGCAATAATTACAACTCAGGCCACGAATTTGGCATGAGGCTGTTTTTTTCCTGATGGAAAAAAGTAGCATGTAGCAGATATATTGGTTCAATAACAATCAAATAAGAATTAAAAAATGAAAATAATGACTCAATAGGAATTAAAAGTGGATAATGACTCATTTTTTGATAATAAAACATCTAATGATTTGCTATGGACCTGCAGAATATTATAATTAAGAGCTATCCTTCTGAGTACTCATATCAAAATATCTTCTGCAAGCTATAGCGGACCATATGTTTTCCAGGCAATCTACCTAAATATATATGAATTTGATTCAGGCTTGAATTGCCTCGATCATAACTTGCCAAAACAGGATTCTTCCATGGGAGTTGGCCAGGGTTTTGAGATGTCAGAAATGTTACCATGCATTGAAAATAAAAAGATGGCTGATGCTCCGGAAACATGTAAAGATGTTGCTGATGTTTGAGCATATATATGTTACCATGTATTCAAAATAAACAGATGGCTGATGCTCTGGAAACATGTAAAGATGTTGCTGATGTTGGAGCATATGTATCAACTTGTTCGCTGCTGATGGTTGATGCTATGGAAACTTGTAAAGATGCTGCCAATAGTTACTCTACCAAGATTTCAACATGTATTGCTTAGCAAATATCCTTAATCTAGAAATGACGCTCCTGTGTAGGTCATGTGCTTCTTTGCAAGTAACTGCCACACCAGTGGCTTTGTTCATAGCATGGGGCACAATTTTCTCAGAGAGAAGACGCTGAACAATTACTGCATTTCCAGCAAGTGCTATCATATTTCAGATGCTCGCCTTCAATTTTAGCCAAGAGTCATAGATTTGGTAATTTTCTTTTCTTTTTTGCTTCAAAAATCACCAGGCAACTAAGAAGTGGTTAATAGAATGATATTGATGTACGTAGACATAACAGTGTCTGTGGATGATTTTGTGTAAAATATTCTCATGCAAGCAGTTGGAAGATGAGTAGAGAGGACTGTTGCATTCTGCTTTACGAAGATCCACGCACAGGAACCATGGTAGCTGGTTGCAGGTCGGGGAAGGTAGGGAGTGGGCCGCAGCGGGTCTCGTCGCCGCCGAAGGATAGGAGCTTCGGGCGGGGGGCAGAGATAGCCAGGGCAAGGGGCGTCCGAGCTGAGAAGGCAGGGGGTGGCTGGGCCTGCGCCGGCAGATCGAGGTGGAGGGGAAGGAGCTTCGAGCGAGGCATCGATGGCCGAGGTGAGCGGTGTCCGGACCAAGGCGACCGACGCGTGAGGCGGGGGTGCTGCGCCCGAGATGGGAGCAGCCACCGGGGTGGAGGGGGAGGAGGCTTGGGGTTGGGACAGGGACGACGGAGGCGGTGTCGTCAAGGAGGAGGGGGAGAAGCTTTAGACGGAGTACAGGGACAACGGGCCCAAGAACGATCGGGGCAATGTTTGGCCGAGGCGAGGGCGGAGCAAGATCTTTTGAGGACGCCGTCGAAGCTTCTCGTCGAATTCTCATCGACCTCGCTGGAGCGTTCATTCGAATATCAACGGCCCATATTAAACGAGCTGAGAGACGCCCTCTCGTTTAGATAGTAAAGATCGGAGACATGAAAAAACCCACGAGGCGTAACTTCATGTGGGAGACCTGTCAGACGACGTGTCGAGTACAGATTGGTGCGATCAGTGATTGCCACGTCTCCGGCTAGCGGGTTGCGGCCAGCAGCTGAGTACTTATCCAAATTGCACCCGCTAGCAGGAAAGCGGGTTCAAATCTGTCTGACCCGCAAACTGCTCTCGCTCACCCTCACCCCATCCCTCCATCTCCCGCTCTCCCGCCGGCGATGACGCCGCCGGCAGCAGTGGCAGCGTCGGGGCGGAAGACTCAGGGCGTTGTGCTGCTCCTCTGCATCGTGTTCTCCTTCCTCCTGCTGCTTCTGCTAGCCTCCTATTCCCCTCACCTCGAGCCCCACGGCCGCAGCCGCCACCACCGCCGCCTCAAGCTCCAACCGAGGACCTCCAAATCCACCGCGTCCTCCACGGGCGCCGCTCCTGGGATGGACCGGGGACAGAAGAAGCAGAACCAACACTATCACCAAGCTTTCGACCCGGTCATCGCTGAGGTGGAGCACCGGCTGGAGGACAAGGAATGGGAGCGCGAGCACTACCGCCTCCTCCACGGCGGCGACGGCGGTCCGGACGAGCACATGAAGGAGTGGGAGGAGTTCCTCAAGGAGGAGGAGGATCTTATCAACGACGACGACCGCTTTAACATCAACGACCGTATCCGGACGCTCTTCCCAAAGATCGACATTGCTCCGCAGGACGGATTCGTATCTCTAGACGAGCTCATCAAATGGAACCTCGAACAGGCCAAGGCCGACCAGCTCCACCGCTCCGGGAGGGAGATGGAGCTCTACGACAAGAATGGCGACGGGATCATCTCCTTCGAGGACTTCAAGGCGCGGCGCGAAGAGTCCCACAGTAACATGCCACAAAATTATCTCCTCGTATTTACGGGATTGGTCATGAATGCATGTGATGTGTGGAAATAATTCGTGCCAAAAATTTATGTTGACGAGTTGATTTTTTCATTCATGATTGGCAGGACAGGGCAATTTGCTGGGGTTTCCGTGGTGGAATGAGGAGCATTTCAATGCTTCAGATGCAAATGGCGATGGTTTCCTTGATAAAGCCGAGTTTAATGAGTAAGCATTCAATTGAGTTGTATCAGACTACCAACTTGTCTTCATGATTCTTGATTATTTGCCAATGTTTTCCTTCTGATTGTTTTGCTGCCACATCAGTTTCCTTAATCCAAGCGATGCTGAGAATCCCAAGATCATCAGTTTGCTCTGCAAACAAGAAATATTGTGAGTGCTTCTTCAAATTTATCACTCTCCATCATAATACTGTGCTTGCACTAATTTCAACAATTTAGCTGTTAGAAAGGTGGTGCTTTGATATTGGATTTCTTGTCCTTAAAGGCATATAATTCAAAACAGTCCTCTGTTATCAAGATATGAATTACCTATGCAACTGAGACTGAAATTATTTGTTCGTATCCTCGAGCCATCAGAGCAATATACTTGTGAAACTAACCAATATAAAAAACTGACAAGTAGTATTTATTTAAAAGTGTATAGTTCCTGCTAGTAATTAGAATTATTCATTCAATCCATAAGAGAAAATTGCTCATATCCTCATGTCAGCAAGAAACTGACAACAATACTTATTTCTTGCTAGTTATTAGAGTTATCAATAAATTCAACATACTTTAATGCAATTGAAGGTGCAAATACAACGAGCTTTGTTGAGCATTGACTTCAACAATTATCTAATTTTTGTTATCTTTCATAAAAGCTTGATAGGATATATTCTTATCCTTGAACTATCTGTATCTACTTGATTTGCTAATGTCACGTGTGACGTGAGTTAACATTTGCTGATTGTCTTGGTGTTCACAAACATGTAAGTGTGAATAGTACTTTCTGCATATGAAACAAAAGCACTGTTTTATATTTATTATTAAACCTGATATCTACTGTTTAACAATGCCCTGACTCTTTAAAGATTAATGACTACATATTACTCTCTTTAAAGTTAAGTAAAAAATAAGCTCAGCCACTGTTCCACATCGTCAGATAACAATGGCCACCAAGTTAACAATTTTTTTACACAATTCAAATAATGGGCTTTGGTGGATTAGTTCAAGTCACCTCAATTGAGCAGGCTGAACCAGTGGTACGATTGGGTTGGGTTAGGGCTGTGTTTAGTCAAGACGAGATGTCATGTTGGCCTTGGTTAGGTTATGGCTTACCCTGATCACTGATTAACGGTCTGTCATTTTCTTGATATAATACTTACAATGATACTAAATACACATCAGCTCTTCCGTGCTCTCATATGAAGTTATGAACTCACTTGAAGTAGAAGAGAATAAGTGGGGCGCCCTGGGGTAAGGCTTATTGCCATGATTAAGACTAACGAGTCTTTTGAATGACCATCCGTAATCTCTGTTGTCTGTGGAAACTGTTGATTTTGTGTCATTATATGGAGTTTTTAATTATGAATATTGCCTTTTTAAGAGCATGCATATAATTTCTTGGATCCTAATTTCTTTGATTGCACTTAAATTTCTTCCTCATTGTACTATATCCAGGCAAAGAGATAAAGATGGTGATGGAAAGCTAAACTTCGAAGAATACTTTAATGGGTTACATGACCATATACATGGTTATGATGATGAGCATGCAGATATTTCCCATATCGGGAATGTTATAGTTGCGAAGGAGCGTTTTTCCAAACTTGACAAAGATAATGACGGGTGTGCAATTGGATCTCTAACTGATTAATTCTATATGAAATCTATCTAGCAGAACTTATGAACATCTTCTCAATTCATTTATAAAAACACATTTTGTAGGTTTCTTTCAGAGCATGAATTAGAACCTATTCTCGATAAGCTTCATCTTTCTGAGCGCTATTATGCTAGACAGCAAGCTGTCCATTCTATTCCAGAGGTTTGATTCATATTTCTTCCCTTTCCTTCTGCTTCATATACTGTTATTTGAGAGATTTGAAAAAAAAATCTCCATGCCCTACTTAATATGCAAATGTAACTTTTTAGTCTCCTTTACTAGTTCAACATGTTGAAATGCTGTAACCGTTTATTTATTATTAAGTTTGTTAGTTCTGCATTATTTTTTGCATTACTGGAATCGATGAAAGGTAGGTAGCTAGATATGTACTTTTGCATCTGTAATACTCACCACTGGGCATTTCAACACGCTTTGAACTAGTAAAACAGAGTTATTATTTAAAATCATAGTCGTATACAACAGAATTTTCCCTATCCGTTCATTAGTATTTATTTTTCCTTTCCATGCAAATAATTGGGCAGGCTTATAGTTGCCAACAGTTCTAACAACTTGACCTGATTTAGCCTTGCCAAAAATCTGATATAGCACGTGAATGATGTCATTATTGTAGACAACAAACAGATATACTGTGTTTCCCTAAGAAAACAGAGATTGCTAAAAGGAATACCAAATAGATATAGCCTAGATCACCATTTTGGGACAGAGGTAGTAGTTGCAAAATTGTTTCTCCCTGGTTTCGTTTTTTGTTTCGTAATCCTAGATCATGCATAGAAAACAATCGTATTCCACCTGACATGTTATAAAAAAAATGCAGGCAGATAAAAACCACGATGGGAGGCTAACATTGGAGGAGATGATGGAGAACCCATATGCATTCTATGGCAGCGTTTACTTCAGCGACGATGAAGACTATTTCCATGACGAGTTTCGCTGAGACATCTGCAGCGCGGCTTGTATGCTTCTCCATCTCTACTTCAAAAATTGTTCCATGAAGTACCTGTCTAAGTCTGATTCCCATTGCTGCTGTCATGTACACAGTACACCATTGACGAAAGTTATTTTCTGCAGATGTCAGTATCCACTTGATGGCACACACAAGGGATCAGGCTAAATAGTGGTAATGGAATGAATTGGTTGGAGCTTCTGTGATATGTAAAAGAGTTAGTATTAGTTCGTTGGTTCTTTAGTTCCTTTCTGTTTGTTCGAACGGAAGGATGACATCTTCACAGTACCTGCCTGCCTGGAAAGTTGCTCATGACTCTTTTTCAGATTGAGCTGGCATTATCTCCTTGCTGTAAAATTGTTTGTAATCCCGGAGAGAACAGAGTGGAGTCGCATGGATCTGGGGTGATGAGTGACTGTTCTGACGAGGGAATACAGTGTTGACATACACCACATTGCTTGGTGCCTGAAATACTGAGTTCAATTATTTCTGGCGAAATGTCTCGATCAGGGTTCAGCAGCGAGGTAGCCCCACGATCAAGTGCAGATGCATGGAACGGGAGAGTAATCCTTTGCTTCATGATTACAGAATGGGCACGGTGGGATCGAAATTGTTGATTCTTTTTTGGAACTGGAATTGTTGAATTATTGGAGACTACCGTTTGCTAACATCAGATAATCATAGTCATCTGCGTGTATGGTATGGGTTGCCAAGGATCAGGGCTGGTATGCGAATACAGTGCTGACATGCACCACATCGCTTTCAGCAATATCTGTATTCTTGGGGTCCATTTGGATACACTGAATTGAACTGAATTCAATTGAATTCCATATACCAGTCTGTTTCGCAGCTCGGAGTAATTGAATCGTGGATTCTGTCGATTTCCGATGGCCCAAAATGGTAGCCTGTGTCGATTCAGAGCAAAGCAAAAATCTGAGAAAGCCTTGTAATCTTCTCCACATTCTGACTCCATCGTACCTACTGCAGCGCTGCGCCGCCATCGGAGCGCAGCTCCTCCCATCCCCGTCGCCTTGAATAGCGCCACCGTGGTCATCCATTGCGTTCCCATCCTCGTTCGCCCCTCCCATCTCCGTTCTCATCCCCGTCGCCCCTTTCATCCCAATCCACCGCAACTCACGAGCATCGACTTGTCCGAGAGCCGCGAACGTCCGCCTCACGTTCCGCAACGCCATGTCGTACAACAAGGGCTGAGCTCTCCGAGATCTTCGAGACCGGGTGGGCCGCCGTCCTCGCGTCGCTCCCGCCGCCTCCTCCGGATGCCGAGCACGAGGCGAGGTTTACCCCGGATGCCGGCGGGCGTGCAGGAGTCGGCGGCCCCGTTATTGAAGGTGCAGGTCGTTCTCGACAGGGCGGATGATGCAACGCTGAATAAGCTCCAGCGGCTTGTTGCTTTGCTCGGCACTCCCCTGTTCCTCCCTGGCCGCAAGTTGACGCACTTCACGGACAACGACGAGGAGTGGGACCCATTCCAGCTGCCGTCGCAGCCGTCCGCCAGGTTCGCGGCTTCGGGGCCGTCTGGGCTCCAGCTGCTCGCCGTCGTCCGCGGACAGAGATGTGCAGTCAGCAGTTCGCAATGGTGGCCGTCATCCGCGGGGCAGACGTGCCTCCTGTTGCTTTCTATCTCAGCCATTCAATTGTTATCGGAGCCGTAAGATTCTGGTGTTTCGTGGTTCAAAAAATTGGCACCATTTGTAGTTTTGATCATGATTTGATTATTCATTAATTCATGTTTCATTCTGATAATGCATTGTTCATGTTTCATTTTGTGATGGTAGCCATTCTTCTCCCACCGTTCAATTTGATTTTGAGTCCAAGACAATATCAGAATGATAGTGCCTTTTTAATAGTTAATCAAAGTGATATGTTAATTCTATATAGTTTGTCCTAAATAACAATTTGATTTAGATTCTTAGATTTTAATTCCGAGAACATCTAAACATGAAAAATGGAATTGAATCCATTTGCAACCGATTCAATTCTAGACAATTTAATTTTTTGAAATTTAATTCATGAAAATTGATTCAATTCTAAAGAGCCAAATAGGCCCTTAGGGATTTCTCTTGGGATTCGATGGCATATTGTGAGTCCGGGTTTACTCTAAAAAAACAGTAAAATGTTTGAATGTTATAACTTGCTGATAAAGCAGGAGTTAAATTAAAAGTCAAGTCCATCGCAAAAAAAAAAATTAAAAGTCAAGTGTTGATCTGACAAACGGACGCTATTCTACTGATCAAACCGAGTTCTCAAACATCTGCATGGCGTTGGCCAGTGGGTTATGTATAGCTATCTCACTGGCCGTGGACGGTGGACTTTCGTCGCATCGACGGCATTAGCCACGTGCACAGCGCCGAACAGACACGTGGGAGCCAGACCTGGCCAGATCATGGATAATGGATTCCATCACCCTAGGCCACATGTATTCTCAGTCTGTGACATTGTATTGTGCCTGCATGGAACGTGTACGACGTGTCGGATGCCACGCAGTCGGAACGTGCCCGTGACCCGACCTGACCACGCATAGGGACGATGACGGGCTGGACGAGAATCGCGTTGCCCGCAGAGCGTGAAAGATGGCCAGATGACACCATCGGCAGCTGCCTACTGCACTGCACGGAGGCAGCCCGCGATCACTGCTGCGGTGTACGCCCGTTCTGCGTCGGCGTGCGTACGTGGCAGCCAGCTCATAAGCAGATTTCTCTGCATCATCTGCAGTTAATTGGTATCAATCCAACAACGATTCAAATCGACCTAATTCGAATCTTATCTTTTTTAAAGAGATTTATTTGTTATAGGTCCAGTTAACACCACCGCTAACCTTTTTTTTTCACCAACCAGCCCCTTGCCCTTTTCATAATATAATGTTCACGTGCACTGCCGAATTCCGGCCGGTACACCTGGACCGGAACGAACAGATCTCGGCCCCTCGTATGCATTTTTACTTAGGTGCCGTTTGAATATGAGAACCCAGATAAAAAAAATATTATATATATTCAAATATGTGAGTTTTTAAAAAAATTATAAAATCCTATAAAATAATTTGTAAAATGATAAAATCTTATAATCCAAAGAGTTGAGATTTAAAAAAATTAGAATCCAGATTGTTGATTCAAATGGGGGCCTTAGCGTCTCACTGCAGTATGCTCGCTCCATTTATAATTTGCCCTAAAAAAATTGATAATCTAGGACTTTAGTGATGGCTTCAACACAATTTAACACTGTGTGGAGGATATATACGTGCGGGACGAGTATCATATAGTCGAAGCCCAATGATTAGAGTCGATCTAAAGAACTAAATCTCTCTGATTTGCCCATGTCATGTAAAAATTCACTATAATAAAGGAGCTTCGTTCGTTACAAGAAATAAGGAGCATGCTGTTACGCTCATTGTCAAGTCTTGTTCGTGGCCTAACACGAACTGTGCAACACTTGGGCCAACACATTAATCAGCACGTCTGTGTCATGGCCATTGCTTTCACCACACAATAGCGTTCATACCGTTTCCTAAACTAGAAAAGAAACATCCATACGGTCCTTAAGGGCATCAGCAATTTGAAATGCCGACCTCGGTACTTAGGTGGGCTCTAGAGAAAACTGGTTGTAGTTAGGGCTGAAAATAGACCGAAGAAAATGAATTAAAAATTGTAAGGACCAGATCGAATTAAGATCGAGCCAAATTTTTATTTATTTATAACTAAAATTTGATAAGAGCCGAATTAATTAGTGAAAGGATCCGCGGGCTGAGCTTTTTTTTTATCCCTAGTTGTAGTTATTCCAAGCTTCACAATGCTTGTTGCTATGAGTAAGTCACACATTCTATAAATTTTCTGCTGCTTTCCTCTCTGAGTCTCCAACATCGCTTCTGCATGCATGTTTATATTTTTTTTATTGGCTTACGATCGGGTAATAAGGTTCATGCCAGCTTCAACTATTTTTTTTTCTTACTGCCGGATTCCACAATGCTTACAACCGAGCATTTATTGCTTACTACCGAGTTGTTGCCTCCATTGTGTTCGCCCTAATGCAAAGCAATCTACTACAAGTACGGTTGGTTCAACTCTTAAGAGAAATTTAAGTAAAAAAATATAAAAATAAATTAATATCAACCGGCAACATGTCCTTAATAATTACCACCAGCTACTAAAAGTCACTATACTTTCCGAATCGAATGATTCAGCGATTAAGATTTATTAGAGAGTTTTTACCTCTTTTGAGATAAAAGAACAATTTAAATCTCGAAATCAATGTACATGGATGGTCCACAATCATTTGCGTCTATTTTAAAATCTATCCAATATAGTACAAAACAATCTACTAGTACCGTAATGAATTTTTATACCTTGTTTACAATGAGGTACCATATTTTGCAAGGTGGTTGTCGCTACATGGTGCACTTACAACGTTTAAATTGATTTATTTGATTATCCGGGTTAATTGTAACTAATATGCTGTAACATTAATTTACTTTACAAAACATTCATGATAAATAATAATGCACTATTTTGGAGAGAAAATAATTATTTTAAGTTCACTTCCTATCAACGTCTTCAACACCGGTCCATCAACTTGGAGCCTTTCGGATTTTTGCCAGTAGAAACAGTGTGCTTCGAAAATTTATCATTGGACCCATAAATCATAGACGCAGGTGGTCTCATATGTCATTCACACAGATGACAAAATCATAAAGAAGGCAACGTTTAAAGTCCAAATATGCAAATCCTTCATCAACTTGAGCCTGCTAATTAAAACAATCAAATCTAGAACTGTTTAACTGATCAACATCCTCATATGGTTAATACCAGTGCAACGGTCACTCTTAAAAAATTCAAATTTGTAAGGTAGTACATGAAATTTGTGGAGTGCAGGAAGATACTGGAAGACTACCCCTTGGGCGAGGGCAAAAAAAAAAAATGATTCGAGACACAAACAAACAAACAACGCAATTGGGTAGATCCAATCTCTCCTTTCCGTGCATCGTGGGCTTCTCCACTGGCCAGAAACTAAGGTCATGTCACAACACCAAGAGGCAAATCATCCATTGAAATGCTAATTTAGTGTGATAAAGAGTGCTTTTGGGTGGAAGCGACATTTCAGATTCTGACGTGAATCACTTGAGTTGCAACTAAACGGTATTTTTCACAAGTGATTCAAATCAGAGTCACTTGAAACGGATAAAATGGTGTTTCAAGTGATTCTGATTCACTTTCTTTTCAAGTTAACTAAATTTGAAACTATTCAATAAATAAGCCAAATGATTTCACAAAGTGATTCTGATTCATACTGAGAATCATTTCTGAGAGAGTGAATCTAGAACTACACCAAACACACCCAAAGTTTGATGATAGCAACAAAAAGGGATCATTAAGAAGAGGGTGGACTAAATAACAATCTAAGGGATGCTTTTGATATTTTCCTTTTCATTATTCATGTATAAATCCTAGATACTTAATTCCAAGAACTATGAAAATGATATCAAAGAAGAGCATAAACATTACATCTACTGTTAAAGTACTTAAAATGGATGGACATATATATACTTACAATATCAAAGATACAATTAATGCCTTTACACATTGCCATTGTCAATTTTCTGTATCTATATATAGACACAACCCACTAGGAGTCTTTATATTGCTACTGTATTTCTTTGCTTCCACATTGCGCCACATCACCTACTAGATCCATGAGATTTAGAGCGTCCATTTAATCATATCCATTTGATCGAGGCCCTCACATCACTCAGCTAAGCAAAGCGTCAGTTGAAATAATTTAACACACCATATTTTGCCCATAACAGATGAGCAATCTATCTTAAACTTTATATTTGAATTATATTAATATATTCAAATTTATCCACTTCAATTTCTAATTAAATAATCTCAAAAAAATATGCAGTGATTACTACATAGGAGTATTGCGGTAGTCATTGTGTATTACACTTCTAAAAAGCTACTATCACAAAGCTATAACCAGTGTCATGTCAGCTTTTTCACAAGAATTTTTTCAAGTTTCAGCACAATGCACCACTGTGTTTTTAAGTTTTATACCACATTAAATATTGCTATGGTTTCTATTAATTTCTTCTCATAAATTTTATCAATAATTTATAGTAAGAGTTTTTTTTTGTACAAAAAACAAGAACAAATGGATGAGTACTTCATAAACTTTAATATATATACATCGATATAAGTATCACAAAAATATTTGATATATAATTCAATCAAATTTACATGGAGGACGTCAATGTTATAAATTAACAGGATCTAAAGACTCATATATTAATGTGTTGAGTTATGCCTTCCTACACTAGTTAAATATGCATTGCAAGTTGGGAACAGTGAACTGATCTATAATGAAGCTAACACATTTGTATAAATTACATTGGCTGTCGCTACTTATTCCGTCCTCTTAAAGAACAAAGAGCATGTACACGACCTATATAGCTTTTCCATCCTTTTACCCCAGCATGGAATAATGCCTGCCCATGACCAAATAGGTCCAGAACCAACAAAACATGGTCACGGGTGAACAGTATCCTGCACTGCCCGGTACATTGACTGATTGCACGCCACAGTACGCAGACAGGCACACGCATACGCAGTACCAATAAACAACAAATAAATATATGTATCACGGCGTGTAGGACATGGATGTCTTGTGCAGATCAAAGGATGCTGCCCTACTGGTCTACAGTTTACACAGGGACTCCTGTGTCACTTCATTCTTTGGAACCGAAAAATTTCAAAGGAATCTCACGGAAATGGTTCAATCTCATAAGAAAAAAAATACAGGAATATGAAAAATTCCTCCATTAATGAAGAGATGTGTAAAGTTTACAGGAAACGGGGGCTCACATTTCACACGTCCAAATTGATTCAGTAGTAACAAATTTCACATCTCCATTGTACGAAGGCATGTATAAAGTTATATTTCTCTATGAAACTTATACGACTATGATATTCCATGAAAATAATGACAGAAAAATGAAGACATAACAATCAACAAAAGAGAGGTGATGGCATATATAAATGTAATTGTTACTGTCACATAGCTTTGGTTTTTTCTTTGATTCTGAGCTTTGTTTTTACAGTTGATCTCTTCTCCAACTCAAAACCCAAAATAATACTGGTCCCTGCATGCTGTATTCTCCATTGCGATGAGTTTGAAACCTCCAACAAAGTCCTTAACTTGCAAGACCATAGTAGATTATATATAGCACTGCATGAACTGAAGCAAAAGTAGAGAGAGATGAGAGAGATTACCCAGCTCAAAAGGCATGCATGGCATGTCTGAGCACTAGCTAAGCAGCAGCGTGCACAGGCCGAAGGTACCTAATGATGGCTTTCTCTGCATCGTTCGCAAGCGAGGTTGGTGACTGAAGAAGAAGGCGACTGACGTAAGGTAGAAGGGTAGCTGATGTCTAGCTATGGCTACCCATGCCGTGCCACGGCTCGTTGTTGCTTTGCGGCTGCTGTGCATGTTCCTGTGGCTCGTAGCAGCTCACGCTCGTGTTGGCGTTCACGGCGCCGATGCACGAGTCGAAGCCGGCGAGGCTAAGGATGTCGCCGCGGGAGAAGGCGCGCAGCCCCAGGAAGTCCCTCGTCATGCCGTCGCTAGCGCCTCCCCCACTGGCGCCGTCCTCGCCGCTGCGGCCGTGGGAAGCGCTTCTCACGAGCCCGCCCATGGCAGTATCGACCTGCTGTGCGTTGAGGCCAGGGAGCCCGAGCCCAAACGTGGCGCTGCCGGGCGCGCTCCTCGCCGCGCCGGGCATCTGGGTGTAATGCGCACCGCCCCCACCCGCGGTGCTGATGGTCGCGCCCATCTCCACCGCCTTCTGCAGCAGCGCCGTGGCCGACAGGTGGGCTGACGGCAGCGGCGCGGATGTGGCCGAGCACTGCGCCGCGGCGTTACAGAGCGGCTGCAGCAGCGGGTGGGCGTGTTGGTCGTAGGGCATCATCGGCCACGGCAGCATCTCCGTCTTCATGGCATAGTTGCAGTGCTGCTGCTGCGCCGCCGGCACCTGCTGCTGCGGCGGCGGCTGCAGGACCTCCTGGTGGTTGTGGTGCTCCCGGAACGCTGCGAGCTCCTGGTGCTGCTGCATCACCTGCGACGTGGGCTGCGGCGGTGAGAAGAGTACCGCCGGCGCGGCGGCGTGCATGGCGTTGAGGCCGATGGCCTTGGCGCTCTCCTCCGTGAGCGCGTCGCAGAAGGCGCGGTGCGTGATGAAGCTGTCCCGCCTGCACGATGCAACGGGAAACAAAATAAAGATCAAATCACGAGCAGAATTCACCGTAACCAAAACTGAAAACGGAAAAGCTACTACTACTGCTATTGTAAAAGCAAACGCTTCCACCCGTCTGAAACATGCTGAACCGTCGTCGCCGCAACGCAACGCTACGCTGCGCGGTGTGAGTGGTGTTGTCGACTCGTAGGTAGAAGTTGAGAGCACGAGCCCGGAATCAGGAGGTCGACGAGTCGTGGAAGAAGTGACAAGAGAGAGAGAGAGAGTATAGTCATGGCGCATTGGTGCATAGACAATTTGGCAAAGAGGATTCACATGTCTGACGAGCTTCACCCTCTAGGCTCTCTAGCTCCTCATCATCGAGGATCGATCTCTTTCCCTTGTCCTACGCCCCGACAGCTTTGCTGCTTGTTTTCTTCCTTCCTCGCTTCTCTCTCCTTCACTTTCTCCAATCACTCACACGCGTACACAAATATTCACACGAACAACAATGCAGACACACACATGCGCACAAGCTAGGCTACTCCTTGCTACCCCTAGCCAAACCATTGCATGCTGTGCAGCTGTGCAGGTCAGGGGGTCAGCTTCTGAATCCTCCTCAGCCATGGCCAGAACAAAACCGAAAGAGAAGGAAGCCCAGAAAGTGGTCCATCTTTCGTTCCATGGACTGATGATATGCCTTTCTTTGGCTTACCAATAACCTTCTACTGCCAACCAAAAAAAAAACTTACATTGATGCACATGCTGGCATTGCTTCTACACAAGGCACAAGCAAGCCTGCAAGCAAGAAATGTGGAATAGTTCAGTGAGCCTAGGTGGAAGCTATAGCCTAACACATTATCAGGAACCAGGGGCCTAGTAATCTGCAACCTGAAACGTCCGATCCAGTATTTCCAAATCCCGTATACTGGTATATTCATTCGTGTCAATCAAATCATCAAGGGCAGTTGTTAACTCGGATTTTATGCCTCGTCACCTGCTCTATCATTCAGTCGCCGGCTCCTCTCCGAAGTTCACACGATCCAAATGGGAAAGGCCAAGGTAAGAGAAGAAGTTGACCGGTTCAACTTGAGGTTGACTCAGGAGCACGGAGCTGCATGCCCTCACTGGCGTATTTGTCCTCACTCAATACTAGTATCATCAAGCAGCAAGAAGCCAAGCACCGAAGATGGCGATATTTGTTCTACTAGAATTTAAAAGCTGTCAGAACGCAGAAAGCATGCCTGCGCGCGCAAACAAACTTGCTTATTCGGCAGCGAAGGATCATGGAGAGAGCGCGGGGAAAACAACTTGCTTGTTCCGTGGAAAGGATCACAGAGAGAGAGAGAGAGAGAGAGAGAGAGAGAGAGAGAGAGAGATCTCGGACCTGGAGAAGATGGTTCCGCAGTCGCACTTGTACTCCCTGGTGCCGCAGATCTTGGAGTGCGCCTTCCAGTCGGAGTGGACGGCGTACTTCTTGGAGCACTTGTCGCACTTCCACTTCTTCTCGCCGTGCTTGCGGAAGAAGTGCTTCTTGATGCCGGTGAGGTCGCCGAGCGCGCGCGCCGGGTCGTGGTGCACGCACGACGCCTCTGGGCACACGTACACCTTCTTCCGCGCCGCCTCCTTGCCCGTGCCGCGCTGCTTGAGCTTCCACGGCAGGTTGTGCCCGCGCCGGTGCAGCTGCAGGTTCTGGTCGCGCTGGAACCCCTTCCCGCAGATCTCGCACACGAACCGGTTCGTGGCCATCAGCGTCGCCGGCGAAAGCGCGATCACCTCCGCATCCGGGTCTGCACGTGAACCACTCAATGAAATTAAAGGCCAAGTTTTTTTCACTTTGTTTCTCCGCTTACAATCATCGATCCATCATAACACAATATGAGCAACTCGTGATGAACCACCAAACGTACCAGGGTTACCGGGGAGGCTGCGCTTGCGCTTGTTGCCGGCCGAGGCCGCCGGCGCCGGAGGAGGAGGAGGAGGAGCAGGCGGCGGGTTGTTGTTGGGGCCCGAAGCGGAGGAGGTGAGGTTGGACATGCCGCCGTCCTGATGTGCTGCTTCTGCTTGATCCTGAAGTGGCAGCTGATGATGAAACATGAAGAGAAGGGGCTTGCTTGGCCTGATCCTGAACTTGTTGTTCCTCTATATATATCTGCTCCTAGTCCTACCTAGGTTGGGAATCCATCAAGTGCTGGACATAAATCGGGAGAGAAGGAGAAGAGCATTAACTCAAGCATGGGGGCAAGGCTTTAGACACGGGAGTATGTGAGGAGAGCAGCCTCTGCACCCCAGGCACGGCAAGCAGGCAAGAGGGAAGGGAATACTGTAACAAGGAACAGCAAGCAACACAGGAATCAAGGAGCGGCAGGGGACAAACCAGGGGGAAACTGGGTGGTCAATGACTGTAAAGCAAATCCAGATTCTTTCTCCTCTTCCTCTCTCCTCTCTCTCCCTTGCTCCTTCTCCGACTTGATCAGCAGCACAGCAGCTAATCAATCTGTCCGGACTCCAAGACAGAGAGAGCATGCAGCCGTGCGCACGGGAGAGAAGCTGAGAAAGAAAGGGAGAGAGGGCGCGGCCTTGGATGGCCGAGATAGAGAGAGCAAAAGGTAGAGAGGGAGAGGAACAGTGGCAACAGGTATCAGCGGACAAGCAAAAGCAAAGAAGGCCAAACCTAGCCGCCCTAGCCACTTTTTCTGCTTCTGCCCTTGCTTTGTGTCCAGCTTTGCCCTCTCCATGAAACAACAGGGAAAATGAAATTTTGTCTTCCGGCTTTGAGCAACCAAGTAATCCCTACACTCCAAAATAAGTGTCATTTTAGAATTACATCAATATTTTACTATTCATCTCATTTTATTAGGAATTATTTTATTACTATAAATACTTTAAGTATGTCTTACTTATTTTAGATTTACACAATTTTTTTAATAAGATGAATGATTAAATATTGATTTTAAAAGTAAAAAAAAGACACTTATTTTTGTACAGAGGAGTATATAAGTGCTGTCTCTGTTTTTTAATTGATGTCGTCGTTACTTTTAAATTCAACTTTGACCATTCGTTTTATTCAAAAAAAATTGATAAAAATTATATGTTTTGATATAATTTGATTTATCATTAGAGTTATTTGAATCACAACTTAAAATTTTACATATTCAAACTTTTTTAAATAAGATGATGGTCAAAGTTGATGGTAAAAGTCAACGGCGACATCAATTTAAAAACGGAGTGAGTACGCATTGGCAAGAACAGTGATTCTCCATAATAGGACGATCAGTACAACTCAAAGAATGGTTAAGGGCTTATCTGGAAGAAATTGTTTGTGAAAAAAGATTCTCTGATAATAAGTGAAATTAATTTCCTAAGATAAAGTTTAAGCATGAGGACGAAGAATCACATCATATGTTCATAGAATGAGGAAGAACTATTTTCTTAGTTCCCAACTCTTTAGTTCATTTAAAGAATCAACTAAAAATCACATTTTTTTTGAAAAACCAATAATTAGTACAGCTTACTTGATTCTGTAGCAAACAGTTCCATAAATCTCAGACAAAAAAGACTTAAGTATAAACATCAAAGAGTGGCATCAGTCAAGATGAGCAGTGGTCGTAGTAGCACTGTGAGCATGAAGCAAGCTTCTTTCCAGTTGCAGCAGTTTTCATCTCACACACAGTCACCACAGCTCACACTCTACCATCGATGGTGCACCGATTCCGAGCTTTCGCTTGTCTTTTCCTTTGTCTCCTTGCAAATACAGAAGTTGCAGATGTTCTCTCTCCACCCGCTCTCTGATCAAAAACTCCTTTTCTGCGTATTCTGTACACCTACCCGGTTGGTACACCACCACTGCATAGATCAATAGCCCTCCCTCTCACTGGGTGTAGTGTAGATAAATACTCCTACACATTATTAGTTACTGCTTTTCAAATTACTGGTAGTTCTCAAATATAAATACATAATTATTCCACGACAAGTATACTATTGCTACATACGATATTGTACATGTAAACTAACTCTAGCTAGCTAGTGCATGCAGGTTAGGAACCGAGAATACTCCTACCATGTGATTTATCTACGTTTTTTTTCTTTATATTCGCTCTGACTTGATGACTCACCGTGGGCCCCCGACACATATCATGGATGGCCATAATTCAAAAATAGAATTGCTATCATGCTGTCATGGTCTCACGGGGACGCCTTCTGCTTGCAAGACCCGATCACAATGCTTTCCTCACATGAGCCCTCTTGTTTTTATCGATTTGGCCTTTGGATGAGCCCAAGCGCACACCACAGAATGATCAGGTTTCCCTCAGATTAATTACTTGAACTCTAGAAACATGTACTCCTCTGTTTTTTTAATACTGTCGTTCAGACAGCAAAGTTTAGTTCATTTTTAGCTTAATCTTCCTGTCTGAAACGACAACAAATAACTTTAATTCGGAGGGAGTATTACCTCGGTTTTAAATTATTAACGCTGTTGACTTTTAACATTAATTTTAACTATTTGTTTTATTCAAAAAATTTGTTTCAATATGTAAAATTATTAACCATGTTTTAAATACCACTATGATAAAGCAAATAATAATAAAAAATTTCATATTTGAACAATTTGTTTGAATACGACCAATTGTCAAAGTTATGTTAGAAATCAATGGTGATTTAAAAACGGAGAGAGTAATTTGGTGCCGTAGTAATAGGGGTTGCAAGAGGGCCGACTGGAGTTATGCCCGGAAATTTTTCCTATTTTGTATATTTCTGCTAAATCGAACTGATTTCTGTAAAATTCTAATTGCAGTCTTCTATAAGGCGAGATCTGTGAATTTGACGCCTCAAAAAGATAGACATATTTTTCCAAAGTTCACTGGGCCTAGGAGGAACTTCATGGGACAGAACACAAGACAAATCAGGATATTTGGCTGTAAACATGTGGGCCTAGGCATTGTGTGACAATTGCTGAGGCAGTCGACTGCTGAGGAACTACCACAGAAGTGTGGCGAGGTGTTTGTTTGTGTTTTTTTTTTCTTTTTTACTGCCGGTAATGAAACAAACTGTACTCCATTCATGCATGCAGAGCCACGAGGACCCTTCAAAAGAAATCAAGAAATCTCTATAGGGAGTCCTTGTACGACTATGGTATCTGATGATAGACCAGTGGACGGTACTACTCCGTTCTGGGCTTCTGGTAGCATAAGCTTTTCACCTCGTGATGATTTGATACCTTGACAACTCCAAAGATTCGTCGTGGACGTGCCAGGTTTGTACTCACTTGGACCACCGAGCATTCGAGTGTTTCAAGATTTGCTAGCCATTGTACTAGGAGTAACTTGAAAAGAAAACAATTACTTAGACCTCCTTTGTAATGCAAAAATTTTGCATAAATTTTATAAAGAATCAGTTTAATTTCATTGAATAAACACTGACATAAAAAATTCCTCTTCCTAAAGGCGCCTTAACATGCGGCACATGTGAGCAAGGTTTCATTTACGGCTTGAAGTAAGGGTTACTTGGAGGGACTGGTTTTATATTTTTCACAAATATGCCGAAAAAACCGGTTGAAAACCACGTTCAATTTTAAAATTCAAAATTTGATCGAAATGCTATAATGATTAATTGTTTTTTCTGATTTACCAATCGATTTCATTGGTTTTGAATTTTCAAATTTTGAAACCCCTCAATTTCACTGATTTATTGATTTATTTGCTTATCGACCGATTTTACATGTTTTCAAATTTCTGAAATTTCTAATTTTTTAAAACTGGCCTGTCCAAACTGGTGGACAGAATTGATTTCAACTGTTTTCATGAAATCAATCCGTTTTGGAATGGTTTTTCAAACCATGCGAGTTAACGAGGGACCCAGGAAAACAGCCAATTTTTCGCCTGAGACTAACCGACCGCATTGTGCATGCTATTCACTTGTGCTGTAATATTCGTGCAACAGTAACAGCGACACACTATAAAAAAAGATTTATCCCGACCCTCTATTCAAAGTGCAAGCGGTTGACAATTTTTAACCGCGTTTACTTTTAAAAAAAGTGGGTTCCAACAATAAAACCGTTTGTGAAAATAAATTAGTGTAGGCGGGCTTCGTAAAGAACCGCTTGCACTAATATTTTTATTAGTGCAGACGATTTTTTTTAGAGATCCGCTGCACTACTTAAATTAGTGCAAGCGGTTTATACCGTAGACCGGTTGCACGGAGCCTACCTGGAATTTTGAAACTGTTGCGTGAGATGGGCGCGGGCTCTCTCTCTCTCTGTGCCAATAAATAACCACCCACTCTCCCACGCCTCCCAAGTCCCATGCCCCCGCGCTCAAAACAAAACGTCCCACGCGCCCCCCACACTCCCCCTCTCTCTCTCTCTCTCAGCGCTCCACGCGTCGGGCGTCAGGCTTCGCACGTGGGGAGTCGCAACTGGAGTTTTTTTTTATTTTGTATAATGCTTAGTCAGGCGGTGGACATAGGTCTCCGCTGCATTAGAAAGCTCTAATGCAGGCAGTTGTTATTAGTCAGCCACTGTATTAAGTACTTGTATTGTAATGCAGACAGATCTTATTTTACGCCTGAAGAAATACGTGATTTTTACAGGCTATAAAATGCCAGCGTTTAGGTACGTCTGCAAAAAATAATTTTTATAGAAGTGACCTGAACCCTCTCAGAGCCGTCGCGCATTTATGTGTACGGAATCTCTTGAAAAGAGAAAATAGACACGAGTCATGGGTCTACAGTACAAAGCAGACTACCGGAAAAATGATCTTCCTTGATGTTACAAATTAATTTTCGTGCTGTTTGCACTGGATTTTGAAATCAATGATGAAAGTTCAGATATATTACACGCGTTCCAAAATATAAGCATGTTTAAGTTTGAATAAAATCAAAATTCTTTTATCTTTTACTAATAACATCAAGAAAATAACTTAATTTTTAATATAAATATATACTTTTTTATGAATGCTTATTTCGTGATGAAACAAAAAAATATAATTTTTATATAATAAATATTATTAACTTTATATTATTAATGGTCAAAGTGATAAAAATTTGACTTTGACTAAATTTAGAAATGATTATATTTTGGAACGGAGAGAATACTATCAGGAAGAAAATGAAGAAATTTATATGGAATCGTCCCTTTTAAGAAATGCATTAGGAGTCCATATTGTGTTTGATCATGCAAACCTCTTTTTGGTCGTGGAATTTCTCAACTTTGAATGCAAAAACGATTAGCTTCCAAACATGGTAACAAATATTCAACTCTAGACTTTTGAATTCCTCCAGAGCAACAAAAAAATTAAAAATGGCAAGATGAGGCATACCGGGTTTATTGCGGGATATCAAGAGAATAGATGAAAATTCATATTATTCTGTATTCCCTCTGTTTCCAATCACAGACATTCAGATTTAATGTAAATTTATTAAAGGTTTAGAGAATTTTTTTTTCTATCATAGAACCACTACATTGCCACCGCCATTGCAGGATGAATGGATGATGCCATCACATAGCACAAATTTTCCCCTCCGACCAAGACCTTCGCCAGCACCCTCTGACCACCCTTCCTCACGGACCCATGGCACAGTTTTCTTCTACCTCCCCTTCTGACGCACTATCCATCCTCCTCCCCACCGAAGCCGTTGTCGGGGTTATCAAATGAAAATTTTGCTACCTCAGTAATTAGGACTACTGTTAGCACTCTCTCTGTTTTTAAAATAATGTTATGGTTGACTTATAAAATAAACTTTGATCATTTATTTTATTTAAAAAATTAGTTAAAATATGTAAAATTTTAAGTTGTGATTCAAATAACTCTAGTGATAAATCAAATTATAATAAAATAAATAATATTTATCAAAAAATTTTAAATAAGACAAATGATTAAAGTTGATGTTAAAATTCAATGACGACATCAATTTAAAAACGAAAGGAATAACATACGGGAACCAATTACTGTGTAGGTATATACGAGAAACCATATTGCGATAAGGGGCGAAGTCACGTGAGGTCACCGGTGTCAGCTGACATAGAAGACATTGGGTAAAGACAGCAGAAAATTATTGTTGATCCTATCGGCAAAGCTCACTGACACCGGTGAACTCTGACCCTGGCTTGACCCTTGGTTGCGATGAGTAATTGACATTGGTTATTTTGGTGTTGAGCTGAGATGCGGACGTGAGGGTCCGAAAGCATTTGGGTGTTAATGGAAAACTCAGATGACTTTGCCCCCATGACAGTTGAGTGTATTAGCTCAAGGTAGTTTGGTCATTTGAAAATGATGGTATAAAAGGAGTGGGCTGGTTACTGAGGGGTATTCCTTCCACCACCTAGTCATTTCTTACGCCCAGATCTAGGACATGCTTCGTTGTAGAGGGGGAGGAGATACAACGGGAGATCACTCGTTTCTCAAATGAGTGGGAGGAAGAGGGTGATTATCAGCAAGAAACAACAAATCACCCCCTTGAAACAGAGTAACAGACCCTGTTCGCAACGCACTGCGCATAGGATGCTCTGATTGTCCCGACCACTCCAGCTCAACAACCATTTTATTCACGGAGTACTCTTTCCGTTCTTTAATTGATATCGTGTTAGATTTTTAAATTTAATTTTAATTATTTATTTTATTTAAAAAATTTGTTTGAATGTGTAAAATTTTAAATTTTTAATAATAAATCAAATTATATCGAAATATATAAAATTTATTAAATTTTTTTAATAAAACAAATAATCAAAGTTAATTTTAAAAATCAACAATAACAACAATTAAAAAACAGAGAGAGTACATCCATATCTCTTAATAAAACCACGCCACCCCAGATCGATTGGCGATACGTACACGTAAGCCGTATGCTTCCAACCCTCTGAAAACAAAACAGAGGTCGGCTGCCAAAAGCTAATCAATTAACTAGTGCTTGCTCACCCTAGGCGATCGGAGCCGGATCGGAGGAGGCGCCGCTTTTTGGCGCCATCGTGTCGCCGGGCGGTCGATCGCCTCGGGGTGGTTTAGGGCCGAGGCGTTTTTTAATTGCGGGTGATTTGATTTAGCAGCGACGGGCACGCTGCGCCGTGTGTGTATGTGCGTGCAGAAGGTCGCTGTCTGCCGTGCCGGTGCGTGTTGTTTATCTCAGCCCGGTCGCGCCCGGACAAGCGTCAAGGCACCGGATACGCCGGATTGAGATCGTCGCGGTGGTAATGTGTGGCCCGACACAGGCTAGGTGACGTTTAAGCCCATGTGTCAGTCACAGCTGCTGGTCAACGCTCCTAATTTCGGACATGCCATGTGCCACTCATCTATGGGTTAATTCTTCATAGCCCACTCGAAAAAGTTTAGGTTGTTTATTAAGTCATCGCAAAATTGTTTAGGTCGTCGCAAAGTTTGAATTTCTTTTTAGTCATCTATTTTAATTTTTGTTCTTTAGTGACACTATGGTCACTTTTTTTCTTAAAATGCCCTTACTCGTTGCAAGCCCAAACTCAAATTGTGAGCACCGTTTGTTTTGGTTTCCTTAATAGATTTTTTTTAAATTATCAAATGAACCAAAACAAAATTACTGAATGAGATATAATTCGCGAGGGAACAAAAAAAAAAAGGGAAAATAACTGAAAGAATCGAAATAAAATTAATGAATAAAACTAAAGCAAAATTAGTGAAGGAATCAAAATAAATTTAAAGTAATTGATACAAAATCACTAAATGAGAGATAATTCCTAAAGGAATCGAAACAAAATTATTGATTAAATTACAGTGCTCACAAATTGAGTTTGGCTTGCAGCAGGTAAAGGTATTTTGGGAACAAAAGTTACCATAGTGGTCACTGAGAAACAAATGTTAAATTAGATGACTTAAAAAAATTCAAATTTTACGGTGATTAATAAGAATACCAAACTTTTTTCAGTCGACTATAAGGAATTAACCCCTCATCTATCCTGCTTAAAATTCATAATCTCTCTTCCTTACCCCGCCTTCTGAATTGTGAATTGTCATCACACACAGCAGTCTCATCGAGGGTTGAAAATGGCACGAAAATTTTCAATTCCGACCGCATTTTGTTTACCGTTTTTCCCGTACCATTTTCAGATAAGCGGAAAAGGTAAAACAAAAAAATGAAAACGGTAACGAAAATGGTTTTTTCCTGACCGTTTCAGCGAAATTCTGCTTTACTATTTTTTTTTTCCTTTTTGACCTTTTCCTCAAATACAGAAATCAACCCAGACCCATCGGTAAATCAGATGGCAGCTATCGGCTTAAGTTATCAGGAAGGAAAAGAACGTGAAACGCACGTATCAGCACCAACCGAATCAAAGGTTGCACTAAAACCTTAAAACAATGTTTAACATCTTTTAAATCCTGGTATTTCTTAATTAGTAAATTTAAGGGCCATTTGCGTAACTGACCCTAGTTGAGAAGCTAATTGTATGTTTGACCTTGTTTTTTAGGGTTTGCACTTTGACCCTGGTTTTTAAATGAACAATGAGATTAACCTTACTCCGTTATCTTCACTTGACAGTGTTAAGTCATATGTAAAAAAGACATTTTTGCCCTTCTGCTATCGATTCTATTCTTCATTTGTTTTGCACAATTCATCTATTTTGTAGATAAAACTTATAGCATAAAGAAAAATTTAGCAATAATTAAATGTATTTTGAATGTAATTTAAGTAAAAATTTGAATGTTTTGATAATATTTTGAATATACTTTAATTTTTAAAATTTTAGCAAGGGTAGTTCTATCCTTTTCTCATGTTCTTCGTTATCTATTGATTTTTCTATTTTTAAAATCATTAAAAAAATCTTGCTGCTAACTGTGTTTGAAATCAAACCAAAAGACAGCTTCACTTTGAAAATCAAGGTCAAATGTGCAAATCCTAAAAACTAGTTCCAAATATACAATTAGCTTGTTAAATTGGGTCACTAATGCAATTGTTCCTAAATCCAATTAATATTTCATTTGCGGATTTATATTCCTTGCAATTAAGTCTACAAAATGAGATTTTATTTGAATATGTGTTTATGAAAATAAAAAATAAAAGTTACAATGTTATGAACATCTATGTGTGGAGATGTCCCAGGTCCTGTTTGGATTAGTTTTACTTTCTCATAAGCTGAGGTCTAAGTTATAGTTTACAAAAGCTGGTTTCTATGTAAGACGCAGTTTGGAACCAACACGGTTTCTTAAAAACTGGTTTATAAACGTAGTTTCTATAAACTGGGTTATGACAAAAAAAATTAGGTGATGGTGTTTGAAAGTTAGTTTATAAAAACCAGTTTCTCGACTTTTTTTCCATTTAATGACATCTTTGCCCATCTTTTATTTCAAATATCTGAGTTTGTTGAAGGTTAGTACAGAAGAATCTAAGATTGATGAGATTCTTGGTTTCTAAAAAACTTGGAAACTGGTTCTATAAACCAGGCAAAAATTTGGAGACCTTTCAATTTTTAAAAATTAGTTTCTTAAAAACTGGTTGGATCCAAACAGGGTCTAAAATTCAGTGAGATTGTTTGGATCCTTGTTTCCTAACGAGCTTTTTGCTTATTTAGACTACAATCCTTCAAAACCAAGTTTTAGTTGTGTAATTGTATTGGACCCCTTCGGTTTTTGAGAAACTAAATTTTAAAAAGATGCGCCTCCCTTTCGATCAAAACTGTTCCGTCCATGGCAGAACAAAGCAAGCCGATTCACCTTCTCGCTAGTCGTTACGCACGTGTATTTACTCACTCCCTGTCTTTTGTTCTGCCACTTTGTGCTGCAAAAGGAGCTCATCCACTACACTTGTTGATCTGCCTTTTCCATCACATCATTATTCAGCTAACAGCAAAAGTTGCAGTTCTTTAGCACCCAGAGGAAAAAGAAAAGAATAATTATATTAGATCCAGCTTTTACCTATAACACAACAAGCATGCCGAAAAGAGCATGCACATGCAAATACA
This sequence comes from Zoysia japonica, assembly GCA_001602275.1. Lineage (NCBI taxonomy): Eukaryota > Viridiplantae > Streptophyta > Magnoliopsida > Poales > Poaceae > Zoysia > Zoysia japonica. Next base: position 1,513,934 of record BCLF01000021.1, on the reverse strand, counting down.
CGAGAGAACATCAACGGCAATGATTTGCAGATAATTGCTTGGCACCCTGTGGCAAACCAGCACAGCAACAAAATGGTAACATTATTTTCCTTGTAAGTTGAGTCCAAAATTGTCGAAAGCGTCATTAAGATAAACACTGCAGCTATTCTGTTGTTCCATTAAGCATCAGCTGCTCGAAGTAGAAATTTGTGCCTTCTTTTTACTACTAGTTCGTGCACGTCCACATCGTCAGCTTCATCAATGTACTTCTACAAACATTCCAGTTATGTATGATTTTCAGAAAAGGAGGTCAAGGTGCGAATTATGAGGAAGAATATTAGCATGTCTGCCTCACGAGAAGGACAGGCGGCCCCATTATGCAGGCAGGCACGCTGTTTCTGAATCCGGAAATCACCAACCAGGAGGAGGAAGATGAGGATTGTTCAGCAACAGGGACCATAAAATCTGTAATGTGACTGAGCCACAATGCATTTTCATTCCCATAACACCTATACTAGTGAGGAGGAGCAGAGGTTTATGCTTAGGCTTCTTTTAAAACATAGAAATTTCGCATGAATCTCACAAAGAATCAATTCAATTTCACAGAAAAAATACAGAAAATAAGAAAAATTCCCGCATTCCAAAGGAGGCCTTAAGATTGTGTGATGCCATGAACAACACGGACGCCTCAGAAGCCACGGTTCACGGATCATCGTAGCCGTCGTGTTCATATTGTCATCGTGCTCTAGAGGTACTGGGATCCATTTTGATTCTGACAAAAGATGTAGTGGGGCAACCGACGACAGCGCGCTGCCTCAACAGAAACTGAGGTTTGGTAGATGCACTCATGACGCCGTTGTTTTGTAACAAAATACAGGATCAAGAAAGTGATGAATAGCACGCCATGAGAGCTAGACGGCACTGGAACGGCCTCCAGCTCGCCGATGTCTCTGAAACCCATCACTGTCCCCGAAATTTCCTTGCTACTTATCGATAAGCGACGACAAGTCGAACGTGACCACCTGTTGGTTGCTGCTCAACCTCTTCATGATTATTTGAGTGCCTTACTCCAAATAGAGACATGAACCAGCTGTGAGACTGATTTATAAATGTAAACAGACGGAATCAAGCGTGATTTGATCCGTGTGAATGAAAGCACTTGCGACTATCAACTGAACAATGGAGGGTAAGAGACGTGGCATGAAACAAAGCTCATTCTTTCACTACTGCACCTCGGGTTTCATCTCATCGTTCATCTTGCGAACAATGGTTCATCCGGGAATGCTGGTTTCTGAAATCCGATGTGCCACGGTTAAAGAACAGTGAACTACACAAACATACAGAAATCATCCTATTACAAGTTCAACAGAAACAGACTACGGCAGCCAGTATCAGCTGAATCTAGACTCTAGAGCCTTGTTCTTCAGGCATGAAATTAATGCACAGAGGAGTTCCCTGTTAGCTGAGGGAGACTTCAGGAGCTGTTTCTTTGGAAAGGTTCTCACAATTTCTGCAGTGGAACAGAGAATCTGGGAGCATGAACATGTACAGGAGAAACTGGTGCATACTGATGTATACGCCATATGGAGTGAACCCGGTATGTGAGTACAAGCTCGCTGTAATTGCTGCTGGGGCAACTTGCAAATTTGAATGGCAATTTTTTTTTTTGGCTTGGTAATGTTTAGCGTCATGAGTGTGCTTGTCAGTTCCCACGACACGAAAGATGACATGTTCAGCCGTTGAGGAGAGCAGTTCGCTCAGATCCTGGTTTCAGGAGTGATGGGAATGTTACAAACTCACCGTCAAGATAATAAACCACACCTCAAACTCGCCTCACATTTTCATGGTTAAAAAGAGAGAGAAAACAGACCGACAACTACATATCAACCGGTGAGTGCTATACGCGATACGCTGACGGTCCCTGGAGCCAAAGGAAACGACCTCATAATAACATAAGAAATTGACTGTTGGGTGAGATAACGAGTCAGTATATTTGGTCATTTACGTGACGGCAGTCTCACATGTCTGCTTGCATGGCAACCTGAAAGAGATACAGATGCAGCATGCCAGCATCTGATCCTTCTTCAGTGATCATGTGAACGTAACCAGGGCCGTCTCGAAATTTCACTACTAAAAAACTATTTGTCCGGCACCCCTCTTCTAACCATGCAGGCGGTTTTAAATTATTATCCTCCTGCATTTAAAAATGTGTGGGCCTATGCTGAAAAGTCGCCTGTGGAAATAAAAAAATGCAAACGGTTTTTCTAAATATCCACCGGCAGAAATACTCTCTTTCCACAGGCGGCAGGTTACATGAGCCGCCTGGACTAGGCTCTCTTCTACATGCGATTGCTGTAAATTGCCGCCTGCGCTACGTCACCGATCCAAGGCTTCAGCTGTTAGCCAATTTGATGCGAGACACGTTCAACGCCAGCTACTCAATGCTCCTGCCTTTTTCTCTCCCCCCCATCCCCGCTCCCCTCCTCTCTCGCACATAAGCCTCCACTCCTCTCGAATCCTCCTCGCTGCTCTGCCCTCGACGGCTCGGCCCTCGCCCTCCGGTGGCCGCGGCCCTTGGCTGCCGCGCGACGGTGGCCACCTCCCCGCGCCGCGCAGG
>BCLF01000021.1:1472791-1494233 GCA_001602275.1 Zoysia japonica | reverse complement strand
ATATATATATATATATATATCGATTCATCCTGAGTTCCAAATATGTTTCAGTGTGTATTGGATAAAACAGATAACATGAGATATTTTTTTGCATACAATAAAAATTTAAATTCACAAACTATTACATACTTTTTAACTAACTCAGCAATTGCACTACAAAGAGCATATATGTCGGCAATGTAAAGTTCACCTTCACAAGAAGAAAAAGCAAATTAATTTAATTGATAAAAATGAATTTCAGAAACCAGAGTTCTAATACAATCTGACATTCATCTAACAATAATATATCACAAACAGAATCCGTTCCATTAGGTATATGCAAAAATCCAGTTAATCAAAATTATAAATTCTAAACAGTATTACACAAAAGTCTAAGCAATGGTAGAATGAGAAAATAGAAAAAAATCGAGATGTAACTCAACGGAAAACGGTAACTAGTACTACCTCCATTCCAAAATATAAGCATTTCTAGGTTTAGATAAAGTCAAATTATTTTAACTTCTGCTTATAATATCTAGAAAATTACATAATTTTTAATATAAAAACATATTTTTTATGAAAGCTTATTTCATGATGAATTTAAAAAATATAATTTTTACATGATAAAACATTATTAATTATATATTACTAATGGTCAAAGTGATAAAAGTTTGACTTTGATTAAACCTAGAAATGCTTATATTTTAGAACGGAGGGAGTATATAACATCGAATTGTGAGAGCAATTATCGATTTATCATATAATTCAATACACATTCGTGGCAACATCCAAATGTGTCATTTTCACATTAATTTTTTATTCTAACTACAGTACTTTATGTTTAACAATTGAAGCCATCTTAACTGAAAATTTGTTGCACATTGAAGTTTGTAGTAAATTGATATACAACTCATTCATTGTGTTATTCTTTTTTTGTGACTCATTCACTGTGTTATTCAAATTAATATTGTGACACATTTAGCAAAGCATGGCCTTTTACCTAGTGAAATGAAATTTTGATTTTTTTATGTAATTAAGTAGACATATATGTTCGGATATGTGGACTATATTTGGCAGATTCGACGGTAGACCGAAATGAATGACAGCCATTCATTTACAAGACTCGATAAGTAAATGGTTCATAATTATTAATTATTATAATAAAAAATTACAAAGAAATTAATGAGTTATGGAAGTGATTCATGCGACAATTTTAGAAACTAAATTCTTCAGTTTTGAAAATAAATACCATTGTCTGGTTTGGAAAGTTACAGTCGGTGGTCATGTTTTTTTTTTAAGCCACATGGTCACGTTTTATATGGGGCAAAAGATTAAAAAAATTAAAATTTGAAAAAAATGAAAAATCGAAAATAGGTCAAATATTCGATAAATCGGTTGAGCTGACTGAAAACCGGTGAAATCGGTAAACCTGTTTGGATTCAAAATTCAAAAAACAAAAACAAAAAAAACTTGTCAGTAAACTAGAGAAACTTTATGAAATTCATGGATTGGAGTATTCACTCTCTACTCCGTCTCCGAACTCAGAAGATTATTTAGTCTCCTCGAGCTACCGATCGATCTACTGTCTAGTAGATTTGTCTACCTCTAGTTAGCATCAATGTTTTAGGTTTAAGCGTGTAGAATGGACTGAGCAGATATCAATATACCACAAAGATACATTTTTGCGTCCAGTGAAATTATAAAACTCACAAATTATCATATATATAACTCTTGGAGTAGTACTAACTTAGATTTGCAATACCAATATAAAGAGAGCTGACGAGCGGACTCTGAGCACAAAAGAAGAAAAAGAAAATTAGGCTAACTAATATACATGATTTCAAATGGCAGGGTGCTAATGTAACAAACAATACTATCGGAGTACATTTCAGTCCGATATTATACACTCCAAAATCCCACTTTAGATACACATTTGTACGCATCTAGCTAGTATTCCACAAACGGCATCGGCTCCGCCAGATATGGACAGTCATCAATCCAACCACAAGGCCTTCCAGTAAACTCCTCGACCTCGAAGCTGGCTGTGGCAACGTCTTCCTGCTCTACTTCAGTACCAGGAATCGCGCTGAGTTCCTCCCATACATCGTCGCAAATGTTGTCGAAGCTCTGAATGTCGTTCCACTCAAGCACGGGCTCATGTTTCACGCCTGTACCAGCAACGCCGCCATCACTGCTGCTCCCTTCAGAAACGTCAGCCTCCATCGTCACAAACGCAGTAGGTTCAACCATGCCACTCTCCACCGGTGCATCAACGCGCTGCTGCTCTTCGCTCGCCATCAGCCGCTGCCTTTTCGCGGCGCCACACAGCTCTCTGTTCCTCGCGCGGTTGAGCAAGAGCTGCTGCACGAAAGCCGGGTTGGTAAGGACTTTGGCAAAGAAGGCAACAATCAGCTGTTGCTTCCTCTCATTGTCTCGGATCTTGTTCTCCATGGCAACAAGCAGAGCTTTACACAAGCTGTACCGCTTCTTTAGCATGGAGAGTTCAGCCACAAGAGATGCACGGTCTCTCTTCAGACTCTGGACTGGACGGATGTCCTCAGACCGTACAAGGCAAACACTGGATCCGGCTGTTGGTTGTGATTCCAACTGATGCTTGGAAGGACGGCGTCTTTTGATGTTTTTCAGCAGATGCTTCTGGCCGGCCAGGAACAACTCGTGTGCAAACTCCCAACGATCTGGATTGACCTTTCGGAATCCCTGTACAGCAAACATAAACAGTTACTCTTTCCGTTCTTAAATTGATATCTTCGTTAACTTTTAATTTTAACTTTGATCTTTCGTTTTCTTAAAAAAATTTGATAAAAAATATATATTTTATTATAATTTAACTAATTATTAGAGTTATTTGAATCACAAATTAAAATTTTACATATCTAAACTAATAATAAAATAAAAAATCAAAGTTGAAATAAAAAATCAATGGTGATATCAATTTAAGAACGGAGGGAGTAAAAGTTTTATTTCTCTTGAACATTTGAGCAGTGTGGCGTGGAGCAAATGGACCAGAATATGATAGTCTTCCAATCTTTTCTCGGAGATTTGTTTCGCGAGAACAAATTATTAGTTGTCAAGTATATGCTGCGATCGATAGCTACTCTCTTTGTGTGTCGAACTGATCAACGAAAACAAATTAAACACTTCATAAGGTATTCCAACGTATCGTTGTACATGAATTAAATATTGAAGACAGCCTAGAATGTACCACAAAATTTGATTAATTAGTTGTGAGCTTTTGACATGAACAAGTGTGATACAATTGAGGACTCCACTGAATAAAAAAACAAAGGGGAACAATGTTCAGTTGGAGTGTTGGACCATGTTTCCGTCACCTTTTCAGTTTTTAACTGCTCGAGGTTCGAAAAGTCACACTGTGGAATAGAATTTAACATTACGACAGATGACCTACGTGGACGCTTGTAAATGCTCTGAAGAATGCATTATCTGAAATTTTTTTAATGGTGGGCATCCATATCTTGAATAGTGAACGAACTGATTAACTGAACATATGTTTTTGGCTGAATACGAAGTATGAACACCTGGTCAACTGTCTGTGACACTCTACATATATAGCAGGTGCGGCATATGAAAGAAACCTCATGACACAAACAGATTTGTCACAACACGTAGTAGAGCCCTTCTAAGTAGACCAAGCGCTATTCTTTCACCTCTAGAGAGATAAAGACATGAATTCGATCTCATCCGTTGATTTAGTAGAAAATATAAAGAAATAAATTAATATCAAGAGACAACGTGTTTTTGATTAGCGTCACCTACCAAAATCCACTACTTACTTTTCAAATTAAGTAATATTGCAATTAATAATCATTAGAGAGCTTTTACCTCTTAAGAGGTAAAAAAATAATTTAAACATCGAGATCAACCTAAATGGACGGTCCACACTGTAGAATCTGCCACGTAGTAAATCTATTGCAAGGAATCTGGCAAAAGTAACCCAGAAATGTAGCACCACTTCCATATCTAATTTCAGCTGAGTGACCGCAAATGGTTTCAGCTTCCTGGTACTAACACTGAGATGCGATATCTGATATGCTTAACGCGTCATATACCAAATTAATTAGGTGGACGTAAAAAGAGAGCACGTTCGGATACAATCCAACTCCTAATTAGCAGACGCCGACGAGGAGGCCGGGGAGTTGGTACTCACGTAGATATTGAGCTGGCGGACGAAGGACGCGAAGTTGGCGTGCTTGAAGAAGCGCGGGAGGAGGCTCGCCGCGAGCTCCCTTGGGTCCCACACCACGAAGGTGTTCCCGGCGCCGTCGGGTCCGCCCCACGACACCACGGCGTCGGTGGCCGGGTCCGCCACCATCTCGTACGTCTTCGCCACGAACGGCGCGGGCGGCGCTCCGTCCACCGGCCGCGGCGCCCCCGCCGCGGCCAACGGCTCCGGCTTCACCACCAGCGGCGCCATTGCGCTCTGCTTCCCCTGAGCGGCTGGAGCGTGGGCTGGCGTGGTGTGGACGAGGGCTGCGGGTTGCTGCTGCCTTGGCCGCTCGGCGCTAGTGCGGTGAGGTGAGGTGTCGGGGTATAAGGATTTATAAACGGATAGCTGGGTAATATAGAAGAACGGCAAGTTGCGCGGTTCCTCCACAGTACTGGGCCAAGTGTAAAATTTGGTAAGAAGACCTTTCGAACGCGCCTCCAAAATCTGACAATGAGAAAGCCCGTTGCACACCCTACTTAACTCTGGAGCAATTCGAGGTCCGAACTTCCGCTAAAGCAAAGTTCTTCCGGCGATTCACATTCTTCTAGTGTCGTGTTTTCCGCGTTGAGCTTAGGCCATCAAATATAGGAAACATTTTCACCTCCTACTACGTATATTTTTTTTTATGAAATTAAACTATTTCCTTAAAAATTTTACTATATGAGTCCTTTAAAGTTTTTGCGCTCCTAAGGTGTCTTGATTTGTACCACCCCGGCAACCTTTCAGTACTACGTCTACACTGCACTCGTATTATAGATCCCGAAGAACATGATCGCAATCTCTTCTCCGCGGGGCACGTGTTTCCCAAACGCTGCAGCACACATCGTCGGAAGGAAGATCTCGGCCATGCCAAAACGGGATTAGTTTTCGTTATCTGCTCGCTAACCGAACTGCTTTGCACAGAACTCACGCCCCATGTACGCCAGCACCGAGGAGCTGGGGCCTAACTGCGACACGTGCCTGCTGCTGACGCCCCGAGCTCCAGCAGTCGCGAGGGGAATACGGGATATGCTACGCTCATGCATCCAAATTCCGAAAGCCATGCGACCGATGAACCCCACACTTTCCTGAGCGAGCATAGAATATGTGCCCGGCGCCGTGGCAGCAAACAGCGCGGGCGTCCACGTAGTGCGGGCGCCGCGACCACGTTGCTCTAGGTAGAAGCGCCACCGCGGCGCGCCCGGCGGGGCAAGCAAGGGCGACGCGTCCTGCGGTCCTGCCCCGGCGGCATCACGGACCGCAAATTCTCGACTGTCCCTTGCATAGTTTAATACATACATGAAAAATAAAAGTTCAGTACATTTGGCCTTATGCGACTTGGTCTCAGCAGATGGGCGGTAGGCATACGGAGACTTTTCAGCTCCTACTATAATTGGTAGCTGTTCATACATATACATAAAGAGCAATACTACAAACTTGCTTTGAAGGAAGTTTCCAGAACGGCTACGAAGTCACGCTACACCGAAATTCTGTGCCTACCTTCGGCGATTCTCCGGGCGATCACCTTCCGCCCACCCTTGGTCGACTTATTGGCTGCTCGGTTATTTCTGTTTTGGACCAGGATTAACTTAGATTGAGGGGGGATTGATTGCCCAAGGTAGGTCAGGAATTATTCCTCCCCCAATCTCCTCCAATCCATGTCAATTTTTGATAAACGAACAGAGCCTTATTGTAAAAGAAAGGCAGTAACACAATCATAGAAGGACACTGAAGCTCAGAATTGTGGACAAAATAATGCCCTATGTATTTCTAGTTGATGGTCTGAAAATGACGATCTTAACAGAGATATGAAACACTAAGGTAATTGAGAGAGGACAGACCGTGTAAGGAATCCATGAGTTCTTTTCCGCTTGATGGTACTGGGCTGGTAAGTTCTTTTCGGAAAGAGCTCAAGGGGTTCATTAGCCACATGATCTTTTCCTACAAAAAGCATAAGGGAAGACATGATTAGCAACAAAGAACATCCAACTCACCAACATAATCATTTGACTTGATACTAAAACCAAGATCACAATAGCATGGCTACGTGTAACGTAGCACTCACTGGTCATCACTTGTTAAGCAAGCAGTCCAGAACGGCAAAAGGAAACTTGTGTATTGAGTACACCTGAGGCACTTTTTACCAGATTTCAGGATTTTAATTCGAAATCTATCATAGCTTCATGAGCTGTGTGAAGTTCTCAACCGCCACATAATCTCAACTAAAGGCTTCCAAATGATGCACTTAAGACAACTCAACGGCACTGACCTATTCATTCTTGTACCGGCTGATGTTCGAAGAACAAAAGGCATACAAGGACACGAAACTTTAGTCGTGCAGATGCAGAAGTAGAAGCCCTACTGCTTGTTAAATACTCCCTCCATACTTAAATTGATGTTGTCGTTAACTTTTAATATCAACTTTGACTATTCGTTTTATTCAATTTTTTGATAAAAAATATATATTTTGTTATATTTGATTAATCATTATATTTATTGGAATCACAACTTAAAATTTTACATATTTGAAATAACTTGAATAAGACGAATGGTCAAAGTTGAAATTAAAAGTCAACGACGACATTAATTTAAGAACGGAGGGAGAATACACGAAGCAAAGGGACCAGAACATACTCACAGTGGAATAGACACGGCCACAGTTCATCATCTCAGTGGCAATTTGTTCAAAATATTGCATTGTATAAAATACATATGAAGCAGGTTGTATTCGCTCAACCTCTCAACCTGCAACTACTTAATCAAACAGGTGCCAAAAACAAAATCAAGTAACAGTAGTACATCACCATTCACAATAAAACAAGGGATAAGTCTACTTTACCCTCCAGATAATGCATAAATATTTTAAAGTCATCCGAATTACGACTAATCAGTTCAATTGGTCCAAAGCAATCGACCAGGGTCCTCGACTCGATTACCTCACCTAGTCGTCCAACTAATCATTACTTAATCATAATTATTCAAACGATTAGTTGAATGACAAGGCTGCTACTGTGGACGGGCTACTTGGCTGTTGTTGGGCTACAAATGGGCTAGAGGATTGGCCTGCTGGAGTTACTAATACCCCAGCCATCCCTGAAGCTGTCTTGTCACCACTCATCGCTCGCTGTATATAAGTTTCATGGTTACTGAAGCATTGGATTCCCCTAAGATATGAATGTTGGTAATCGAGTGAGAACCATAGGCTAACTTGTTGGATCTAGTAGACCTATCTTTAATCTTAAGGATCTACGAGTTGGCTTCCTTTAAGTGATCACCGACTCATACGCGATTGGACTCTTGATGAAGCATTGCGTCAAGGATAGATCAAGGTTAAGGATGAGCTAGAGTTATATGTGGCTTAGTATAGGCGTTTAGTCTATACAAAAATCCGGTACTATTAAGAGAGGTCGAAGCGTTCCTCTTAGGTCAGATAAGTGTTAGGGTGTTTAGATGCTGTAAAAGTTTCCCAAAGGCACTGAAGTGACTGAACATGTGCTGAGGAAGCAAGTGGAAGATGGAAGTAAGAAAGGTTTGAAAGATGAGAAAATTGCTTCTTTGACCCTAAAATTTTTAACACTTCCTTCCTTGGTCCTTTTCGAAATAAACTTCCTTATAGGGATAGAATTCTAATTTTGATTCCTTTCTTGGCCTTCCATCAACTCCTGTTAGCTTCCACCGTTAAGTTACCCTACTACACAATGTGAATTGCCTATTTCGCCCTTTCAGATAACTCCAATTAGCTCTGTTCTAAACACAAAAATAAATACTTCCTGAGCTCAAAAAATCTGATTTTTTTTTTTTGCAGAGTCATAAAACACTCATATGGAACAACTTTTGTTTTGGGCCCATGTTAAAATTCTAAATATTTTTTTTATAAATTCAGGACATCTTCAAAAGAGTTAGATGTTTCCTGAATTTATAAAATAAAATTTATTTATAATTTTAACATGGGCCAAAAACAAAGTTGTTCCATGTGAAGTATTTTATGCCTCTAAAAAATTTCAAAATTTTCTGAGCTGATGAAGTATTTGTTTCCTGGTTTAGAACATAGTTAACACAAGGTACCTAGAAGGGCAAAATAGTAAATTTGCATTGCTTGGAAGGGTTACTTAATGGTAGAAGCTAACAAGATTTGACTAAAGGCCAAGAAAGGAATCAAAATTGGAATTGCATCCTATAGGGAAGCTCAATTCGAATAGAGCCAAGAAAGGAAGTGTTGAAAGTTTTAGGGCCAAAGAAGGAATTTTCTCTTGAAAGATCATAAGTTTCAGCTTCAGAACAATCACCAAACTATCTCATCGGGCAGTTCAGTGATTCAAGGAGATGGATTCCAAGCAAGGTTACAGTCTGGATCAAGTGAAGACAGTCACAAAACAATGGCATTGGATAGTGGTGACTAAAAGATGAAAGCTTCCAAAGAAGGATGTTTTAGAGCCCAAGTAGAAAAGAGTCACCAAACAATCTGGTGTTAACTCGTCAAATAGTCAGGTAAGTCTGGAAGGAGCAGTCTAGAGAGGACATAGTTTTGTCTGAAGGATGAAGCAATCGCTAGACAGTCAGCCGACTGTAGGATAGTCTTACAGTTTGAGTACCTGAAGTATCTTGTTAAAATTCTTGATGACACATACATACAAGGAGTCAAGAACCCAGATCAAGTTTATCAAGGTGCAAGGAGTAACTATTCAGAGCAGGAGGCTACTTCGGAGGAGGCAGATTTGAGAAAGAAGTTCTCTCACCTATTTGAGGATGTCTCGTAGATCTTGAGGACAAAATCCTTGCAAGGGGCGACTGTAACAACCCTAAGTTTTATCATCAACCTTGTAATAAATATGGTGTTGATCAATGGAAATCAAATTTGTCTCCTAATCTGCAATGGTGTTAGTTCTATTTTGTTTTTATTCCAAACCGGAGCTTGTAAGTTGGACGTGTCAAGCATTGATGTTATGGGATGAACATATCCTTCACACGACACCCGTCACCTTCCTTCTCATACTGAGTAGCAGCAAGCCTACCGGCCCAAGGAAATGCAAGGAAGCCCCATTGAGCCTAGGATGCAGCAATAGCCTAGCAGGCCCTCAAGAGCAGTTGTCTTCTTCCACCTCTCCCTCGCACCCTCTCTCTGGACTGACAACAGGGCAGCTTTTGGTTTCACCAGTGCGCAGAAAAACAACTATAAGCATCTTCCACCATAGAACTACAAATCATACACCTCAATATCGGAAGCCTCTAGAGCTTGGTGTTGTGGCAGCATCGGAATGGGTTAACTCCATCCCCAAGGCTAGTCCAGATGGCTCTTACAGACTGAAGTGAATCGACGGTGAGCGGACACCAAAAAATAATTCTTGTCGCAAGCTGTCATATGGGTAGGTAAGACGTAGCAGCACGTTTTAACAGTGGTGCTGCGCTAACCCTCGGGAGCATGGTGATGCCTAGGAGCGGCACCCTTGAATCCCTCATAAGCATGGTGGCGCCCAAAAGTGTCGCCCTCCCTCTTGATCCAGCTGCTTGTCATCCCCTTTGTTGTCCGGTGTTGTGGAACGGTGCCGAGGGCCTTAGCCCACGGCACGGGAAGAGAGGAACCTAGTTTTCTTCTTCTTTTTTCCTTCCTCTCTTTCTACCCGCAGCTTCCTTTATAGCTATATGCACTAAGGGGCAAGTAACCTTAACAGATTAATAACTTGATCTTATTTTATTAACAAACTCTAAAAACTAACTAATTAACACACCCCTCCCCAAAGATAGCTTGTTCTCGAGATGCCCTATGGTGGCCATGTTATTGCTTCACACTACTCCCCTCAGCGAAAGACAGCTTGTCCTCGAACTGTGCTGGAAAGCTCGTTACACATGGTTCCCAAGGAAAGAATTGTCTTCTCCTTTGTTCCCAATTAAAAAACACTTTCCTCCTGGTTCCCATGAAAAAATGTTCAACTTCTTTCCTTCCTCAAGGGCGCTGATGGATCCCCTGACAATCAATCTTCCATAGATAATCACAGGTATTGCAATGGTGGATCTGTTCTCCACAGGCACCTGAAAAGACAACAAGGAGAATTGCTTTATGAAGGCGGGCTTCATCTACTCTGAACAATGATGTTATCATCTTGAACAGGACTGCTGTCCTCCTAAGCAGGGTTGAGGTCACCTTGAATAGGGCTAATGTCCTTCGGAGTAGGGTTGTTGTCCCTCGGATCATGGTTGTTGTCCTTCAGATTAGGGTTGTTGTCATCAGCTATGATTTGTAGCATTGGAGCCATCAAACCATAGCTGCATGAGATTAAGGTTGCTTGTTAAAATTTGCCTCCACATGTGCAATCTGCACATCATGATCGTCAAGTCAGGAATTGACGATGTCAATCTGCATGTTGATAATAGTAGTATACGCCAATACTAGATCCAGCTTGGCAAAAAATGTGGTCGCAGGATCGCTGCGGGAATCGAAGCTAGTTGACGATCCGCACCAACATTTGATCCAACTTGGCAAAGAAGGTGGTGGCCTCGGGATCATTGTCAGCACCAGCCATGGAGAGTGAGGCGTCAAGGTGGTTCCTGGTATCAATTGTTCTGGAATGGTGTGGGGGGGGGGGGGGGCTCAGCCCATGACACCGGAAGACAGAGACCTAGTCTTTTTTTCATTTTCCTTCCTCTCTCTACCCGCAGCTGCCTTTATAGCCATAGACGCTAGGGGCAACTAACCTTAACAGACTAACAACTTGATCTTATCTTACTAACAAGCTAAATAATTAATCGGCTGGACAAGGGTGTCGTGGACACCACCACAGTACACCCTCCCGAAAGATAGCTTGTCCTTGAGCTGTCCTATGGTAGCCATGTTATTGCTCCTGGCTCCCATAACCCTACTTCCCTCAGGTACTCAGTCATCCTGCAGGCAATGGGTGTGGGCACCATTCTCTACCTGTAGCAGACAACATGTGCAGGTGCAAGTAAAAGATTGAGGTTGCAGGCACATGCAAGACGAGGCACTATCCGTGGATAGTTTGCCCGTTGCCATCATTAGGCAGTACACACAGATAGTGGCATAAAAGGATATTTTTAAAATGTCTCTAATCCCATAAGCATTCTATTAGACTAAAAATAATAATTATTGGTCATATAGTTTGAACAATTTAGAGATTCTTTTAGCACATTGCATTTGTATTGAGAACAAATTGACTTGATCTAGTCGTGGAGCGAGAGCTGATGATTGGGTAGCGATGCGTGCTTCAGATTTGTATTAATAAGATGATGAAGAGTATTTTTTGGCAAAGTGTGAGAGCGAGGAAATAAAGATGTGATAAAAAATAATATAGCACCATGTCATTGCCCGAGAGTGAAAAAAGAGCGTTAGGCGCTAGGTGAGCGGTAAGTCACCGCTTAGCGCTTAGGTGCACTTAAGCATGCCTAAGCATTGTCTTAAGCGCTAGTTATTTTATCTAATAAAGTAGAGTTGAAAGGGAAAAAGAAATAAAAAAAGGAATACAACAGTCACTGAGCAACCAACTGCCGGCCTTTGAAGCCCATCTGCTAGCCCAACAACTCTTTCAACCATAATCCCCAAGCTTTACTCAAGGGAGCACCCGCAACTAGCTGTTGTGGCTCACGATAGCCACCACTAGCAGCCGCAGGATGAGGAGCTCGAGCTTTCCTGGTGGCACAACAACAGATCTGATGGTACAACCTCAGGATCTCAGCAAGGATAAGGGAGCTCGACCTTTACCTGGTGGCACAACCATAGATCTGGCGGTGGCGGCGCGGGATGAGCTAAGTTTCTCTTAAACCCTAAGCATGAGGATGCTGTTGAGTACCGTTTCTCCTCGCCTTCACCCATGGACGCTCACCTACATGGCTGCTTCGAGACGCCAAAGTAGTGGCAGCGCTTAACTATCACGTTGCCCTCAAAGTGAGGCGTTGCTATCCCACTCCGCGATTAATCACGTGGAAGTGGATGCTTAGCCACACTTTTTTTCACAGATCATCACGTAGTCAAAATCACCTCTAAAGCCACTTTAAGGTGTTATTTAGACTTCATGGTATCAAATATCTGGTTTTATAGCTGAGGGGTGAAGTAGACTATTAATAGGTTAGGGTGTGAGTAGACTTTATCTCATAAAACAATCTTGAAGAAGATCACAAAGTAAGCATACTATCAGAAATTATGCGAATAGCTTACATGATGAATATCACTTGACTCTCAATAGATGGAATTCTATCCTATAGAATTGCAACTATGAATCCCCATTTTCTTATTACCCGGTCTAACCGGAAAGCACACAGTACAATTGCTCACCCTCCGATTTGGATACAAAATGAATGAAACTTGCAGCAATATTTCCCCTAGCCACTCCACGCAGAATACTACAGTGATACTAAGCTACCAGCGTAACTATGAAACCTAAGCATTCGATTCTTAAAGGCTCCAGGAATCCTATCACACTTCATATCAATTCAGGATCAATCAAGAAGGAAGAGAGAGAGAGGAGAGAGGCCACACCGTTGTCGATGAGGAAGTGGAGCAAGGGGAGGCCGCATGGGAAGGAATTCTCGCCCGTGAACTCAGCCTCGCGACGGCATACGCATCGTACGCATTCAAACTAGCCGTCGTTGCAGGCGGCGGGACGTGTGTCTGCAGCCTGGTCAACGGCAGCCCTGCTCGGACCAGTGTCATGTACTCTGTGGGCCAAGTACCAGTGGGTCGAAGGAGTATGCTAGCCCATATTCATGGAAGCATATAACAGGAGAAAATAGGGAGAAGGAAAGGATCGAACAGAATAGAACCGACACATTCTCCTTCCTTCGGCCCCAATCCCCCCATGCTGTTGCTTCTCTCTACCCTTATTCTAATTACCCTGCAGTTTGTTTGAGATTTTATTGAATTCGATTAAGAGTTTCTGTTGTGTTTGTGGTCTAATTTCTGGTATTCGAAGTGGATTTGTAACAATTGGTTATCATAGTTGTTCGATCCTTGGATTTATTTTTTTCAGAGTGGTCATAGAGATCGTTGGGTTCAGTAAGTATCATCAACAGCAAGTTCAGTACGCACATGGTGGTGATGCCTACAATGTTTTTGATAGAATGTCAGGCCAAGGAAATCAGCTCAAAGTGACACCGAACTGCACCCTCAATATCACAATCCATCAAGCGTGTTATCCAATTACAGAGACAGTGCTTAATCAAGTGTTCTCAATATATGGTGTAGTAGAATCCATTCAAGCATCTCAAGAGGCTTGGACTGTTACAGCCGTTGTCACATATGCCCAAGGACAAGATGCGAAACGAGCTCTATTGATGCTGAATGGGCGGAATATCTATGATGGTTGTTGTAGGCTTGATATCTTCTATGCTCCAATTCTTCATGTCACAATTCACCATGAGATTTATTTGGTGACAGAGGAGGTACTTCATCAGGTCTTTGATGCATACAGCGCTGAACAGAACATATATTTGAGTAGAAAATCAGCACATCTTGAGGCATTTGTTCCGCTCTGGTCGTGTTCTAGTGCAGCACAAGCTAGAGAAGCTCTCCATGGCCGATACATATGGGATGGTTGCTGTTTGATGGACGTGCAGTTAATCCCATAGAAAGCTCACCTGAAACAGTCACTAAGTGTTCCACCAATTATCTCAACACCGACACCAATGGTGGTTGTGAAACTAATCAGCCCAAAGTCGTTAACGGCGTTCCACAGTTTGTTCCAGCTCGTGTGGAGTCCTTAAAGATTTTCCAGCTAGAGTTGTTGGGCAACATCGAGCTCAACACTCCACTGCTTACCAAGTGTGTGACAGTTTGTTCAAGTGAAGGCACCGGCATGCTGTCATCTACAGACACCATCAACACTGCCATGATTTCAGCACAGTCCTTTGATGTAAATTCAAGTGCTGCCCAGTGTATTGAGCAAGTACATGAGAGTTCCTTGTATCGCTCCTTAGGTGTGGTTCATCTGGAACTGATATGCTTGCTGCCACTGTTCTAGTGTCTTTTTGCAAGAAAGAGGTGCTAAGGGCGAATGCTCTGCTTGGTGGTTGCATCCCTTCATTGCTTCTTTTTGTCAGGTTGAGGTCAGCTAAAAGGCTCAAGTTCAAAAGTATAGTAACTCCTCTAGCTGAAATAGTGACATTGAAGTTAGCAAATGAGTTATGTCCTCCCTTGCATTATCATACTATTAATTTGTCAACACTTTGTATGATTTCTGAGAGTTCGTTGAGGGGCTGCTTGATTGGTGGTTTGATATTGGAGTGGTCTCATATATCACTGAACTTTGCTAGTAATAGGTTTATATTGGCAAAACGAGAGAGAAAATCCATGAGTTCAAGATTACAACATGGTGAGGGGGATACCATAGTTACAACGTAGAAGTTAACTCAATTCATAGAAGTGTTCTCACATTGGGAAGAAATATTGGTATGGCTTAATTCTTTGGCAAAGGAGTTTCAGCAATATGAAATTGTTCACCACAGAATTGAGAAAGCCAATAGTGACCAAACGACCATTGGGATTGACTCACTATATGAAGGCATTGACTTCTACTCCATCTCATGTGCTAGGTTTGAGGAGCTCAATATGGATCTGTTCAGGAAAACATGAAACCTGTGGAGAAGTGGCTAAGGGATGCCAAGATTAACAAGAGCTCTGTGCATGATATTGTTCTTGTTGGTGGTTCCAGCATGATACCTAGAGTGCAGCAGTTTCTCCATGACTTCTTCAATGACGAGGAGGTGTACAAGAATATCAGTCCTGATGAGGCTATCATTTATGTTGTTGATGTCATTCGGCGGAGGTTGAATGTCTTTGGTGAAAACCACAATGACCATTACATTGGCGATATGCAGGTTAAGGATTTCAAGATTTTGTCATGGTCAAAGGTGGAAACTAGATCAGCAGAAACAATTGAAACATAATCAAATGCTATATCTCATGATCACTCACTGATTTCACTTTCAACAGCAACAAGTCAAAACATAACACTGACAAATTGCAAATCCCGTGGAATCCAGATGATATCCAGAATTTACATCGGCTTGGGGGCAAGCCGAATTTCAAGTGGGGGCAAACCGAAGGAGTATGCCAGTCCATACTCATGGAAGCATAAACAAGAGAAAATAGAGAGAAGGGAAGGATCGAATAGAACAGAACTGAAACCGACTCCTTCCTCTGGCTCTTTCTCCCTGGACTCCATCCCTCTCTGCTCTCTGGTTCTTCCTCGTTGCTTCTCTCTGATTCTTCTCTTCTGGTCCAATCCTCCATGCTGTTGCTTCTCTCTACCCTTATTTTAATTACCCTATAATTTATCTGAAATTTTACTGAATTCGGTTGAGAGTTTCTATTGTGTTTGTGGTCTAATTTCTAGTATTCAAAATGGGTTCGTAACAACCAGGGAGAGGATGATGACAGGGACGCGAGGAGGCGGCCGAGGAGGGAGGATCCCGCTCACGCCAGGGTCTTTGCCGACGCCATCGCCGTCGCCACTAAGCGCCAGACGTTGTGTTCTGTGGCGCAGAGTTCGCTCAGTTTGAGCAGCGGTGGTGAACGGGTGATGGGCCGTAAGATCCCCCTCTGTAGCCTAAAAAAGGCCCACGAAATGGAATAGCATGAAATTCCAAGCCCACTCCCCGAAAGGGAAAGAAAAATTCTGCTGCTGACCTTTTGTTTGGAAATCAATTCTCCTGCTGAGTTGGACAGCGAGGTCGGCGGGGATATTCATGGGCATTTTTCGTTGAATCCTCTAACGCTTCTCTTCCACGAGGGAAGGAAACTTTCAAACGTTAATCCAAGAAGCAAACTGGTGAGCGAAAGCTACAACTGATGACCGTCCAGGACTTCGGGTAACTTGGAAGATTATCCCTTTTTTCAGTCTCAATAAAATTGACATGTTCATGATGATGTTCAATGCAAACCCCTTGGCCATCGTCAGCGTCACGTGTGCCCGCATCCGGGCCAGAGATAGATTTAAAAAATTGATGATGCTATGACAATAGTTCAATTTACTTTTGAGACAATGAAGTTACTTTAACAATCTCAAATACTGAAAACCAAAGGGAATGCAGTCTCTGACCTGATAAACACATGCGTTGCCCTCGATGACCCGCAGAATAAGGAGCACCTCGCTATCTGCTGATTCAATGCCTGAAAGAGCCGATGCAAAACGTGTCCACGCTCTCCGTCTCTCCGCGCTCATGACAGGCAGCGTCGACCAATGCTGCCGGTGCCGGGAGAGAATTACGGGAGCACATCAGCGAAATGACCTGGGAAATCCAAATTCCGAGTTCGCTCCTGAAAAAGAGACCATAACTTAATTGCGCTGATGTGCTCTTTGACAGGATAAGTAAAAAAAAAAAAAACTGCCGGTTGATCATCTTAGAAAATCAGATCGTGATTTGTTACGTTGTGTACGTTGCTGCGCTGATGCAAGACGCAAAATGAAGCGTACAAGACAGGGCCAACTGGGCAGGCCCCCTGTCTAACACCCGTATCAGATCATGTTCACAATTATCTACCGAATCCAGACGTAACATGCATGCCATGCGTTCACCTTTCTTTTGTCCAACAACCACCAGTTCCTGACCATCACAAAATCACAAGCAGCACGATTGCGCTGGTTGAGTCAACCAACTCAAGATACGTCTACCGTAAACAATATCAACAGGATGGAAACACCACCAGTAGTTTTGTTTCCGTGTTGCCTAGAACGAAACGAAACTTTGGTTATCCAAGCCACAGCGATCCCACGGAATAGAAAACCGCGACCAGACGCAGATGTGTGTAGCGGGTTGAGCTGGGTTGGGTTGGGTCGCCCGAGCCCCGATTTAACTATCGGTGGATATGCTTAAATTGTGGCAGCGACTAATAGCAGCTCCGTAACAGGTGGACCACGTTACACGCGCCCCCTGAATACCCCTCCTGCTGGCTGTCTCGTCCCTTCTCTTCCCTGCAGCTGCTCTTCGATTTTCCCCATCTTTTCGAGGAAGATTCAAGGTAATTAAGGCCTGCATGATTTTCTGTGTTTCTTGTTGGTCATGTTTGCAGTGTTGGATCTGCATCCTTTACCGTCCTTTTGCGTGATCTTGCTTATTTTTTTCGCCTCGCAACAAGCTTAGGCAACGTCTTTTGCTTGGATTTCTCTCGTACAGTTCTGTAACATTAAGCTGATTGGAGCATGTATGTAAATTGAGGGGTTAAACAATTGGGATCAGGTATTCGAGACACCATGGACGATGGTTCACCATTGCCCTGTTGACTCAGAGATCATGAATTAAGAGTATACCAAAATTGCCGCTTTCGTTGTCATGGGCAAACTGCTGAATCAAACATGATCTGCATTAATTCCGATCTTCGTAATAAGTTCCTAGTC
The DNA here is from genome assembly GCA_001602275.1 of Zoysia japonica. Taxonomy (NCBI): domain Eukaryota; kingdom Viridiplantae; phylum Streptophyta; class Magnoliopsida; order Poales; family Poaceae; genus Zoysia; species Zoysia japonica. The sequence goes on along the minus strand of BCLF01000021.1, from coordinate 1,476,689 downwards.
ACAGACTCACAGGAGCTTGAAGATTGCGTTTCATAATTCAGTGAACGGTCAAAGACTTTAGGATCCCCAACACGATAACAACATTATCATTCTATCTTAATTGTGCGTTATAGCTTCCTTTCAGAGGATGTTTCATTTAGCTTCCTTTATTCTTCCGTTGGTCGATTGCATTGCTTACATCTCTTATGATGACTGCAGGGTAAGAACAGGGACAAAGCATGAACTTCTTTCAGAGGAGGAATTCCAAGAGGGTGAAGGAGGCCGATGGATCTCCAAAGAAGGACAAAGATAGCAGCCGTGGCAAAAATGACCTTTTTGATCGCGCCAAGGGTGGACTTGAGACCCTCACCGGAAACCTCCAATCGGCGAAGAACGGTTAGTCGTTCAACTCATTTTAAGCCAAATATTTGTTCACAAGAATGCAATCCAGCTTCCCAAATTTGTATGCCTGCTAAGCAAGAAAATTTCAGTGGTCCCTGAAGGTTTCATGTTTAAGAGATCATTCTGGAGCATGGAAGGTTTCAGAGTTGACAATTAAATGAAATCATGGATCGTGGCTTGCATATTACTTCCACGCTAGCTGTCCCATGTCCTACTCGACAGCTGACCACGATGTAGAATTTTTAGATTTTATTAATATCTCCACATTCCCTGACCTTTGGAATCGATGTACAGATGCCGAAGCGGCGGCGCAGAAGCTTCAAGGGGACGTGAAGTCAGGCATCGACACGATCATGCAAACCGGATCAGGCATTCTTGAGAAGGCCAAAGCAGAATTTGGGAGCCAGTCAGAGGCCACCCGTTCAAAGGAGCCTGGTAAGTTGCACTCATTCACATTGACATTAAAGGAAGAACGATAGCAACGTTGAAAGATTGATGAATATCTTTCTTAACCATGTTGATGTAGTCCTCCTTGATGGTCCATTGTCAGTGAGTACGTAGCGGTTTTTTTTTTTTTGCGTTAGATAATCTAGTTAAGTTTTGGTGAGTTAATTTTTCACTCGAGAATTTATGACGAAAACCAAACTTTAGGTGGTGAAAAAAAAATGCAGCGGGTAAGTACTAAGAGCTGGTTTGCTTATAAATTGGAAATGAGATTATTGGGACATTGTGCCCACCTAGGATACGTATCCACATGATAAGTAACAAAAAAAACTTTCCTAATTAATTAGGTGTGTTACCTGTTTCATATATGACCCTTTTGAAAGAACAGAAAAGCATACCAGACACGTTACTGAGAAAGTAGTGATGTAACCGATGGTGGATGAAGAAAGGTTGATTTGATTTCAGTTACAATATTAAAGTAGGTCAATTCAGATCACGATGATGAAATCAACCATTTGCCCAGTAGCAATGGAAATACACACAAACTCTGAAAACACACAAATTCTTCTCCAATGATATAAAGACACATCCAAAATTCCTAATTACTCTTCTAAGTAAACTGTGAAATTAGTAATAAAAAACGGTCTCATATTTCATTTCATAGCTTGCAGGAACTGCAATTGTCCAGCAGCAATCACCTCAGGTCTTGAGGCCTATAGGCTTGCTTATCTTTACTTTCAAGTAAAAGTAATTTTATGCACGCACTGATTGTCTAAGATGTTGCCCATGTGTGAATGTGTGATTGAAGACACATATTACCAAATATCATTTTTTTCAAATCATTTTTTCCTCCATGATCATTCCTTGTATCCAAACTAGGAAAACGAAACCGTCTTTGGACCAAACCGCCTATCAAAACCACCAGATCTCATCTTCAGAAACCTTCCATTACAATGATGATTTATTGCAGATCATGCCGAGCTAATACAAAAACTATTTTTCTGTGAGACAGATACAGCTCAAGCACCATGTTCCTTGTCCTCTTAGTGGGCCTGCATATGCCAGATGGTTCGTTGACCCCAAAACATGCGTACCGCAAAACCAAATCCCTTAATCCCTCTCCATTTGTCCAGTCAATAAATCATTACAAACAGAATTTTTAAAATACCAAGGAATCCATATGTTATGCCTGCCCTATGCATTCTTCCAGGACTAAGCATAACAAAGTGGAAAGTCTCAAAAAATAAAGTACCCATTCTATTTAGCAAGTTGGAGCGGTGCCACTCTGTAAATATAGACTGTCTTGCAAGTCATAATACAAGACCATCCTCGACCAACCCCAATGAATGACTGCAAGTCGTCCGCGTCCATTTCTCTGTCGCTCTCCTGCACTGTCATACCTGTATTATTATGCAGGAAGCCCCAGTTGTACCAACATATAAAACATTAGCCTAGTTTTGTAGTGTTACTACTAGTCCAGATTACGAAGTCTCGCTGGCTCGGTTGGAGCCATAAGATAACCAAGAATTCTTCAGTTTCACATACAAATTAAGAGCCTGCAACCTTTCAGTTTGCGTTGGTTTAGCTTTCCCCGTTTATTGCAAACCTCGTTGTCCATCAAATCTGCCACAGCTTTCAACCGGTAAGAATTCTTCAGTTAGATCCAGTCGATGCATAGGTTGGAAGGTTTTCTTATGTGCAATTTTCCTTGCTTTCTGTGCATATATTTCGCCCATAGTTTCCTATCTGGATTTAATAATCTTACCTGCTGTTTAGAAGAATTTGTACTCCTATTTCAATTTGATCTTCAGGTGGATCTTTGTTTCCTCTAATGCTGTTGCTTACTGAAAATGTTTATGCTGATCCGTAGATCAAGGAAGTGAAGAACAGGGGACCAAGAATATGGAAGCTTTCAGCGCAGCCCTTGACAAGGTGAAAAGTAAACCAGAAGTGATGGAGAAGGTCAAAGAGGAGGTTACGAACCTTGCAGAGGCGTTCCATCTAACAAAACATGGTAAACCTTTTTAACCTGGCGTATTTATATAGGATTATGAAAAAATGTTTCCTACAACCACCTAGTTGCATTGGTGAATTTGTTCCTGTGAGGTCCAGAACATTATGAATTTGCGTAATTCTTACCTTGAACAGAATCCAAAGAGCCAGAGGCTGAAGAGAAGGCAAAGGACGGGGAGACATCCCAGAACGCTGAACAGAGCAGCTCTGCCGGCAAGATTGAAGGCCTTGGTGCAGTAGAGCACGCTGTAGAAGAAATTCAGGCTGTTGTCACAGCTGTGCAGCAGCAGCAGCAGACAGCCAGAGATGAAACTGAAACTGGAGCTTCAACTGAGGGAGGGAATCCTGAAGCGACAACAAAACGAGAGGTGGAGAAAGATGACCCGACGAAGCGCATCGATTTCCTCGGGTTCTTCGCCATGGTGTGTGAAAGGTTCTGCTCCCCTGCCAAGAAGAAGAAAGAGTAAAGTGGTGCAAGGCAGGTGTGGAATTCCCCCTTTTGTGATCTTGATGAAGAATTCATGGAGTGCATGGGATTCTGGATGGTGTACAGTTTGCCTGTATTATGTTCTATGTGGACAAATCTCCCATGGATTTTGCTTTATTGTTATGGATGTAAGGCTGTCTGGTTTATATAAGTTTTGGTCTCTCTTGAGAACTCGGATTTATTTTATGTAAGCATGTGATTTATTTTTAAATGATTTCTATACTCAAGAATTGTAATAATTTTTTTGCTAAGGTAATATGAAGCCTTGTATAAACATTTAACAACCATCTTTGCCAAATATAAAAGAAAAAAAGTTGCACAACCAGATAATATCAAATAGCACTTCAACATTTCCTAATGTTGGTATGTTTTTTAGATAAAGTCCAATAAACTCCCCCCCCCCCCCAAAATCCAAATAATCACATAACCTATTTTTTGTTTAGTTTATCCACACGAAATTCATTTTTGGTTCAATTTACAGCCTAATACAATTTGTTTTTTTTTTTTTAATTATCCATACACAAGTATAATCTTAAGATAAAATTTTATGAGATGATAAAGTACATATTGAAT
>BCLF01000021.1:1460094-1472457 GCA_001602275.1 Zoysia japonica | reverse complement strand
CCCCCAAAATCCAAATAATCACATAACCTATTTTTTGTTTAGTTTATCCACACGAAATTCATTTTTGGTTCAATTTACAGCCTAATACAATTTGCTTTTTTTTTTTTAATTATCCATACACAAGTGTAATCTTAAGATAAAATTTTATGAGATGATAAAGTACATATTGAATTTTTTATCATTATTTTGCATGTAGTTTTGTATATCTTAAAGATTAAATTAATATTAAATATCTTTCCCTATAAAAATAATGATACAAAAAATTATAGCTTTTTTTAAGGGACAATTGTGTTTTTACCCTTACTTAGAGTTCAATTGTGATTTTACCTTCATTTTTTATGGACTGTGATTTTACCCCTACTATTTAAAAATGAATATTTCGTTTACCCCTACTTTTAACACCGTTAGCTTTAGTTAAAAAATAATTTAAAGAAAATAAGAAAAATTCAAATAAAATAGCAAATGATCATTGTATCGCTCCCTCCCTACCTTTGTTCTCATCTATAACCCAATACATTCATAAAAATTTATATAAAATATACTGAAATTTATCAAATATGTCAAAAATAGTCCAAATATTGAAAAATACTATTGAATATTATGGTAAAAATATTATCAATGTTCGTACAAAATAGGGTAAAATTATAATCTTAAAAAAAATAGGAGTAAATCAAGTGTATTTTATCTTGTAAATGTCATATTTAACACCGTTAAGTTGTTTTAATGAAGTAGGGGTAAACTGCAAAATCACAATTGAGATTCAAAGTAGGGATAAAAACACAATTGCCCCTATTTTTAAATATGTGTTCTGATGTGTTTTATCATCTCGTAAAGTTTAATATTAAAATTAGGCAAAATTCTTTATTAGCCACTAAAAAAAGTTGCATTTCCTTATTAACCACTCTAATTTTTTATTTTCCTTATCGACCATTAGCTTTATAATTTATTCCTTAATAGCCACTATTCTAACTTCCATCAAGTTCTGTTAGAAGCATCAACGTAATCCATTTTTGATTTGACCAAAATACCCCTCTTTGCCTCTACTTCCAGCACGTTCCTTTCTTCTCGTTTCTTTTCCCCAAAAACTTTCTCCATTCCAAACCCTAAGCATGGCAGGACTCTCGCGAGCTGACTCAGTACGACCATTGGGGGAAGACTCAGCACGACCACCTGGAGAGGACACGGCGCGACCCTCTTCCCAGGCCAAGGCGGCAAGCCTTGCTGGGAGACGTGCGCCCGCTGGCTGGCCAAGCCAACCGCTTGCTGGGAGCCTCGCGTCCGCTGGCTGGCCAGGCCGCGCGCCCACTGGGAGCCGAGCGCATGCCTTCGAGCCAGGCCGACGCATGGTCTGAGGTGCCGCTGCAGGGTGCAGCAAGTTCTGGCGCACAGCCACTGGGAGCCCAGGAAGTGTGGTCTGGTGCGTTGCCGCAGGGACCCCAGACGCACGGTGCTTCATCCCATTCAATTTCTCCCTCACCTGATTGGCTTCCTGATGGGTATGTGCGCCATCCCCTCTCTTGAACCCTTATATGCTTAATTAGCATGCTCTTTGTTTTCATTTTTTTTAAATGTGTTGCACAGGATGGATCCTAATTCTACATTTTTACTGAGAATCAAACTTGTTGGCAACAAAAGAAAGGCTAGACAAGATTTGTGATGTTATAGCTTCACGAAAGTTATAGATGCTGACACAACCAATTATAAGGATTTTGTTGAATCTATTGTCGATGAGTTACCACATCGCTATAAGGAAGTTGTTGTTGTGCAGTATTATGATGATACTTTAAAAGCACTCCCAGAGTCAAAATTGATCAAGATCTACAATTAATGTTTGACAAACATGTTGAGACTAAAGTTGTCCGCATGCCGATTGCTTAATATGATCCTTCCGAAGAAGCTCCACAATCTGTCATGGAGTGGCCTGCTTCACCAGTTGTGCAAACTCAACTAGAGGAAGAAAATGTGCTAAATGGAGAAAATCAAGACAATTACTTAATCAACCCGTTACCAAAAAATGAACATGTGGGTGTCGATGAGGAGGATCTATACTTGGGCAAGGAATCTGTAGATGCTATTATTGTTGCTGCTGGACATGATTCATATGTAATACCTATGATTCAGATCCAGTATATAAGGATAATGTTTTGAGTTCAGAGGAAGGAGATGAGTTTGATTCTTGTTCTGATTTTGAGGAAGAGGAAGAATTGGTAGGAAAGGACTCATTGCCAAATTCTTGCTATGGATTATAATAAAGAAGACCCCACCAATGATAGTAGGCAGCACCTATCTTAACATGGAAGAATTTAAATTGGCATTAGCACAACATGCAATCAAAAATGAGTTTTAGTTTAATATGGAAAAGAGTGATCCTAGTAGGTATAGAGCATATTGTTCAAGGAAACGCGAAGATAAATGTCCTTGGAGGATATATGCATCTACATTGGCTGATAGAGTAACTGTCATGGTAATGACTTTAACTCACTTTTATTTTTTGTTTAGCTTTTCGTTCAGATTTATTTTTTAATTGGTATATACCATTTGTTTAGGTAAAGAAGAACCCTGCTGCCCATGATTGTACTAGTAGAAGAAGAGCTAAAAAAGTGAAGAATGCAACCAAATATTGGGTCTGTGATAAAGTGAAGGATTGACTGATAGAGGATGCTACTCTTAGAGCAAAGGAATTGCAGAGGAGGATTAAAGATGACCACAAGGTGAAGGTGCATTACAAAAGAGTCTATATGGGTAAGCAACTTGCACTAAATCAGCTATATGGTGATTGAGACTGCGGCTTTGATAATCTTTATAGGTTTAAGGCTGCAATTGAAGAGTCATCTCCTGGCAGTATTGTAGTCATAGATCATTACATTATAAAGGATAAGATCAGATTTAGGAGGTCATTCTTTGCCTTGAAACCTTGCATTGATGGTTTCCTTACTGGCTGTAGACCATATTTGGAAGATAGCACTTTTTCAATTGGCTGTTGCTGTAGCTATTGATGGGCATAATTAGATGTATCCAATTTCTTTTGGTGTTATGGATTCTGAAACTAATGAAAATTGGATTTGGTTTATGCAAAGGCTTCGGGAAGCAATCGAATCACCATTTGGGTTAGCAATATGTACTGATTGTGGATAGGCAGCGATGGCAGCAGTGAAAGAAACATTCCCTAATGTTGAGCACAGAGAATGCATGTTCCACTTGGTCCAAAATTTCAAGAAGAGAAGGAGTGGTAAGGTGTTTGATGATCATCTTTGGGCTGCAGCTTATTCATGGCACTTACATTTCTTTGAAAATATTGGGCTGCAATGGAGGCAGCAAAACCAGCCGCAGTGGAATATTTGAGGAGTTGCCATACTAGATTGTGAACAAGAAGTCAATTCTCAACACGTTGCAAGGTTGACTATGTGACCAATAATTTAGCGGAGAGCTTCAACAGTTGGATAAAACACTACAAGAGTTTAAACTTAGATGATTTCATGGATAAGATTAGACAACTACTAATGGTGAAGTGGGATCAAAGGAGAACAATTATTAGGAAGTTAGATGGTCTAATCTTGCCACATATAATCAAGAAATTAAAGGAAAGGAGCAGGAACTTAAATATGGAAGTCGTAAAATGTTCAAATGAAGTTGGTGAAGTTTCAGTAATGGGTGGGAGTGGAATCAGATTTGTTGTCAAGTTAACTGAAAAAACTTGTTCATGTAGGGAATGGCAAGTTTCAGGCATTCCTTGTGTTCATGCCATAGCATTCATCACCTCACTTGACAATGAACATCTAAAGAATTATGTGGATCATTTTTATTCAGTTGAGAAGTTTAAGGCAACGTATGCTCAACTAATCCCTACTCTTGATGACAAGTCTCAGTGACCACAATCTAATCATAGATTCTTTATGCATCCTCCAGCCTAAAAGAAAGTCAAAGAAAAAGGAGAAATCAATTATGCTGGACAGCTTTGCCATGGGTACACGAAGTAAAAAATCAGAAGCAGCAAGTACTGCAATGTCAACTAGAAGCAAAAGAAGGCTTAGTTTGTAGTATCTTTGCGGTCAAAGTCATGCTTTTATAATGGTACGTGATGTCAAAATGGTACTTTTGTAACAGTGCATATGAACAAATTGTGCTTTTGTAATGGCACATGTGACGTATGTTGCTTTTGTATTGTGCATGCGAATTGTACAGGGCTTTTGGAAGGTGTATGCGAATTGTACAGGGCTTTTGAAAGGTGAATGCTTTTAGTAAACTTGTGATCACAGAATGCATGTTGCTTTTCGTATACTTATGTAAAGTATTATATGACTGTGTGATTATCTACATATATATGCACTTATGTTTAACAATTGTAAATATTATCATATTATTGTTGTCTGTCATGGTCATTTTTTTTTTTACTTAAATTTAAATTTAAGCATGCAAACTGATATCATTATCAATTTAAATGGCTAATAAGTAAACTGTATCTAAAATTTGCAACCAAGGGCAATTTAGTCTTTTTCTCTTTTATTTAACACCGTTAAGTTTAGAAATGGATGGCAGTGGCGATTAAGTAACAAAAATTTAGATGGATGGCTGCTAAGGAAAATAAAAAATTGAAGTGGTTAATAAGAAAGTGCAACTTTTTTTAGTGGCTAATAAGGAATTTCCCTTTAAAATTATTAGTTCCAATACCCGTGCTAACGTACCGTCTAAAGAAAAATATTAACTTAAAAAAATACTCTTTCCATCTATAAATCGCCAGTGTATTCCATATTGATACAGAGATCAGTAACAACTGTTTTGCGCACATCTCAGGTTTGACGCTTCAAATTTGCATGAATCTGAATAGCGAACTGCATGCAGCCGGGTTGCATGTAAATCCCAAACATTGTGCGTGGAGGTTGATGCAGATTGCATGGCTGTTTTGGTTGTTAGCGTAAAAAAAGGAAGATAAAATAGGATGGTTCCAATATTTTTTTATCTTATATATTTGTTTTAAATAGTTGTGTTTTATTAATCAACAATAGTCTGTGTAGACCCAAAGAGCTTGTCTGTTAAATTTATAAGATGTGTCTATTTAAAGATTCTATCCGTCAAATTTGTAGAGATAACTTTAGGTCTATTTTTTGTGTGCACGTAATCTAACCTATATCTGTTGAAAATATTTTACCGCGTGTACATAAAAAAATTGTGTTTTATAATAAGTAGAGATGCTTGTGTGTTGAGAAAAAAAGATAGATTATATTATGAGGCAAATTGATCAAAAATCACTATTAACATTAAGTTAGACTATTCGTTTTATTCAAAATATTTGTTCAAATATTTATTTTTATTTATTTTATTATTAGTGGTATTTAAATACTAATAATTTTACACATAAAATAAATTTTGTTAAAAGATGAATGGTGATGTTAGAAGTTAATGGTATCAATAATGAGCAAATTTCTTATTCGGCTTGAAAATTTATCTTTTCCCTTATTCACCCTCAAAAATTTTCAATTTCTTTATTCGTCCTCGTTTTTAATTTTTCTTTCCTAATTCACCTTAACTAAAATATAATGACAGGTTTTTTTGATCCATCTAAGTTGAAAAATATCAAAATGCCCCTAAAATTAAGAGAAGTAAAATTTTAAAGACAAATAAAAGAATGGATAAATTTTCAAGGGCTGAATAAGGAATTTGGTGATCAATAATTTAAAACCATAAAAATAACAGATTTTCATTTATTTCTACCGATAATCTGATTATAAGTGGATCCAAAACGAGCCATAGTAATGGGAAACTTCTACTGTGCTAGATTAATTAATACTAATAGAAAAAATGTACAAAGCCTCAAACAGGACTGACAAAGAAGAAAACCACTATACAAGAGACCTAGACAAAGGGGAGAGAGAGAGAGAGAGAGAGAGAGAGACCTATCTAGCCAAAACTGAAGGGATGATTTCGGGAGGCCATTAAACCTGTACAGTTGGAAATGGACTAAGGAGAAAATATTTGTTTCCAGGAACGGAAGGAAGGAGCTTTCTGCCTGACGACTGTAACTCTAGTTTTTGTTGAAGAAAAGCATTCTATAAACTACAAGAAGAGGCAGGCAATTTGAAAAAATAGAAGAAAAAAAATAGTACCGAGAGTTACTAAATGAAACAGGAAAAATCTTCAAATGAATCTGGCAGAGCAAAGAGACACTGTCAGAAATCATCAAGAGTTCATACTGGTCCCGACCTCAGCTTCCAGAAACATTTTTCAGACATGGTGTACAAAGAAAAAAAGGTTCATTGGAGAATCTCAAATATTAGATACTGCTAAAATTTGTACAGTTGATGTTGGAAATCTCAGGTACAGTTACGATAGTCAATTAAAGTTCACAATTACATGTAGCAAGATTGTACACAATCCCAGTGTTGCATGTACAAATCTGATCAATACATCCACTCAACTTCGCCCTATCTAACATTGACAAAGGATACATAACGAGAAACTATAGGGCCACATACCAGAGTTTATTTAAGATACAAAGACGGCCAACAGTGCCTTACGCCTTACCACCTGAAGAATTAGCTCTCTCTCGGGGAGGTACCCTCAGCAAACTCTTCATCATGTCATATGTTGTGAAACCGATAGCTACAGAAGGGACAACCTGAAAACCTCATATTTATTAAAACAATGAAGATCCTTTTCTTCTAATATGTCAATATAAGGAAATAATAGAAATAAAAAAAGAGCAACTGAAGACGGGTGCTTGGATACATCAACTAGGTTATTTTTCAGAGGAAAAATTTTCATATGGTATCTCTTTCTTTGTAATTTTTTCCATTAGAATTTTGTCCTGTCATGTTACCTTGACGTAGTTAAGGCTCAAGCCAGCAAACAGCTGTCTCCACCCTTGGCATCGAATGATGAGCAAAAGGCCCTGGAAAGTTCCTCTTATAAGGAAGCCATCACTTGTGCTTTGAGGCTGCTTGCTCTGAACCTGAAGACAGAACAAATCAGGAGCAAGTGTTCAATCAGATAAACATTGCAGTCAAGCTACAGTTTGCAGGTTTTTATCATACAGAAAATTGTACCTGCATTTGTCTTCGGACAACATCAAGTGGATAAGTGAGCGTTTGTCCAAATAGACCCGCTAAAGCTCCACAAGAGAGCTTTAATATAACAGAATTCTTGTAGTCTTCTGGAACTCGAGATTTCAGGTCTTCATAGATGTAAAATTTTAAGCCAGCATATGGAAGGATACCAATCAGAGTTGGGCCTGCGATTGATAAAAGAAAAATAAAAAATTGGCCACTTCTCATAATTCATATCACCTACGAAAACAGGATTCTACATTTTCATAGTACCTAAACACTGATGCCTTGCTTTGGGTGACATGGAAAAACATAAATATATATACCTATTTTGCATTAGTTAAAAAGAATAAAGATGTGATGAAGTGTTACATGATCATTTTGCAGCCTCAGAATGATGAACCTAGAATGAAACTACTTCAGCTCATTGCAGAAAGAACAATAGGATAAGACATACCTACTCCACAATATAAAGATCGCACACCTCCTTCCTTGTAAACAGTCTTGAAAACATCTTTAATACCACTATATGCTTGTCGTCGGCCAGAATCTCCCAAAGCATTGCCATGTTGTCCCACATTTGAAACCTTGAAGCAATCAAGGTTAAATCAGTATAAACAGCCTTAATCTGATCATTGCTAAAAAAAATAGAAAACCAACATGATGTAGACAACAAGCATTGCCTGGAGTGTTATTACAGAAATAGTATTGACATTGGAGAATCTTCTTTAACAATCAAGAAAAATGAAAAATGTATCAAAATGGACATTACCTGGTATGCCAATTTGGTCCTAGCCAAGTCTAATGGGTAGGTACATAAAACTGCAGTCCCACCAGCAGCAGAGCCAGCTAATAGATCAACCACGGGCCCTGTACCTACTGATGGAGCAAAATTATTCAATATCCAGCATCTATACTGCTCATAGGTCATGAAATGCAATGCTGCATATGGAACAATCCGAAGCACGCTCGCCCCATTCCCTCTGCAATGACAATGACAGTGAATCAAAATAATAAATATATTTAAAACTAGCAGCAAAAAAGCATTGAACATTTTTCCTACTGTACTCACTTGTAAAAGCCTCGAATTCCCTCATACTGCCACAGCTTCCTCAGTGATTGGAGTATCCCGAGGGATTGAAATCCTTCAGTTCTTGTCTGCCGAACATCACAGTTAAAGTTTCAGAGTAGGATAATAACTCATGTGAAACATCGACATTGAGAGTGCAAATAGTTCCAAGGGCGACCTAGTTCCAAACCTGCAATAAGATCTTGACCCTCTCCAGGGGTGCCACTGCAGTCTTTGCAAACCCACCAGCAGCACCGCCAGCAATAAGCTCTTTGGCATATACCGGGAGCAAATCCAGAGCATCAGCATTCACATGTGCAGCCGTTGAGGCCGAGGAGAAGGTGGATTCTTGAGACGAACCCATGCCCCCAAGTGACCAGGACAATCAGAATGTATAATATGTGCCCACCCCACCAATAAGAAAACTAATATAAAATCCAGCTTCAGTGCAGGGGAATGGAATCTCCGGAAGAATACGTTCCCTACAATTAGTAATGCAAATTCCAATCTTTACAGTGCCGCCCCACCACTCGCATTTGCTGCAAAACAGCAGCAAAAGTAACGGCCTAAGATATGCTCAACCAAAAAAATAATCTATAGCCGCCCAAGTCAGACTAAAATAAAGAAATTTCTAGGATAGGCTGGATCCCCAAGCAGCTGAGCATTCACATCCCAAAAGCAAGAGCTACTGTACACTCTTCCGGAAATCAACCAAGCACTCGCATCAGCAGAAACCGATTCACTGAACAAGGCGCGATCTTTCTACCAGCAGATGAAACTCTCCGACCCCGACCAATGGAACCGTCGCGCGTATATCTAAAGCGCGAGGAGGCAGACGGATCTCAGAGTCAGAGGCCGCCCCGCCGCTCGCGATCGCAGGAGGGCCCACGGCAGCTCCCTAGCCCATGAGCCTCCCGTCCGCTAGATCCGGCGACGGACGGCGCGAGCTGTCGCCTCGGCGGCTGCCGAGACCGAAGAGAAGGCGGGTCAAGCCTCGGCAGCTCCCACGCATCCACCGAACGCCTCCGAGGAACGGCGAGAGAAATACTCATTCAAATGCGCGGGATTTGCGGTGGGGCGGCGGACGATCTATCCCTCTGGACCGGCGGCAGCAGCAACGGAATCGATCCGGCGAGGGGATCGGAAGGATCGAGAGGCGGCGTTTGGTCTGCTCTCGGTGAGCGTGGCGGCCTCGGAGTTGACGTGATTTGTCTCGGCAGCTTCGAGGAATGGATGCCGTGCCAGGTGGTGATGGTGGTGGTGTGGGCACTGACGACCGGCGAGGTGACCACTCTCACGTGCAAAACGAGTGGGGTGGCTCAGCCTACGACGATGAACGCGTGGTTGTTGTACGGAGAGTAGAGTGGCTCAGAGTTCGATCCGGATTCTCTGCGTTGATTGAGTCCGTAGACGTGCGTGACAATCAAAACAGCAAAACTCAGAAAATCTCTATCTCTGTTCTCTTGTGTATCTTTATTTTTATTTTTTAAAAAGTACTCTTCCTTTTTTAATTAACGTCGTCGTTCACTTTTAAATTCAACTTTGATTATTTCTCTTATTCAATTTTTTTTATAAATTTCATATATTTGATATAATTTGATTTATTATTAGTTCAATCACAACTTAAAATTTTAAACATTCGAGCAATTTTTTTAATAAGACGAATGGTTAAAGTTCATTGTAAAAGTCAACGACATTAATTTAAGAACGGAGGAAGTATAATTTTCACGAAAAAAATACACTTAGAGTTATATTTTATTTTAAAATATGACAAATGAAATCTCTTCGCAAACACCTTGACATATCTAACGACTTACAATGAAATCTCGCTATTAGTTATTGAGAAATCTAAACCTATAGATGGGTCGCCCACCCGTGCCGTACTCTCCTGCGCGAGGCTCTCGCACCCACCTCCGTTCGATGCACTTCGTTAATTCGGATGGATTTCATTGCGCTCGAGTCAGAAATCCTGCGCCTCCACCACCACGCCTCAGGCTATTCGACTGACACTCTACGCGAGCCCCGCTGGTGTCCTTATCCGCCCGAGCCGACCCCACCTCCTCCACATTTCCTCTCTCGGTTCTTTGCCCCGTTGCCGTGCCTATCATCACCTGTGTCGTCGCCGCTGTAACGACTGGGATTTTCCTTACCTTTCGATAAGTTCCGATCTTCTGTGACTTTATCAATCTCAGGAGTTTAGCAATCACGATATCACAAGCGATCAATCGAGAAACCATAACAGAAATATTAAACAAGAAACAATAATAGAAAATAGCAGGTCAAAGTGAAATTATTAGAATAAAATCCTCCAAAGGGGTCCATCGACACGCAGGCCGAAAACTTCTCAGAGCAGATATATCTCTATCGTGAATCCAACAAAAGCAACAGCGGAAGCATCAACATGGCAGCGGTAGCGGACCTCCTCCATACAGGCTAGCTCGAGCGTAGAAGCGGGCGTCACGGACCGTCAGAGACGTAGTCGAAGTCAAAGCTGAGAGAATCCTCTGAAAACAACAAATTAGAAAGCCGTGAGTACGAATACTCAGCAAACCGCGTACTACCTAACAATAATGTATGCATGCAAATAGTTTCAAGGATAAAGGCATGGCTCAAGTGCTAAATGCAAGTTTAAAATATTTTATTTTATTTTAAAGATGCAAGAAAGCTTTATTTTCAAACTTGTCAAATTTTATTATCTTGCCCCGTAAAGATCTCCGTTATCTCGGACGAGGGTTCATTTTAATGCCGATGTAATCTCCACACTCGGCTACTGCTCAAATGCCAGAGTCAAAATCATTTTGAAAAAGGAGAGGAGGAAGAAAAACAAAACTACTCAACGAGGAGCACAACTCAGGGGGTGTCCTTCCAAAAGGACGTAGCAATGCGCATTGACTAAAACTCTGCAGAGGTTATGCACCTGGACCCACGAGAAGCGTCATCGGAAACTACCGTCGTAGTCCCGACAAACACACAAGACTCGTCTACTAGCTTTAACTGGCGTCATCCGTCCTCCAAGATAGGGATCCTAAAAGCCTACGCAATCGGGTCCTGGAGCTGTGAAGAGCGGGTATCTCGATCTCATGTGGGGAGTCAGAGCTCTACACCACACTAACACTACACCGCCAACCCACGGGTAAACAACCGGTCTCAGCAAGCTTCAAGATCAAACCAACTGCCCATACAGAGTAACGTGGTGTGCATGGTTGTCAACTGAGCGTACAAGGCTCGAAGAACTCGGTCCTTAATTGCCGGAGCAGGCACCAACTCCAACCTCAACGCCAACAACAAGTCTCACAGAAAGATCTCAGCCCGGATCTTCCCGTTGTACCCGCAACAGATACGCCCACAGAGACTTCCCAAAAGTCTCCTAGCTCCTCATACTCCAACCTGCCCCCGCTAAATAGTTATGTAGAGTTATTTGCAATACTCACACATTTGAAGCACAGTTCAAAAGCATTTAACACAAATTCCGTTTTATAGTGATAGGTGTGAGATGAAAAATAAATGCGACTAAGCATGGCTAAGCATAAAAGTAAAATAAATGTACTAAAGCAATTCTAGGGTTAATATTTGTGGAACAGTAAATTGGCACGGCTTAAAAATGTTGCTAGCATATTTTAAAATAGTTGGCATGCAAATTAAGGTTACAAACAAAACATGCAGTTTAAAATGCTGAGAACAAAGTGATCAAGGAACGCGGCTTGCCTGGCAACTCGGGATCGAAGTCAGGATCCGGATTGTCGAACTGATCGGGCTCGCAGAACTCCTCCTCAGGAACAGCAGCTAATAACAACACGAACAAGAGGGATTAGACACTAATTACGTGACAAAAATAGAACCGAAATTAAATCTAAATCGAAATTACTAGACTAAACACGCGCAAAACGTTTCTCGGAACAACACTACACGACAAACGCAACGAGACAATTTAACGGAACAATTTCGGGATTAATCGGAGATCAAACGGAGTTTCTCAGAAATTGTAGACAATCGAGATCACAAAGATTTAAATTAATTGCAGAATAATTAATCGCAGATTAAATTAGCAATTAATCTAACAATTAATCGGAAAGGAAAAGGAATTTAAGAGAGAGAAATTGTTCTCACCAGGATCTAAAAATCGAAGACAGAAATCAGAGATTGGAGTTGACGCGAAAAACGGAGAAGAGAACCGGAACCGCGTACTGGAATTCGGAGAAGCGGTGCGGCGCGGCGCTGCCGACGTTGACGGCGCGGCGATCGAGGCGAGGACGA
>BCLF01000021.1:1408530-1455651 GCA_001602275.1 Zoysia japonica | reverse complement strand
GTAGTATGTTATTTCCTATATAACACCAGATGCTTCTATCGTTCAAATCATTATAATATTATATCCACACTTTATAAATTTGCTACGTTATAAATTTAGAATATCCACACATGCTACTACGCACTATACTACTCATTCCCATATAGAAAAAAAAGGTACCTAACGCTGCTTCAGATAACTCTCATTGGTTTTCCTCTCACTTTAACTTCTGTTACGCACAATGGTCACTGCTGTGCAGTAAAAAAATGTATTACTACTCACATATATTTTTGCTGCTTATTTATACAGATGGACAATTCATTCCTTTCAAGTTGCACCATTCTTAACATTATCTAAAATCATTTCTCCTTTGGATCTGCAACATATATCTATGAAACCAACACCTATAATAACACAAGGTGTCAAATTTCATTTTTACTCAACAACGGCCCCATATAACCTTGACACTGATGATATGAAATATATCCAGACCAGCAAAATGAACCATGTATCCTACTGCTACAAATCACATGTCTTATAATCGCTGTATCTTTAACACGGTCGATGAAGATGCCATAAATTCTCTGCTTCAGGAAGTCACAGATATATCTGACAGACTATTACAACTGCACAACAGAAGCATGGTGGTAATCCGTGAAGCACAAATACGATTGATCCACTGCTTCGAGAATTTCATTCTGCTAATCAGAGCATAACATGTACACTTTTTACTTCCGCACTCAGCATGATCGTTTTGTCATGTGTCTTCCTACACCGCTTCATTACCCTGACACTAACCTAAAGACATGGTGCTCCTATTTATTGCTGCAGATGAACTACCAAATGTTATTGTTACAGTGCCTGCGAAAAAAATGCTGGAAGAGATTTTATTAAAGCTTGATGCACCTTTACTGACATATAGTTTCACTACCAGCTTGATGGAAGATAGTTGCTCAGTGTACATACTACACATTCTACCAATCTGATGCAGAGCCTGACACCGCATATGGTCTCCCATTTTCCAGCTATGAACAAGCTACTGAAAGTGCTGCTTTTAGCGCCCTCGAGCATATTAACACCATGACCATATACAACTTTTTGACTACAATTATAACACAAAGGAAGCAATGGTTGACAAAAACAAAGCTACTATTACCAATACATAAGTTGACAGCAGCGGCGATTGAGATATACAACCCATATAGAGAAACATTAAAGGTACCTAATGCTGCTTCAGTAACTCTCATATATTTCTACTACTTATTTATACAGATGAACAATCCATTCCTTTCAAGCTGCAACATTTTTCTTAACGCTGTCCTAAGCCATTTCTCCATGGGATCTGCAACCTACATCTGTAAAACCAACACCTATAATAGCACAAGGTGTCAAATTTGTTTTTACTCAACAGCAGACCCAAATAACCTTGACACTAATGGTATGCAATATATCTGAAGCTTCTGGTTATCATGTTCCATGAATGCAAAGGAAAATGCTGCTACTCGGGTCCTTACCTACCTGCAATCAGAGATCAATTTTAGTGTTCATGACTACATCTACCTCATGATGCAAAACCTGATCCAGTACACAATAAACAGCTATTAGCTTAGTGCCATCATACTACAAGAACAATTGACACTCTGCTACTGATGTGTACGTGGTTTCTGATTTCATCAGGTCGTGATAACTCTCGATTTGATGGAGATGCAACAAACAATTGATCCAGCCTCAAATCAACATGATTCAAATCTTACAATCGCAGCACCACTTCTCCTATGGTTATCAACTGTGCAACACCCGGTTGACATTGTCAAAAAGGCTAATCCTTGCAAGCGAATTGAAGAGCACAAGGAAGAATGCAACACAGATGTGACATCTGAATTGAATTGAAAAGGTTGGAATCTCGCAAATTGTCTAGCGGTGAAACTATTTCAGAACAGATTAATCTAAGCAAAACCTAAGTCTAATGATGGTAACTTATTATTTATATAGAGGTTAAGGCATCTTTAGGGGGCAAACCGTTAATGAGCCTAGTAAAGATACACGACGCAAGTTCACATCACCAGGGCAGTTTTTAGACGTCATCTTTCTTTAACGATTCCGAATTAACTCTAGTTGAATTTGGAGATGAGATTGGTATCATTGTACAGGTTATCTACTTTCTATCCATATCTAAAACATCCAAAATAGATCTCATATGTGACCTGGGCATCCATTTTAGCGTGGACTACTTATTAAATTCAGGGGCAACTCGACTTCGAGTTAGATTGAATCTTCTTTGAATTTGAACATGCTTTGCTATTCTTGAGGATCTTTAAGTCCTTTATCATGCTTCCTTTAACCCACTTTAATGTTCCTAATTATGATAAAATCATTAGGTAGCAATTTATTCTCAAAAGAAAAGAATGAACTCACCTCTAAGTTCCATTTCCATTGGCATGCACGAGCTCTTGTGATTGGACCATCTATAGTAGTGGGAGAGATCTATAGTAGGTGGAGGAGTGTTGTGTGTATCCAATGAAACATATCCTCATTAGCTACTCACATGGACCACTATGACCAGCACAATGAACCATGTATCCTACAACTGCAAATCACATGTCTTCTTATATAACAATTGTCTCTTAAACACAGTCAATGAAGATGACATAAAGTCCCTGCTTCAGAAAGTTTTTTTTCTTGAACACGCAGGAGAACACACAGGAGAGCTGCGTGTCATTATATTAAAAAGAAGAAAGGGGTGAAAGAAACCCCAGGATTACAAAACAAACACACCCGCATGCACAGCACACACTGAAACAACAAAAACCCGACCAAACAACAAAAACACCCGACCAAACTAAGTCCTGAACCTGTTGGGCCTGAAGGAAAGAGATTCCTTTTGCACCCGCTAGTACCAAAGTGCCGCTTCCTCTTTAGCTAAACGAAGAGCATCTTCGAGGCAGGGAGCAGCTCCATCAAATAAGCAACAATTACAGTGCTTCCAAAGAGACCAAGCACCGAGGATGACCAGTGAGTTCAACCCTTTTCACACCTGTCCCTGCAACTGAAAACAGCTACGTCTCCACCAAGCGTCAAAAGAGGCTTCATCTGGTTGTGGGCAGAGGGCTTGCAGCCCAACAAGATGCAAGATGCAAAATCATAATTGTCTGGAGAACACACATGTGACTAGCAAATGATTGATCGTCTCCAATTCTTGGTCACACAGCACACAAAATTCAGGATGATCAAGCCCCTGCTTCGCCGCCATTCTGCAGTTCAGCACCGGTCGCGCTCAGCCAGCCAGACGAAAAACTTGCATTTCTCCCGGCGCCCAGGTGTGCCAAACACGATCAGCCGGCTCAAAGGAGACCGAGCCTTGGAAGAGAGCTTCGTAGGCTGATTTTGCTGAGTACAGACCTGAAGATGAAAGCCTCCAAATGTGAGTCCTCCATGTCAGGTTGCAGTTCCACTTGAGAAAGCAAAACCCATTGATCAAGAAACTCTCTCAGGGCTATCACCGAGAGGGTACCCTGCATGTCTTTAAGCCAGAGATGGTTTGTCACGGCTTCTTTGATTGTTCTCTTATTCAGCCTTTTTTTATGAACCAAAGCAGCCAGGTTGGGCACGAGAGCCATAACACTTTTACCCTGCAACCAATTATCCCTCCAGAAAAGAGTGCTTGAACCATTTCCAACAACTGAGCAGACCGCCAAAGAGAAGAGAGCATGAACCTGCTTGTGAATGTCCTGCAAAGGGAAGAAGGTCCACGGCCTGCTGGGCTCAGATTTTTGTAGCCAAAGCCACCTAGCTCTCAGGGCGCAATTAAGAGCTTTGATATCCGAAATCCCCAAACCACCAAGGGACTTAGGCCGCGTAACCTTCGACCAGCGAGAAGGCAATGACCACTCTTGGCCTCCTTTCTTCCTCGCCACAAAAAACTCCTCCTTATCTTGTCAATAACCTTAACAGCCCAAGGAGGAAAATCAATAGCGGTGGCAAGGTAGATCAACTTAGCTGTGAGCACAAACATATATGATAGACTATTACTGTTGCACAACAAAAACATGGAGGTAATCTATGAAGCATGAATACCTATTGATCCACTGATTCAAGAATGCATTCTGCTATTCAGAGCACAACAGGTACACTTTTTACTTCTGCAGTCGGCATAATCATTTTACTATGTATCTTCCTATAGCGCTTCATCACCATGACAGTA
Organism: Zoysia japonica; assembly: GCA_001602275.1. NCBI lineage: Eukaryota > Viridiplantae > Streptophyta > Magnoliopsida > Poales > Poaceae > Zoysia > Zoysia japonica. The sequence continues at coordinate 1,451,471 of BCLF01000021.1, read as the reverse complement.
ACCTGAAGACATTGTGCTCCTATATATTGCTGCAGATGAACTACCACATGTTATTATGACAGTGCATGCGAAGAAAATGCTAGAAGAGATGTTAGCGCCCTCGAGCACATTGACACCCATGACCATATGCAGTTTTTTTACTACAACTATAAGGCAAAGGAAGCCATGGTTGACAAAAACAGAGCTACAATTACCAAGACAGAAGTTGATAGCCGCGGTGATTGAGACACAACCCATATAGAAAAACATTAAAGGTGCCTAACGCTGCTTCAGATAACTCTCATTGGTTTTCCTCTCACTTTAACTTCTGTTACTCACAATGGTCACCGCTGTGCAGTAAAAATACTGTATTACCACTCGCATATATTTTTGCTGCTTATTTATACAGATGGACAGTCCATTCCTTTCAAGATGCATCATTCTTAACATTGTCCAAAACCATTTCTCCTTGGGATGTGCAACATATATCTATGAAACCAACGCCTATAATAACACAAGGTGTCAAATTTCGTTTTTACTCAACAACAGACCCATATAACCCTGACACTGATGATATGCAATATATCCAGAGCTACTGGTTTCAATGTCCCGTGAAAGCAAAGGAACATGGTGCTACCCGTGCCCTTGCCTACCTGCAATCATAGATCAATTTCAGTATTCATGACTACAGCTACTTCATGATGCAAAATCTGATCCAGTACACAATAAAAACCTATCCGCTCGGTGCCGTCATACTACAAGAACAATTGACACTCTGCTACTCACATGGACCACTATGACCGGCAAAATGAACTATGTATCCTACTGTTGCAAATCACATGTCTTCTTATATAACCACTGTCTCTTTAAAACAATCGATGAAGATGCCATAAAATCTCTGCTTCAAGAAATCATAGACATATCTGACAGACTATTATAGATGCACAACAAAAACATGGAGGTAATCCATGAAGCATGAATACCTATTGATCCACTGCTTCAAGAATTTCATTCTGCTAATCAGAGCACAACAGGTACACTTTTTACTTTTCCCCTCAACATGATCATTTTATTATGTATCTTCCTATACGGCTTCATCACTCTGACAGTAACCTAAAGACATTGTGCTCCTATTTATTGCCGCAGATGAACTACTACATGTTATTGTAATAGTGCATGCGAAGAGAATGCTGGAAGAGATGTTATTGCAGCTTGATGCACCTTTACTGACATATAATTTCACTACACAACTTGATGGAAGATAGTTGCTCAGTGTACATACTACACATCGATCAACTACCCATCTGATGCCGAGCTTGACACCGTGTATGGTCTCCCATTTCCCATCTATGAACAAGCTACTAAAAGTGCCACTTTTAGCAGCATCGAGCACATTGACACCCATGACCATGTACAGCTTTTTGACTACAACTATGAGGCACAGAAAGCCATGGTGACAAAAAATAGAGCTACTATTACTAATATAGAAGTTGACAGCAGCGGTGATTGAGATATACAACATGCTTTACCATGAATTGCTGTGTGATTTGTGGAGTGTCACACAAAGAACAGAAAAAATCATCGCTAACATCGCATCACTGTCCACTGCATAGCTCCCCACCACATCAGCCCGCTCTGTTATGCACTTTGTGGAAGGTATTCACATCCAATTTTCAAAGTTCATACTACTGCCATAGAAGTTTTTAGTACGTACGAACCCATAAGCAACATGATTATGAATAAGTCCTGCATCTTACCATTTTCTTTTACTCAAGAGTCCAAAAATAAATGCGTTCCCATCCTCCCCACCCCCATATACCAGACTCTATAGCTATATATACATTCCAACACCACTTCAAGCTGACCCTTATTAATCCATTAGTTATACATTTATGTCTTCAACTTGCACATACTACAATCTGGTACTTGGTTTACAGGTTTACGTGTCAAAGAACAAGCGAACCTATCTAAAGATACTACTCAAGTCTATTAACTACGATACACAATTTCGATGTATTCCTATGTACAGTTAGATTCAACAGCGGGTGCACGACAACACGCCCACTTCACTAGTTTGTAAATAAGAGAAAGTATTGTGTGAAATCTTACAATCAACAAATTATAGTGTGTTATTACCTACTCACTTCGTCTGATATTACATGTCATCTCGACCTAGCCTCTTTAAGTTTTTTTTTCAATTCAATTTACTTGTCATCTTCGCTTACCAATTCATCTTTCTCTATCCCCAATACATCTATATATCTATTACTCTGCTTTCTTTCCATTGTCCCATGTCGTATCTCTATGACGGTAGATCCTAGACTTTCAGCAGAACGAGAAGGAACCCATAGGTGCAGCTTGGGCCATGTTATTTCCTCTAATCCAAACCAATCAAAATTTTCTATGCTAGACCAAGTGATGTTGCAATACTTTCATCTAGGTCATGGCATGGAATTCAACTTATATTTTGACATCACTGTTAGAGTATCATTCGTTCAAACGACTTCAATGGAAGGTAGGAAAATCTAGCACCACCCACGAGAACACAAGCACCATCACCTCAACCCACCCTGCGTCATGGTGCACACCATCCTCCGTCGACAGAAAAGAGCGCGTCATCAAGGAGTTGTAGATCTTTGATGTGCGATCGAGCAGAGGACAGGTGAAGATGACTCTGGTGTTGCCCAAAGTCTCCCGCATTGGCCACCAATAGAGCACTGCTAGGAGGGTGCAGCCCATTGCTGTTGCTACTAGATTTGTAACTAAGATCCATCGCATTGTCGCCTAGACTCCAAATCACCAGAACCAACATTCCCGTCATGCCTAGATTTGAGGTTGTGACTTCCTTTCGCCCACCATGTGGAGGCTTTCACAGGGGATTCATCAAAGCAAAGCCGGCTAATCATATCACAAAGGAGTCAGATTCAATCATGTAATGCAGAAATCGAGAGATAATATGGAACTGTAGCACCAGGAAAGCTACCTTTCAGCATCATGCAGCTTTGCCCATAAAAAAACAAACAAGGCATTCTACTACCACGTTTAAAGGGCCCCCTTATTTCGACTCAAGAAATCTAATATAAAACAGACAAAAGGCACTGCTAGCCTTATTGTCAGGGGTGAAGCCAAAGCTTGTCGTTCGGGTCAGGTGACACATATGGCTTGCCGTAGAACCTATGTATTTGCTATATATTTTGCAGCTTTGACCCCAGTCAAAACATATGACAACACTGCAGCGGGTGACCTATCGACCTGGACCAAAGTGGCATTCGATCCTGGCTTTGCCCTTGCCTATTGTATACATACCCATCTTCCACGCCTCCCATGGCACAAGCTGGGCTAAGGTTCACACTCAGGATTAGAGAAGAGAGGATATTGGTGCTTATGAAGGGTAGAGATGGTAATTCAGCTTTTAAATTGCATTGGACTTGAGAACAGCATGTATTTTGGCAAAAACAAAACTGCTATAACATCATTTATTATTACAAGGAGGGCATAACCAACCAAGGCTAGTTTTAATGGAGAGTTTCTTTTTTTATTTGTTTCTAAGAGTGCCATTTGACTAGAAATATTTTGAAACTACAAATAAAACAGTACATATATATAATGCATAGTTTTAGCTTGAGGTTCCATAAGAATTAAATTTATGTTGTTTCATTGGTTATATATAGGATAAAATGAAAATCTCACTCCTCTAATTCTAATTTATGGGATTTAAAAACATGTTAAAACGGCGCACATCAAGTTTCATCTACTCCATATGATTTTTAGTTTGCTCTTGTCATAGACTTTTAAGGTCATCTTTGGTCATTCATCTTATTTAAAAGATTAGTTCAAATGTGCAAAATTGTAAGTCATGTTTTAGTTATTTTTAATGATACAATAAATTATAAAAAAATTATGATATTTATTATACTTCTTTGAATAATATGAATACAAAATGGTGATGTCGATTAAAAAATGAAGGGAGTGGTATCAATTTTATTTTGTAACTTTTAGACCCATTCATCCTATTAAAAATCAATTCAAATGTATAAGTTACATTTTAAATATTTTAATGATAAAATAAATTATAATAAAATTTATGATAGTTTTTTAATAAGATGATCCATCAAATATGATGCTAAAAGTTGTAGGTGACAACAATTAAAAAATGGAATATTTAGTTTTGTTACGTAACTTTTGACCCATAGTGGAAACTGTTGAATGAATTTGGGTTGGGCCGACACGTTATCTAAACTCGCTGGATCATATCGGTTTCTGACTCCAACTGTAGAAAACATCGTCACCGGTTTGGTGGTCTGGGCTGAGTTTCTAGTTTCTGCGGCCTACGGGTTGCCATGACGCGGATTTTGTCCCCGGCCCCATTGTGCGGGGGCCCCGTGCGCCGTCCGTTGCCGCGTCTCGACGGCCCCCCGACGCGACCTGCTTTTTTTTTCTAGAGGGGCCCTTAGTCAGTTGGCCCGGGAGGGCGCCCCCGCACAACGGGCCGGGCCCTGTTTGTTTTTTAACCGCGGGTTGCCAGCGGGTTGGATACGCTGAGGGGTTGGGTGTTTCTAACAGGCTAGAGATGGTGCGTGGCATTTCTTCGGCCGTTCAACGGAATCTGGCGCGACAGCCGCGTGTGATGGCCTGATACGGCCACCGCCAGGCTGGGAGAGAACGCACGAGGCCTTGACCGGTTGACCCGACTTCTCCCGTTCACCCCACTCCGTTCCTGGTCCGACCGCCAAACAGAACGAGTTGACGCAGTCAACCAAGACGGTTTCCGTAGCACGAACTAGCATATGCACGCACAGCCGCACAGGACGTACGTGCTGTATATACAACATTCGCTGGATGATTTGCCAAATCAATTGTTAAACGCAAACTCGGCACACCAAACGGAGGTGTTTGGTTTGTGTAATTGTAACGTAATCCAATTACAAGGGTATTCGATTACGTTAGTTTCTGTTTGTTTGACCTCCTTTGTAATCGCATACCGCTGTAATCAGATACACCTGTATACAAAATTGATACACTCTGGCACCACCGCAATCACATTGATACCTGACGTTAGAAAGAATGCCCAGCTCTTCAACATCGGACGAGGCGGCACCGCGCGCATGTTCTCGAACGTCCAACCGTCGCGCCGTACAGGAAGAAGTCACGGACGCAGCATCCTCGGCGCCGGCGAAGACGGCCTCCACAGCAGCTGCTGAATCTGTAGGAGAGACGGCGGCAATGGCGGCGGCGGCGGAGGAAATCACGGTGAAGGAGCCGCTGGGTGGCTCAGCCTCGAGCACTCGAAGAGCGCATCTACGTCAAGCTTGCTCGGCAAGACGACCTCCACAGCAGCTGCTCAATGACGGTCGAGCCACCGGCGCTCCTCTTCACCGCCTCCTCTATGGGCGGCGGATTAACATAGGCGCGCACCTTGGCGGCAGCCACATCGGGGCCAGGCGGCCGAGGTGTGAGCGAGGCGCGAGCAAGGCGCGTGGGCGGATGGCGAGCCCGCGGGGGTGGAGGAGGGCAGCCGCGCCGGGAGGGATGGCTGTGGCAAGGGCGGTCTTCGGCGGCCGAGGCTTGCGGAGCCGGTGGTGGGCCAGCCGGGGCGGGTGGCAGGCCCGAGCCTAGGGGGGCGGCCGCCATTTTTCAGGGGGCCTCTAAAATTTTCAATTCTTTATTTTTCATTTTGGGTGTTCTAAATTTTTTAAATTAAGGTTATATGCTGTACAAATGGACCTATAAAATATGATTCTGGTAGAAAAAATATAGATTTATGTTAATATGTAATCCTTTATTTGTCATTAGTCCTATTTATAAGTCATTTTAGGTTTGAACATGTGAAGAAAAGTGAGTGAAAAAGGTGGTATGTTATAAAAAAGAAAATTTGTCTGTAAGACATGGTCTAAAAATCTTTATCTGTAATACACCATCTAGTGTCCTACAGACAAAAATAATGTGCTACAGATAAATATAGATATAAAAAGGTATTGAAAAAATAGAAAGATGTATCAGAAATTGAGAACAACTTATAATTTAAAAAAACTTTAGAAAATTTAAGTAGGCTATAGTGAATAATTTGGGACAGAGTGAATACATTATATAAAGCCTCTTTATATCATAGTTTTTTTATAACCCTACGTTGTTCCTGTAAAATTTAATTGATTAATGTAAAATTCTTATATGATTTATATAAAATTATTATTTTTTAAAAAATAATTAAACCTCACTTTTAAAGTTTTGTACAGACCCCGTTTATGCCAGATCGCGTTGACCGTGCTGGGCGGAACAAGGGACGACCGAGCCTGGGTGGGCGGTGACGGCCGGATGAGGCCCGATGGATGACTGGGCACGACGGTGGCGAGTGGGCCTTTCATTAAGTTACAAATGTGGAACCAAACAAAATTCGTATTTAACTCATTCCCTCTGTAATCTCAGTGTAATCTAAATACCACTGCGATTGTGTTATAAATTTTGAATCAAACACCACCAACGTTCTTACTCTACACGCAGGCACTCCATTTCTTGTTAGAATTAACGTTACTGGATCATCTACCAAATTAACAAAATTAATTTGGCACGGAACCTGAACAAAATGAAGCAACCCAAACGATGTAGTACACTGATTTGGGCAAATGAACCGTTCCCAGCTGAGCACTGCTGCTGCAGTTGCAACTTGAATAAGGGGCTCCCTCCAGCCGCTTCGCCGCAGGAGACTTGTGCACAACCGGGCCATGCATGGCAGCTTGCACATTTTCCTATCCTACACAAGGTTTAAAAAACCGCTACACTGTCAGTTTTTGAAACCACAAAAAAATCGATCGGCTAGTTGCTAAAACCGAACGGTTTACCCTTTTTGCTACTGTGCTAGTAATGGTTTTCGAACGAAAACCGGTCGGTTTACTAAACCGAATCGCAGCGGTAAGATCGAAAACTGCGGTTTTCGAGCGATGTACCGCGGTTTTTTAAACCCTAATCTTACCGTGTACGTTAGCAGATCTTAGACAAGGTTTAAAAAACTGCTACAGTTCCTTTTTTAAAACCACAAAAAATCGGTCAGCTAGCCGTTAAAACCGAGCGATTTACTGTTTTTGTTACGGTGCTAGTAATAGTTTTCGAGAAAAACTGATCAGTTTACTAAACCAAACTGCAGCAATAAGATCGAAAACCACGGTTTTCGAACGGTTTACCGTGATTTAAACGTGGTTTTATTAAAGCCTGATCTCGGAGAGCCGCAACTTGATAAAGCTCCTCTTCCACGTCTGCTTTCCACAAAAAGTTGTCAAGATCTTCCACGTCGACCGTGATTTTCTCTCCAATTGACTGACATTATTTCTGCCTCATAAGATCCAACTCAGACTATTCCAAAGCGTACGGCTGCCGTCGGACGCGTACGGCACCTTCACATGCATGGAAGAGAAACCACTATAGTTTAAAATAGAGTAAGCCACTTGCATAGGTACACCAACAGGCGAAAGGCATATTGGCTAATGTGTTCTCTCTCCAATCTCCACACCTTTTACAAGCATGTTAAGTACTCTTTGTTCCGTGTTTCTTTCTTCATGTGGATAATAATAGAGACGTGATCAATTTGAATGCTGCAAAAATGTTGTTAGAACAGTCATTTCTCTTGCACGTGGAGCTAAGAACGAGACTAAAAACGGCCGGGAGTGGCTTACATGCACCGTGAAATTTCTCAGAAATGAGAAGAAAAAGACTGGCCGGTTTCGCATCGTCATCGATTGGTCTTCAGTCTTTGCACCATTCTGCTCAAGGGCGCGAGCCCTGAACTACAACCATGAAACATTGTTTTGGTATTCAATGAAGAACTAGTAACAGCAATGACTTTAGTTTCGAGTAGTAAGCAGGTGTTCTCTTTTTCTTTTGGGAAGCTACCGATCGAGCACGGGCACCGATCGCAAGCCGGCAGCAGTACGGCGGCATTCCTTTGTTAAACAACACGCCCCAATAATCCTAGGAGTAATACTTTGTAAATCCTTGTCCACAAAAGACGTACTCCACAAATATTACTCTGTTACTCTCTTTCGTCCAATTCTAATTGTCATTCTAGACTAATTAAAGTTTCAAATTACTTATCAATCTCTTTTTCACAATACACATTTCTACCTTTTAATACATCTCTATCACTGTCACTCTCCTTATTTTCTATGCACCTACTTTTTTTACCACTTGTTAATCTCTGTACACCTTGCGAGAATGATAAATAAACTGCGAGAATAACTATAGTAAATTGAGGCGCAGAGAGGGAGTACGTCTTCCTTGTACGGGTGGGTGCAAAATTAACTGCCAGAAACAAGCAGCGGAGTGGCCGTTGTTGGCCGAGCCTAATTCCGGGACCAGTCGTTTGCAAAACAAAAACTTTTCTATCTGTGCATCTTTTTCGCGCTAGGACTTTGCAACAATTAATTAAATTGCGCTGTTATTTTCCATCCTAAAGTTCACTTTTTTTTCTAATGCGCATTTCTCTCTTCTTACTTACATCTATATGTCTTTCACTTTCTTTCTCATTTTCTATGCACCTACAATTTTTTTTTACCTTTTCTTAATGCCTACACATATTGCGAGATTCCCACGTAAACTGAGAGAGAGGGAGTACATGTTCCTTTTGTATTGGTGGGTGCAAAACTTACTGCAAGAAACAAGCATCATAGCGACCATAGTTGGCCAAGCCTAAATCCGGGACCAGTCATTTGCAAAAGAGAAGCTTTTTTCTATCTGCGCATCTTTTTCGCACTAGGACTTTGCGGCAGTTAATTAATTTGCTGAGTTATTTTCCATCCTAACGTTCACTTTTTATCTGTTCCTTTAATTTCCAACTTGATGTTGAAGAGATCGGCATTTTCCCATCAGTCTGTATATTGCGAAAACAAATGTTTGTCACCACTAAAATGTGTATATGAACAAAAAGAAAGAAAAAAAAACAATTAGATTCATTCAAGAAAGTCATTCCCTTCAGTTATAAAGAGTAGCGCATATTCATGTTCATCACCACAATACACAAATTTGACATCACGAATATAAATAATTGAGTGTGGCTGCGGACCTTCATCTGAAACTCTGTTTATCTCTTCGTCCTTCCCGTGGATCGAAATTGCTTTCCCCGAGCAAAATATAGCGACGGAGTGCGACTTCCGACCCTCATTAGATCCGCGCTTTACACTTCCGAGTACGATCGCCCAGGATCTTGTGGTTAGTGGGTCCAGATTAATAAAATCGTCGCCGTCCTGCATGAATGCTCCGTGGTTGCTCCCAAACTACACTCCATTATTATTATTTGCCGTACGCGCGAAAATTGCAAAGGCCGTCAGATTAGATCAATGCTCCGCCTGTAACAGCGGCCATAAAGCTAGCTGCTACAGAAATCCTCGAGATGCAGGTGGGGCGGGTCCTGGACAGCCACAACCCGCTTAAGGTTCGCTAATTAATCGCAGCAGCCGCTAACCCACCACTAATTTTTCGGCGGTTTTAGTGGCTGAGCCCACCAAGCCCACATATGCCTGCAAATTTCTATAAGCTGCTCCTAGGTAGTTGCGACACAGAGACACAATTCATGTGTACTGTACTGTGATCATGCAACATAACTCCTCCATCCACTGATATGCAGTATGATCATATCTAGTAAATAATCTGTCCTTCAGTGAAGATGGTTCCTTAATCCATATCTAAGTTGGTATACCATAAAGAAGGATTGAAATTTTGTTGTGTTGTCCACTACTTCAGTTGATCTGCACATTGCTGCTGATTTTACGCCATGAAGTGTTATCATTTTGCTTTTCCTGGACGATTCAATTCAATAAACGAAGTAAACCAACCATGAAACAGATTTCCTAATATTGGGATTGAGGATTTTTTTTTTTTTAATCTTGATTCCGTCTGCTCTCCGTTCGGCAAGTAGGTGAAAACAAGCTTGTGTACGAGTCCTATCTGACTACATGTGCGTTGTTTTGGGTGTGTGTGGGCTCTAGCAATTATCCCGCGGGATTAGTGGGGTGGTCCAGTTTAACTCGCGATTATGAAAGTAGGTTTTGTGGGTAATATTTGCGGGATGGGTTCTCGGGTTCTGATAAATACCCACCTCACTTGCAACTTAAAAAAATTGTCCTTTGTAATATACTTCCATCTAAAAATAGTAGCATCACGAACCTCTGCTCCCAGTGCTGCGCACTCGGCCTCTGCGGCCTTCTCATTTTGTGAAATCCCGTTTTGAACTTCGACGCCCTAAGAGTTCTGTAGAATTCAGGATTCAGGACGAAAGGAATCACGGGCAGATAACTCAAAGTCGCAGCATGAAACTGCTCGGAAATAATGGTTGTGGCGGAAAAGGTTGGCTGTTTTGCATTATGCGCGTTACGTTCTTTCCTTCGTCTTCCGGTCTTCGCATGCCTCTGCGTCTACGTACCGCATGCACGCATGGTCTCTGAGTCCGAACTACGACCGGAAAGTTTATTGGAATTGGAATACGCTCAGGCATGGCTTAGTTAGCCACCGGGAATTTCTTCTTATCAGGAAATAACGTCACTGGACCGTCTGCCAAATTAACCAATCGTGGCACGGAACCTGAACGAACTAAAGCGACCCAAACAGTGTACGGAGCAGTACACTGATTTGGGCAAACTGAGACTAGTATTGAACCGCTCCTAAATGATCACCGCAACACTGCTAGCTGCGCCAGTAGTACCAGTTGCGCTTGCAACTTGAGCGGGGGCCGTGCATGGCAGCTTGGCAGCTTGCACATTTTCCTATCCTGCCGCGTACTAGCAGGTCTTGTAGGGCCGCCACTTGAAAAATCTCCTCTTCTAGGTGGTCAACTACTTCAACCAGTACCGCGTTGCACAAAAAGTTCTCAACATCTTCTACGACCCATGCACGTTGACCGCGATTTCCTCCTATTGACTGATATTATTTCTGCACCAAGCTCCACCTCTCAGATTACCCCGAAGCGTACGGCTGCCGTCAGACACGATGGCACCTTCACATGAATGGCCGGCATGGAAGAGAAACCAGTAGTCTAAAATAAGCAACTTGCATTGTTACGCCACCGGCCGAAAGACATTGGGGAAACTACTGATGGAGCACGGGCACCGATCGCAAACCGGCGGCAGTACGGCGGCGTTCGTTTGTAAAACAACAGTTACCAATCATCCTAATCTACTTTCAAAGTCCTTGTTCACAAAAGACAATCCTACATGAGATTCTGACGTTAGCAACTTTATAGTTCTAACTTACAAGTCATTCTAGCCTTCTCAAAATTTTCAAATTACTTGTCATTCTCTTTTGGGTCAATTCCTTATTAACCATAAAAAAAACTTTTGGTTTCTTATTAGCTACTTAAAATTTTGAATTTTCTTATCAATCTTTAATATTAACTTTCTTTCCTTATTTGTCGCTTTTGTACATTTAGAGGCCTGAAAAAGACTTGTCTGTCCCTCAATTATTTTTTACTAAATTTTCTCTTACCCATTTTAGTGAATGTTATAAGAATCAATTTTATCTCACAAATTCACATTATGGCCCACAAGCTTAAAAGAAAATAAAATGGTTTAGATTAAATTTTAAAATTTGAAATTGATTTTGAATTGTAAGTAAAAATTTTTCCTTGTGAAATTTTAGATGCTCATAAACCAAACAACATCCACAAAAAATGAGTGATGATAAAATTTAGGAAAAATTGAAAAAAGGACAGAAAGATCATTTTCAAGTTTCCAAATGTATAGGAGTGACGAATAAAGAAAGAAAAAGTTAACATTAGTGGTTGATAAGAAAATTCAAAATTTTGAGTGGCTAATAAGGAATTACAAATTTTTAATAGCTAATAAGGAATTTACCTTTCTCTTTTTTCTAATACGCATTTCTCTCTTCTTATTACATCTACTATATGTCTATCACTTTTCTTCACATTTTCTATGCACATACGTTTTTCACCTCTTATTAATTTTTATACACATTATAAGAATGGCAAGCAAACTGAGACGGAAGGAGGGAGTATATGTTCCTTTATATGGGTGGGTGCAAAATTAACTGCAAGAAACAAGCAGCGGAGTCACCATAGTTGGCCAAGCCTAATTCCGGGACCAGTCATTTGCAAAACATAACCTTTTCTATCTAAATTTGTTGCCTAATCCGGGGTCAAGCCTAATTCCCACCTTATCCCATCAGTCTGTATATTACTAAAAAAAATGTTTATGTGACCACTAAAATGTGTAAATAAACAAAAAGAAAGAAAAAAGATTCAATGAGTTACATTCAACAAATTCATTCCCTTCAGTTATAAAGAGGAGCGGATTCACGTTCATCACCACCATATACAAATCTGACATATCACGTTCACAATGGGTGTGGCTGCCGACCTTCATCAGCTCTGTTATCTCTTCCGTCCTTCCCATGGATCCGAATTGCTTTCCCCGAGCGAAATATCGATGAAGTGTGACTTCTGACCCTCTTCAGTTCAGCTTGAAGTTTCTCCGCTTTACATTTCCGAGCAGGGTCAAAAAATTTCCATGAAAATCGGTGAAACCGGTTTAGTACGGTTTCACCGAACAGCTTATTTTTGCTAAAAACTGAACATGTTGCAAAAATAGTGAACCGGCCAGTTTTACCGTAAAATCGGTGGAATTTAACCATTTCGAAATCTGCTACAGTTTTGGTTTTTTAAACCCTGCTTCCGAGTACGATCGCCCAGGATCTTGATGGTTACTGGGTCCAAATTAATAAAATCGTCGCTGTCCTGCACGAATGCTTCATGGTTGCTCCCAAACCACTCCATTATTAATAATTAAATTAAATTATTATTAGCCGTACGTGCGAAATTGCAAAGGCCGTCAGATTAGATCGATCCTACTGTAACTGCCGCCATAAGCTGCTAAATAAATTAGTCCTGTGACTTAATTTGTGCTAGTACAACACAACATGAACCTTCCTAGGCTCTCTTTGGAACAAAGAAAATTTTCCTAATTCTTACGTTTTTTCTATGAATTTGAACGGATTCTTATGATGCTGACGATGTCGTGCAGTGGTCTTGCTGTCTTAGCCGGCCTTTTGAAAGCTGGATCTGGCTAGAGTCTCCGCCGTTTCTCGGTAAAGTGGTCTGGTTTAGTTGGAGGCGTCCGGTCTTTGTTTTTTTTGCTTTGGCTATCTACTGAGGCTCTCCTCTTCAAAGTTGTGCAATAGAGGTTCAGAGGATCTCATCGCTGCTTCTTTAGGTTTCAACGGCGGTTCGGAGGATCATAGCGACATCTTTGTTGGTCGTGACGTCGTCGAAGCTTCTTCCTCTACAGCGAAGCTTGTTCTTGTGCAGGGCTTCGGCGTCCTCATTATGGGTCTTGTGTGCGTTGTAACATCCTAGAATTTTTGGAATAATCAAAGTGTCGATTATGTCTCAATTTTCGTTCCGCTCCAAATCTAATTTTTTTTAATTTTTCTGGGCACCAGAAATTCACTTCGTGGACTTTGTCGGGCTGATATTAAACCTCAAATTTTTTAATTAAATTCCCAAGCCTCTCCCATTTAACTCTTCTATAAATATCCCCTCTATTTTACCCCGTCCCACCAACCCTCCCCTCATTTTTTTCCACCTTCCCTAAGTTTCCAGCAGCAGAGCGTTGGTCGAGCGGGCGCTAGCCTGGAACCGCCCGATGCCGCTGCCTCGGTTCCTGTCGCCGTCCCCGCGTGGATCGCGCCGTCAACCGCTCCGCTCGCGATTCCCGCGTGGATCGTGCCATCTGCGCGCGTCGCCCGTCTCCGCCCGGTCTGTCGCTCAGGCCCTCGCGTCGTCGCGCCGTCCTGAGCCGATCCCCATCGCGCCGCTTCCGTCTTCGTTCCGTCAGCACCGTGCGACGCCGATCCCTGTCCGCACAACGCCGATCCGCTCCGAGTCGCGGCCGACTTCGTCCATGTCGCCGATCCAGCGTCACCGTGCCTCGTCTCGTGCGCCGTCAACTGCAGCTCCGTCCCACGTCAACGCTCAACGACCCGTTTCCACTGCGCGCCGTGGTTCCACTTCGATCCGGTCGTTGCCTGTGCTCCGATTCCGTCTCCAGTACTCCGACGCCGATTCCACTTCGCTTCTCCTATGGTGAGCTATCAAATCCCCCTCGTGTTTTAGATCGATGACTTGGTTGCTAGTGAGGGTAGTTAGTTGGTTGCTAATCAATTTGCGGTTAATCGATTCGCGGTTAGTCTTAGTTTTTTGTAGTCTAAATCTTTAAGGATTTTTGGGGAACTTTGTTTGGTCTCAAAAAATTCTCAAAATTGTTCCATTAAATTCGTCTCGTCGAGAACGTCGTGTAGAATTTTTCGGGGAATGTTTTGAGCACGTTTAGTAATTTAAATTTGAATTTAATTATCAAATTTAATTATCGCGTACCTAGTGTCGGATACTTCTTCGTGTCGTTGTCCAGCTGGTGCAGTCGAGGAGGAGTACCGTGAGCCTGCTCAGTTCGATGATTCGGATCTCGACTACGACCCTCGGCTACCAGGCAAGCCGCGTTCCTTGGTCATTTTTGTACTCAGTATTTTAAACTGCATATTTTGTTTGCAACTCTAATTTGCATGTCAACTATTTTAAAATATGCTTACAATATTTTTAAGCCGTGCATATTTATTGTTGCACAAATATGAGCCCTAGGATTGCTTTAGAGTAATTATTTTATTTTTATGCTTAGCCATTTTTAGTCACATTTATTTTTATCTCACACCTATCATTATAAAAATGAAATTTGTGTTAAATAATTTTGAACTGTGATTCAAATGTGTGAGTTTTGCAAATAACTATACATAACTATTTAGCGGGGGCAGTATGGAGTATGAGGAGCTGGTAGACTTTTGAAAAGTCCCTGTAGGCGTACTTGCGGTGGGTACAACGGAAAGATCTGGGCTGGGATCTTTGCGTGAGGCTTGTTGGTTGTTGGCGTTGAGGTTGGAGAGAGTGCCTGCCCCGGCAATTAAGGACCTAGTCCTTCGAGCCTTGTACGCTCAGTTGACAACCATGCACACCACGGTACCCTGTATGGGCAGTGGCTTAATTTTGAAGCTTGCCAAGGCTGGTTGTTTACCTGTGGGTTGGCAGTAGCGTGTTAGTGTGGTGTAGAGCTATGACTCCCGACATGAGATCGAGATACCCCACCTGATCACATGAGATCGAGATACCCCATCTGATCAGTGGTAGGCTCTTCACAGCTCTAGGACCCGATTGTGTAGGCACTTGAGATCCTTATCCTGGAGACGGATAACGTCATTTAAAGCTTATGGACGGGTCTTGTGTGTTCGTCAGGACTACGACGGTAGTTTCTGATGACACTTCTCGAGGGTACAGGTACATAAACTCTGCAGAATTACAGTCAATGGGCATTAACACGTCCTTTTTGAAAGGACACCCTCTGAGTTGTGCTCCTCGTTGAGTAGTTTTGTTTTTCTTCCTCCTCTTCTATTTCAAAATATTTTAGACTCCGGCCTTTAAGCTGTGGCCGGGTGTGAAGATTACATCGGCATTTAAAATGAACCCCCGTCCGAGATAACGGAGATCCCTGCGGGGCAAGATAATAAAATTTGACAGTTTTAAAATAAAACTTTCCTGCATGTTTAAAAGAAAATAAAATATTTTAAACTTGCATTTAGCACTTGAGCCAGCCTTTACCTTTGAAACCATTTGCATGCATACATTGTTGATAGGTAGTACATGATTTGCTGAGTATTCATACTCACGGCTTTCTAATTTGTTGTTTTCAGATAATACTCTCAGCTTCGACTTCGAATACGCCTCCGACGGACCGTGAAGGTAGCTCCTACGCTCAAGCCTGCTTGTGTTGAAGAGGTTCACCGCTGTTGTCATGATGATGCTTCCGTTGCTACATTCTATGGATTTCTCGATAGTGATGTTTCTGCTCTGAGATGTTTCTGGCCTGCGTGCCGATGGACCCCTTTAGAGGATTATATTCTAATAAATTTGTATTGACTTGCTATTTTCTATTCTCGTTTCTTGTTTAATGCTTCTGTTATGGTTTCTTGATTGATCGCTTGTGATGTCATGCTTGCCAACCTCCTAGGATTGGCAAGGTCACGGAAGATCAGAACTTATCGAAAGGTAAGAAAAACCCAGTCGTTATAGGTGGTATTAGAGCCATACTTAACCGTAGGAGCGAAACCGTAAAACTGAATGTCACTAAGGAATAGTTCTAGATTTTCGAATCTGCTATCAAACCTTTATCGTGAAAGTTGTTTTCTTAAATCTCGTCGTTTGCTTGATGGAAGTCTTGTTTGCTTGAAATTGTGCTTATCTGGTTTTTCTTGTATTGATCTGCTGATCTTCTGTCTTTTTCAGTAATTCCAGTTTCTGATGATGCTATCTTTCTAATCAGAAATGTTTTTCTGCATCAGATGGCTCTGAGGAGGTCTAGACGCCTTCAGGCTCGTTTTGAGGAGGCCGCTCTGGAGGACCCTGAGGTACCGCCACCCGCTGGGCGTGGTCGTGGTGCTGCCCCCAGAGGTCGTGGTCGCGGTGCTGGAAGCTGTGTACCAGTGCCGCCTGTGACTGACGCGCCTGGTGTTGGTCGAGGGCGTGGCCGTGGGCGTGGCCGTGCTGGAGCCCCAGTTCCTTAGGCTGGAGGCCGTGGCAGAGGAGTTGCCATGGACCCTGGAGTTGAACCTGCCGGTGTTGCCGCGCCTGGTGAGGAGCTTCCAGCTGCTCCAAACCTTGCGGAGGTGATGGCCCGACAGAAGCTTCTGCTTGAGCGAGTTGTCGAGCAGTCACAGCAGCAGCCTCGTGGACGTGCTCATGCTCTTGATGCAGCATAGTACCACCACCAGCCGGTTTCCGCATGGCGATGTTCCTGAGCATGCGCCCACCCACTTTCGACCGTGCATTTGACCCTCTGGTTGCTGACGATTGGCTCAAGGATATTGAGAAGAAGCTTGATCTGATTCAGTGTGACGATCAGAAAGCTGTTCGCTTGGCGACTCACCAGTTGAAAGGTGCAGCCGGTGCTTGGTGGGAGACTCTTTATGCTACTCTTGATGATCTAGAGCTGTTCACTTGGGACGACTTCGTCACTGCTTTTTGTGGTTTTCACATCTCCGAGGGAGCCATAGAGGTGAAGCCGGAGGAGTTCTGTAACCTTCGTCAGGGAGGTATGTCTATCACAGAGTTCGTCAACCGTTTCACCCAGCTCAGCCGCTTTGCACTAGAGGAGGTTTCGACCGAGCGCCACAAGATGTACCGGTTCCGAAAGGGCGTGCGTCTCGACATGCTTCCGTACCTGGATGGTGGTGTTCAGAGGAGTCTTCGCGAGCTCATTGACAGGTGTCTGGCTTTGGAGGTGTCACTTCAGAAGCTTGATCCATCCAGAGATGCGAAGAGGAGGGCAGCTGGTCAAGGAACCAGTCGTGAAGCTTCTCAGCGTCAACGCTTCAGCAGTTCGTTCCAGCAGGGATCGGGACAGCCCACCTTCGCTCGATCCACTGCTCCAGCTTCAGTTCAGCGACAGGGTTGTCAGAGTCAGGGAGGTGCTTTCTAGCAGCAGCAGCAGTCCACTTTCCGTTCGACAACGGGTCAGCCCTCGGTTCGCTGTTTTGAGTGTGGCTAGGAGGGTCACAAGGCGTTTCAGTGCCCGAGGCATCAGCAGCAGGGTCCTGGGGGAGGTGGTGTTCAGTTTGCCACTCTCGCTAGGCCACCGCACCAGTCTGGAGGTCGAGGAGTGCGTTCAACGGGCCGTGGCGCTGCTCAGCCGAGCGTCACGCGCAGCCGTCTGAACCACATTTCTGTGGAGGAGGCTCAGGAGGCACCCAACGTCATTGTTGGTGAGTTCTTGGTTCACTTTCACTTAGCGATGATTTTGTTCGATTTAAGGGCTACTTACTCGTTTGTGTCGTCGAAGTTTGCGACCACATATAGTCTCCCTACCTCACTTTTAGCTATACCTACGCTTACCACTTCACCTCTTAGAGCTTATAGGAGTCGTGTTGATTGTAGAGGTGTTCGGATCTTGATTGAGGGTGTGGTCTTCTTAGCCGATCTCATCGTCCTTTCTTCGCATGACATTGATGTCATCTTGGGGACGGATTGGCTGGCGAGGCACAAAGGAGTCATCACATGTGCCGAGAGGGTTGTGTCGTTGGTTAACCACCACTGTGTTCAAGTGGAGTGCGTCCCTAGAGTGTCTAGAGTTTCACCTTCAGTTTGGAGCTTGCAGGAGTTGTCTTTGGGGCAGATTTCAGTTGTTCGTGAGTTTTTGAAGGTGTTTTCAGATGAGTTGCCAGGACACCCCCCAGATCGAGATGTTGAGTTCGTGATCGATCTGTTTCTTGGTACCACACCGATTGCCAAGCGGTCGTACCGGATGTCTTCCGATGAGCTTGCTTTGCTTAAAGAGCACATCAATAAGCTCTTGAGTAAAGGGTTCATTCGACCGAGTGCTTCTCCATGGGGAGGCCTAGTGCTTTTCGTGAGGAAGAAGGATGGGTCAAGGCATATGTGCGTTGACTATCGTGCTTTGAACGAGGTGACGACAAAGAACAAGTTCCCTTTGCCGAGGATTGATGATTTGTTTGATCAGTTGAAGGGTGCGAACTTTTTTTCCTCGATTGATTTGAGATCGGGGTATCACCAGATGAAGATTCATCCTTCCGACATTCCGAAGACTTCATTCGTGACGAGGTACGGGTCTTATGAGTTCCTGATTGTTTTTTTTGGACTCACTAATGCCCCTGCCTACTTCATGAATATGATGAACAAGGTGTTCATGGCTGAGTTGGATAAGTTCGTGGTGGTTTTTCATTGATGGTATCCTCGTCTACTCTAAGTCAGCGGAAGAGCATGAGCAGCATCTGAGAGTTGTGCTTGGGAGGTTAAAGTCTCATCAGCTGTATGTCAAGTTCAGCAAGTGCAAGTTTTGGCTGGAGAAAGTTACTATTTAGGGTCATGTTGTCACAGCTGAGGGAGTTGCGTTGATCCCGAGAAGGTCAAGGCTGTTGTGAAGTGGGAGTCTCCGAGGTCAGTCTCTGAGGTGAGGAATTTTCTTGGGTTGGCAGGTTACTATCGCCGATTCATTGAGAACTTTTTCAGGATTGCTAAGCCTATGACCAAGTTGACTCAGTTGGGGGTGCTGTTTGTTTGGTCAGATGCTTGTGAGAGGAGTTTTCAAGACCTGAAGATGAGGTTGACATCTGCACCTGTTTTGACTTTGCTGGATATTCACCAGGATTTCCAAGTCTTCTATGATGCTTCTCGTCAAGGTTTGGGTTGTGTGCTGATGCAGAATAAGAAGGTGGTGTGCTATGCTTCGAGGCAGTTGAAGAAGCATGAATTGAATTATCCGACGCATGATCTGGAGTTGGCGGCTGTTGTCCATGCTTTGAAGATTTAGAGGCACTATCTGATCGACAACAGATGTGAGATCTACACCGTCCACAAGAGTCTCAAGTATATCTTCACCCAGACAGAGCTGAACATGAGGCAGAGGAGGTGGCTTGAGTTGATTAAGGATTACGATCTTAGCATCAACTATCACCCGAGTAAAGCCAATGTGGTAGCCGATGCTTTGAGTCGCAAGGCTTATTGTTCTTCTTTGATGTCTGGACAGTCAGAGATTCTTGCAGATCTGACCAGTTTGGGAGTTGAGATTGTTCTTCAAGGTTTCTTGCTTGAGCTCAGGTTGCAGCTGTTGTTGATTGAGGAGCTCAAGTCAGCTCAGAAGCGTGATCAAAAAATTCAGTTGACCTTAAAGAAGATGAGAAAAGACAAAGCACCGGGTTTCCGTGTGGATCAGTAGGGTGCTTTGTGGTTTGGGGACCGTATCTGTGTTCCGAGAGTGCCAGAGTTGCGGGATGCTATTCTGAGAGAGGCTCATGATTCGAGGTATTCTATCCATCCAGGCTACACCAAGATGTTAGAGGATGTGAGGACTCGTTTCTGGTGGGTTGTCATGAAGGCGGACATTGCTGAGTATGTTGCCTTGTGTTATGTTTGCCGGCGAGTTAAGGCTGAGCACTAGAGACCAGCTGGATTGCTGAAGCCGTTGTCGATCCCTTCTTGGAAGTGGGATGACATCAGTATAGATTTCATCACTGGTTTGCCGATGACGTCTCGCCATCATAATGCTATCTTGGTGGTGGTGGATCGTTTGACGAAGACTGCTCATTTCATCCCTGTGAACGAGAGGTACTCAGTTGATCAGTTGACCAAGTTGTACATTGATCACATCGTGAGGTTGCATGGTGCGCCAAGGAGCATTCTGTCAGATCGCGGGCCTCAGTTTACCGTGAGACTCTGGAGGAGCTTGCATGAGGCTATGGGTACACACCTGATGTACGGTTCAGCTTATCATCCTCAGACAGATGGTCAGACAGAGCGTGTGAATCAGATTCTGGAGGATATGTTGAGGGCTTGTGTGATCACCTATGGGCAGAGCTGGGAGGATAGTCTTTCTTTTGCGGAGTTCACTTACAACAACAGCTTTCAGGCCAGCTTGAGGATAGCACCTTTTGAGGCGTTGTATGGTAGGAGATGCCGTACCCCGTTCATGTGGTCAGAGGTCGATGAGAGGTCTTTCTTCGGTCCTCACTCTATCAAAGCTGCAGAAGAGAAGGTTGAGAAGATCAGAGAGCATCTTCGGGTTGCTCAGAGCCGTCAGAAGAGTTATGTGGATAAGAGAAGGAGACCCCTTTCTTTCGAGGTTGATGATTGGGTGTATCTCAAGGTGTCATCTCAACATGGCACGCGTCGCTTCCATGTCCGAGGGAAGTTGGCTCCGAGGTTTGTTGGTCCTTTCCAGGTTCTGAGGAAGATCGGTGAGCTAGCCTACAGGTTGGAGTTGCCATTCGAGCTGGGGGGTTTGCATTATGTGTTCCACCTCTCTCACTTGAAGAAGTGTCTTCGAGTGCCAGAGGATCAAGTTGTCCCTGATGCTTTGGATATTCAGCACACACTCGAGTACCTGGAGTACCCTGTAAAGATTCTTAATAAGGCATACAAGGAGACGAGGAGGTCTAAGATCAAGTTTCTCAAGGTCCAATGGAGCAACCACATCGAGCGAGAGACTACCTAAGAGAAGGAAGAGAGTCTGAAGGAGTTTTCCTACCTGTTCGAGTCCGCTTCTTGATCTTGAAGACGAGATCCTGTAAGGGGGAGTCTATAACATTCCAGAATTTTTGAAATAATCGAAGTGTCGATTGTATCCCAATTTTCGTTTCGCTCCAAATCTGGAATTTCTTTTCATTTTTTTGGCGCCAGAAATTCAGTTCACAGGCTTTGTCGGGCTGATATTAATCCCCAAAATCTTTAATTAAATTTCCAAACCACTCCCATTTAACTCCTCTATAAATATCCCCTCCATTTTACCCCATCCCACCAACCCCTCTCTCTTCTCCTTATTTCTTTCCTCCTTCCCAAGTTTCCAGCAGCAGAGCGCTAGTCGAGCGGGCGCTCGCCTAGAACCGCCCGACGCCGCTGCCTCGGTTTCTGTCGCCGTCGCCGTTGGAGCCGTCCCCGCGTGGATCGCGCCGTCAACCGCTCCGCTCGCGATTTTCCCGCGTGGATTGCGCCGTCCACGCTCGTCGCCCGTCTCCGCCCGGTCCGTCGCTCGGGCCCTTGTGTCGTCGCGCCGTCTCGAGACAATCCCCGTCGCACCGCTTCCGTCTTCGTTCTGTTAGCACCGCGCGACGCCGATCCCCGTCCGCACGACGCTGATCCGCTTCAAGCCGCGGCCGACTTGGTCCGTGTCGCTGATCCAGCGTCGCCGTTCCTCGTCTCGCGCGCCGTCAACTGCAGTTCCGTCCCACGTCAACGCTCGACGACCTGTTTCGACTGTGCGGCGCTGTTCCACTTCGATACAGTCGTTGCTTCTGCTCCGATTCCGTCTCCAGTACTCTGACACCGATTCCACTTCGCTTCTCCTGTGGTGAGCTATCAAATCCTCCTCGTGTTTTAGATTGATGAGTTGGTTGCTTGTGAGAGTAGTTAGTTGGTTGCTAATCGATTTGCGGTAAATCGATTCGCGGTTAGTCTTAGTTTCTTGTAGTCTAAATCTTTAAGGATTTTTGGAGAACTACGTTTGATCTCATAAGATTTCCAAAATTGTTCTGTGAAATTCGTCTCGTCGAGAACGTTATGTAGAATTTTTTTTAGGGAACGTTTTGAGCACGTTTAACCTAGTAATTTAAATTTGGATCTAATTATCGAATTTAATTATTGCGTACCTAGTGTCTGATCCCTTCTTGGTGTCGTTGTCCAGCTGGTGCAGTCGAGAAGGAGTATCGTGAGCTTGCTCGGTTCGACACTCCAGATCCTGACTACGATCTTGAGGTACCAGGCAAGCCGCGTTCCTTGATCACTTTTGTACTCAGTATTTTAAACTGCATGTTTCGTTTGCAACCCTAATTTGCATGCCAACTATTTTAAAATATGCTAGCAATATTCTAAGCCGTGCCTATTTATTGTTCCACAAATATGAGCCTTAGGATTGCTTTAGAATAATTATTTTATTTTTATGCTTAGCCATGCTTAGTCGCATTTATTTTTATCTCACACCTATCACTATAAAAATGAAATTTTTGTTAAACGATTTTGAACAGTGATTTAAATGTGTGAGTTTTGCAAATAACTATACATAACTATTTAGCAGGGGCAGGATGGAGTATGAGGAGCTGAGAGACTTTTGAGAAGTCTCTATGGGCGTACCTGTGGCAGGTACAACGGGAAGATCTGGGTTGGGATCTTTCCGTGAGACTTGTTGGTTGTTGGCGTTGAGGTTGAAGAGAGTGGCTTATCTTGAAGCTTGCTGAGACTGGTTGTTTACCCGTGGGTTGGCGGTGACGTGTTAGTGTGGTGTAGAGCTGTGACTCTCCACATGAGATCAAGATACCCTACCTGATCAGTGGTAGGCTCTTCACAGCTCCAAGACCCGATTGCGTAGGCACTTGGGATCCCTATCCTGGAGGACGGATAACGCCAGTTAAAGCTTGTGGAGGGGTCTTGTGTGTTCGTCGGGACTACGACGGTAGTTTTCGATGACACTTCTCGTGGGTACAGGTGCATAAACTCTGCAGAGTTACAGTCAATGCACATTACCACGTCCTTTTTGGAAGGACACTCCTGAGTTGTGCTCCTCGTTGAGTAGTTTTGTTTTCCTCCTCTTCTATTTCAAAATATTTTAGACTCCGGTCTTTGAGCTGTGGCCAGGTGTGGAGATTACACCGGCATTTAAAATGAACCCCCTTCCGAGATAACGGAGATCCTTGCGGGGCAAAATGATAAAATTTTACAGTTTTAAAATAAAACTTTCTTGCATCTTTAAAATAAAATAAAATGTTTTAAATTTGCATTTAGCACTTGAGCCAGCCTTTACCCTTTGAAACCATTTGCATGCATACATTGTTGATAGGTAGTACACGATTTGCTGAGTATTCGTACTCATAGCTTTTTAATTTGTTGTTTTTAGAGAATACTCTCAGCTTCGACTTCGACTACGTCTCCGACAGACTGTGAAGTCAGCTCCTACACTCAAGCGTGCCTGTGTTGAAGAGGTTCGCCGCTGCTGTCGTGATGATGCTTCCGTTGCTGCATTCTATAGATTTCTCGATAGTGATTTTTCTGCTCTGAGATATTTTTGGCCTGCGTGCCGATGGACCCCTTTGGAGGATTATATTCTAATAAATTTGCATTGACTTGCTATTTTCTATTCTTGTTTCTTGTTTAATGCTTCTGTTATGGTTTCTTGATTGATCGCTTGTGATGTCGTGCTTGTCAACCTCCTGGGATTGGTAAGGTCACGGAAGATCGGGACTTATCGAAAGGTAAAAAAAACTCGGTCGTTACATGCGTCTACTAGTATCATCTGTTGTTTCGGGTGTCTATACTTGTGTTTATATTTCCTTACTTCATGAATACAGATATCGGTTTTGTCGACGCTCGACCTAAAGGTCAGGATCGGCAAATATTTGATTTGAGTACGCTTTGCTAGTACGAAGAGAGAGACACAAAGAACTAGACTGGTTCAGGCCTCCCGGAGGATAATAACCCTACGTCCAGTGTGACGTGTATTATCTAAGGTGGCGAATAGCCAGTGAAATGTCTTCCCAAGAGGGAATAGAAGGTGTCTTGGGCGAGTGAGAGCTACTTTGGTGAGTCTCCAGATGCCCCTAAGGGTCTCTCCACGTGTCCCTTTTATAGTTCAAGGGATGTGGAGTTATAAGGTGGCTCTTTATGAGCCATAACATTTATGAATACAGGGGGTTACTAGTGCCATAATCTTAAGGGTTACTAGTGTGCATAAATCTGAGAGTAAACTGCCTTGCATGAGGGCTTTGATGGTGTGAAATAAGGTCTTGATGGCGTCGGTTGCAGCTCTTCTTGACAGGCTTTCTTACAGAAGGCACCGCGATCCTCTAATGGTGACTTCGGGTCTGATAATATCATATTTGACTGTGCATGTTCGGGATTACTGAATTTTATGGTAACAACATTAGCCCCCGAGCTTGCCTTCCAATGCCATTATCTTCAAGAAAAATCTTGTGTCTTCAAACATTTATCTTCTCTTCGAAAATTTTTCTTCAGTCTTCGGGAATTTGTCTTCGCAAATTGGTCTTCATGAATTTGTCTTCGGTCTTCAGGTATTTAATCTCAATCTTCGGGGATAAGCCTTTGCAAGTGCGCCTATGTCATTTCCCATGGACGCTTATACCGTTGGGTATTGTCCGCTCTTGCACCTTCTTCTTCGTTATCTTGAGTCCATCTTAATTCTTGCAGCTTGTATGGTAGTGGGAAGTAAGTTCTTAAAAAAGGGTGCCATAAAATATCTTCTGGCGCATCATGAAGTCCGAACGTGCACAATTTGAATTGCTTCTTTTATGAACTGATAGAGGAATAATAAACTTGGCATTGCTTGTTCTAAAGTTGAAGAGTAAAAATAACTCCTTGCTTGATGAATTTTTGTGCTAAATTCATCATCTTCTTATTATTGTAAAGCTACACTCGAGTGCTAATGGGTGCCTTCAAAAACTTCTCGCTGAACAAAAATTTGATCATCTTCTTATTGCTGTAGAGTCACACCAAAATGTTGATTGGTGCTTAAAAAATTGAGGCAGATATGTATGATGGTAGCCCTCGACTTTTTATAGAAGCAGAGCTTATATGAAGAGTCATATTCTGCCAGAGAAAATAATATGAAGCCCCTGAGCGTATGCTCGGGCCAATATGTATCGCCGAATTTTGACAAGGATGTTGGTTTATTTTTGTTTCGGATCCGGTCCGAAGTACAATAATAATTGATCTGTTCGAAGTGAAATTTGTATGCGCATCAAATAGGTTTGTTAAGTACTTTCACCTCGAGAAAGGTCACTGTACAAAATGTCACCATCATCTAAAGTCATATGTCGGGTGCCCATGGTGGGTAGGTGTGATTAGGCTCATAGCTTTTGCGTATCAGCTGGTTGAGTAAATCATTTCGAAGATGGCCGCAAGTGTGTTGCAGGGTCGTATCTTGTGTAACCATTCGACGGCCAAGATAGAGAGCCCGAATGGTGATCTAAGAATATCGTTCGTGATAGATGGCCGTAAGTGCCTTTCATGGTCGTATCTTGTGTAACCGTCAGGCGACTAAGACAGAGAACTCGAATAGTGATCTAAGATCGTTTTTGACAGATGGTCACAAGTGCCTTTAAGGGTTGTATCTTGTATAACCATCCGACGGCCAAGATAGAGAGCCCGAATGGTGATCTGAAAAGATCGTTTGTGACCTGAAAAGGACCTTTGTACTGTAATTCCTATGAACCAACGGGTAGAAAAATAATTAAATTTAAGGGCAAGTGCGTCTGCCCGATATGACTGAAGAGTCAATGAATTTGTGAAAAAATATCTATACCAGTAGTGTTTCAAAGAAATCTAAATAAACAGTATAATAACTGTATATGAATAGCCATTTAGCCCATGAGTGATGGTGAGTAAATTGCGGAGATAAAAAATATACGCATTACTGATATAGCCATGCGCATTAGTGCCATTACTATTTGTGGCATATAAACAACAGTAACCACCGAGCATTAATGCGGCTTTCATGGTAGAGAAAAATATCCAATAATCAATAAAATAAATATAGCCTATTGAAGGCAAGATGAATGACATACTCATTAGTGGCATGGAGAACAGTAACTCCTGTGCATTAGTGCACTATCAATTGTAACTTCAGAGCATTAGTGCTCTATTCACCTTGAAGATGAATAACCCAATAATCAATGAGATCCGGATGAAAATCCTAATGATAAATATCTGATGACTAATAATATTCCGGTTAGATATTCAGAATGATTAATAAAATTCTTGTTGGAGATTCGGAATGATAAATAATATTCCGTATGATATCCAGAATGATAAAAATTCTAGAAACCCTCGTTTGAGATGCAGCTAGAAAATAGGGTTAAAAATATCCCTGTTAGCCGGTAATTAGCATGTAAATATTGTGCTAGAATATCTAAGAAAATAAATTCTGTAACAGCACTGATATGTGTAAAATAAATAAATGCTTGATAAAGTAAGCGTAAATTATACGAGTTTGGGCTGCTCGAAGTTTTATTCTGTTTTATGCAGTGTGCATGTAAAAAATGAACAGCTATGCTATAAAATAAATAAATAAATAAATAAATAAAGCAGCCAGAATGACTTATGTGAAACAGACTGATTGTCTAGTTATTTTGCTCGAACGAGCATTTGAATGCTAAAATTTCCAATGAAGCCTTGGAGGAAATATTTCTAATGAAGCTTTAGAGGAAAAATTCTCGATGAGTAATAAGTTGACTTTTGGCTGGTTTTCTAACCAGTAGCACACTTCAAGAGGCAGCCGTAAGTACTTTGAAGGCACTACTCCCAATGAGAATGAGACATAAGGGCACTCCCAATGATAATAGTTTCTAAAGGAGAGAGAGTGCAATAAATTATTATTTAGACACTCCTGCTCCAATGCATAGTTTCTAGTGTGGTTTCTATATAGATAAAAATTTAATTGTCTCTTACATGCTATTTAAAAGGGGTGTGATCAATTGTAGCAAGAATATATAACCAATGGCATTGAAAATTTAATATATATCTATATATCATATACTATGCATCATTAGCAAATAAAACGTACAGAAGTATCCTCTTTACGGCACAACATAGATGCTAAATTATCAAGCTTGCAGCAGTGGCCGAGAATTGTGTAGTCGAAGCCGTCGAGCAGGAGCTCCCATGCACTCCCAACGAAGTCCTCGTCTTCGTCGCTGGATGATAAAATCGATTGGACGAAGGCAATGCCAAAGAAGCAGATGAGGTACCTGAGTGAGGCACGAGGTCGAAGAAGATGGCGAGGATCTCGGCGAGCCTGACGACGTGAAGCAGCATGGAGATGAGCAGGGGCTGCGGCGCTGGGGTTGAGCGCCCTGCTGCAGCTGCGTGCTGCGACGACGGTGCACTGAATCCAGAGTGTCGAGGATGGAAACCAGACGGGTCTTCCCAACGCGTATTCGGTAGTTTCTTCGTTCATCGGGACTGGCGAGGAGGTCGTTTCTGGAAGAAGAAATCGTTTCTCCATTCTTTGCTCTCTCTCCTCATTAATTCTCTTGCAACATACTCCTTGGGAGTAAGCATTTTGGAAGACAAGCATTAATCCTCATTGGGAGTGCAACAAGAAGAGGCAAGTCGCGTTTCACCATACTCCTTGCAACAAGAAGTTCGTCTGCTCTCTCTCCAAGTAGTAAGCAAAATTATGTAATTAAGAGGTATAGAAACCACAATTAATTCTCCATTGGGAATGCCCTAATAGAAGTGACTGCTTTTTTATACTCCCGATGAGGCAAACTCCCAAAGTGCTTCAGTTCAACAACCAGGTGGCCTCCTGATGACCTGAGATAACCGTGCCGAGACTTCGGTTCAGTTTCAAACTAATCACCATTTCGGGTAGTTACGTTATCATCAATAACCTGCGATCGGCATGCAGTCCTTGCGCACATTCAAAGACGTTACGAAAGGGAGTCAACCATTAATAATAAAAATAACAAAATTGCACAAGGAGCATAAGATAATCCTTCTTTAATCAGATTTATTGCTTCCGTAATATGCATAGGTAAAAATATGCATGTATGGAAAATTTAACAGTAACGCTGTAAAAATTAAGATATAAGAGAAGAGTTTGATCCTCTTATCTGGAACCAGCATGATGGCTGAGTAACTCCCATTGGTTGCGGTGAGCAGCCCCTGAATTTCTGAAGCCAAATATATGTACTGACTTGATACTGATGAATGTATGGCTCGCCTGAGAGAGCCCCCGAGTGTAGTTTGGTACGCTTATTGATGAATCAATTGGTGTATGACATCCAAAATGTTCTTGAAGAGCCTTCACCGACTTCGGGTGGCTAGCATAGCTATCAGCCGGAATGTTGGCTAAGGTTTTGTCTTCGAGCGCTTGATGGAATTCCAATCTCCGACGAGCGCACAACAGGTAACATGACCAATAAGTGGTCAGGAATTATGCAAAAAAAAATATTATGTGGTAAGCACATATATTAAATTGTTATGCAGTGATAAATAAGAAAATTCTGATCCGAAATAAATTGTAGGAAGGAAACTTCCCTATTGCATTTTCAGTCACAGTGAACCTTGAGGCTCCGTACTCCTGATGGCATAGGCCCGATGATGAGAGCCATATCAAACGGGATGGAGTTTAGGCGGTGGCATTGACTTCGGGTGCTTTGTTGAACGATGTTTTGGCTCTTCGGACAATTCGATGAGCGCTCTTTGCTTGGTCATCAAAAAGGACAACGGGAGAACGTCTGATGTAGCATAAACTTCTGATACGGAGTGTCGATGCAGACGAACTTTTTGGAGAGCATGGTGAAACGTGACTTGCCCTCCCTTCATGACAACCGACGGCAACAATCGATCAAGATGAACGCACGCATGCGTTAAAGATTTGTTGAAATTTTGACGAATCTTCAACAATGCACCCCTTCCTGGCACGCCTCTGTCGACGCTCGACCTAAAGTCGAGATCGGTAGATATTTGATTCGAGGACGCTTTGCCAGTACAAAGATTCATCAAGAGAGAGACAAAGATCTAGACAGCTTCGAATCTCTCGAAGAATAATAACCTACGTCCAGTGTGGCGTGTATTATCAAAGATAGTGAATATCAAGTGAAATATCTTTTCAAGAGTGAGAGCTACTTGGGTGAGTCTCCAGATGCCATCTCTCTCTGTGTCTCTTTTATAGTTCAAAGATGAAGAGTTATAAAGTGGCTGTTTATGAGCTATAACGTTCATGAATACAGGGGTTTACTAGTGTTATAACGTTGGAGGTTACTAGTGTACATAAATCTGAGAGTAAACTGACTTGCATGAGAGCTTTAATGGTGTCAAATGAGGTCTTGATGGCGTCGGTTGCAGCTCTTATTGACAGATCTTCTTACAGAAGGCACCACGATCCTCCAATGATGACTTCGGGTTTAATAATATCATATTTGATTGTGCATGTTCGAGATTTCTGAATTTTATGGTAAACTCCCGATGCGGAGTGCAGATGCAGACAAACTTCTAAGAGAGCATGGTGAAACGCGACTTGCCCTCCTTCGTGACAACCGACGACGACGAATCGATCAAGATGAACACACGCATGCGTTCAAGATTTGTTGAAATCTTGACGAATCTTCAACAATGCGCCGCTTTCTGGCGCGCCTCTGTCAACGCTCGACCTAAGAGTCGGGATTGGCATATATTTGGTTCGAGGACGCTTTGCTAGTACGAAGATTCATCAAGAGAGAGACACAAAGATATAGACTGGTTCGGGCTTTTCAGAGGATAATAACCCTACGTTCAGTGTGACGTGTATTATCTAAGATGGTGAATAGCCAATGAAATGTCTTCCAAAAGAGAATGAAAGGTGTCCTTAATGAGTGAGAGTGAGAGCTACATGAGTGAGTCTCCAGATGTCACCAAAGGTCTCTCTCCATGTCTCTTTTATAGTTCAAAGGATGAAAAGTTACAAGATGGCGGGCTGTTTATGAGCATAACATATATAAATACAGGGAGTTACTAGTGTCATAACCTTGGGGTTACTAGTGTGTATAAATCTGAGAGTAAACTGCCTTGCATGAGAACTTTGATGGTGTCAAATAAGGTGTTGATGGTATCGATTGCAGTTTTTATTGACAGGTCTTCTTACAGAAGGCACTGCGATCCTTCAACGATGACTTCAAATCTAATAATATCATATTTGACTATGCATGTTCGAGATTTTTGAATTTTATGGTAACGACAGGTTTAATAAAAAAACTGATTCATGTAAAATTTCTGCAAAAAATACTACGTTCCAAAGAAGGCCTTTATCATTTCAGGGAAAACCCGTTTTGAACTTCCATGCCCTGAGAGTTGTGTAGAATCAGGATTCAGGACAGAAGGAAACACAGGCACATTACTTACAGTCGCAGCATGAAACTGCTCGGAAATGACGGGGGTCGACGGAAAAGGTCGGATGGTTTGCATTATCGCGTTACGTTCTTTCCTTCGTCTTCCAGTCTTGCATGCCTCTGCTTCTACGGCATGCACACACGCATGCATGGTCTCTTAGTCCAAATTACGACTGGAAAGTTTATTGGAATTGGAATACGCTCAGGCATGGCTTTAGTTAGCTAGGAACTGACCGTGGAATGCACTCAAGATGGAGTAACTCCGTTCTTTCCCTTCGTCTACTCTCACCAGGAAGTTACCGATCGAATCCAATCTTGTAAAGATTGTTGAATTTATGCATTACTAAGCATAGATGTGGCAAAGTTAGGCAACAATCAAACAGATTAACAGACCCTTAATGTTCAGAGCTCTTTCGGTACTTTGTGTGTTGGATTGCACTTGTCTTTTGAGATGAGATTGGAGGGGTGTAGAATATATGGTTTATAGCCATCATCAGCCTTCCCAAAATTGTTCATTTTCAGGATTGTACGTTTCCGCCGTGTTCTATTTAGAGAATTAGCTTGTTTTGAAATTAGCTTCTTAAAAGTCAAAATATGTATTATTCCTATTAGAAAATAGAATATAATTCCTATTAGAAAATAGAACCTGCTAATTAAGTTCGGATGTGCTTTTGCTTTCTTATGAGAGGTGATATTGAAGCTAGGATATCGAAGCGACTTTTCAAAGCTAGTTTCAGATGCTAGCTTTTGGAAAAAAAAATTCTTTTTTTTACCAAAGTCCTGAAACTAGGACTATGAAATGACTCAAATCCCAGTTGAATAGAGAAATAATATTTCACATAAATTCTCAGACTAGTGTGACTTGGTATCAGAGAGAGAGAAGCGTGCGTAGGCCTCGTTCCTGCAGATAGGTATGCGGTGATATCTTGGTTTGCAAGTAATCCTTTTTTTAACCCCACTATCAATTCTCGTAAAGAAAAAAAAAGGTTCAGTCGCTTTCTCGGATAGAAACGGAGTAGTACAACACCAGTAAATATTTCGAGCGTTCGTTCGTAATGCTGCCGTAGCAGAGCAGTTGGTGAGTCAATGGCCTCGCCCATTGAGCTGGTGGTAATTCCTCTCGACTGAAAAAGTAAACTACGAGCTCGTGCCAGATCAGAACCATTCTAACCGACAGTGATAGTCACGTATAGTACGCAAATGTAAGATCCAGTATCAGTACGATGAGGATTCAATATTACTCTGTTAAGCATTGTTTTCTTTCATGGACACGTGAAAAATATTTAGGGGATGCCGTCATCTGTATAATGACATGAAGTCTCCCCAGATGATTTTTTTACGCGATTAAATAAAGCTCGCCATGGCAAATCAGTAAAGTCGATGAAAAACAAGTACTCGATCCTCCGTTTCATTTTAATTGTCACTTTGAATTTAAGGAGAGGTGAAAACGTGTTGAAGTCGAATACTAGTAAGTACTGTAGGTTGAATCGGAAGTACGTACACTCGTAGAGTAACTCCGGCCACCGAACGGTGTAGCGTTTGTGATGGAGCGAAAGCTGTAGGCTATAGCGGTCGCGTTCGTGCGTCGAGTGTACTGGTCCGCGCATCACCATTTCACTGTTCACCACACGGTTAACCGTGTCTTCCGAGGTTGATCTCTTCAACCCACGAGACCAGTCGGACCATCCCGTCCATGTCGTGCATCACGGATATTTATTCCGAGCGAAAGTGAAGGCGCGCTCGCTCCCGGACCGTCGTCGTCGAGTCGACCGTGCGAACCGCTCTAGATTTTGCTGTTCGGAAAACAAGCGACCAAAAAAGTTTGGTTCGGGTTTTTTACCGCCGGGACCGAGCGAGCCAGCTAGCGTCCAAAACCGGGCGGGTGTGGCACGCGGATCCTTCGTGTGGACTGGACCAGCCTTCGCGTCACCGGGGCGCGCGCGGCAACGACCGGTCTCCCGCGTCCTCCTACCGACGCGCGAGCATGCAACTTGGACTTTTGGACTTGGGTGCCTCCGCGCCGCGTCCTCGCGCTCGTCTTCGGCTACCAGTGGCGACGCAACTTGGTATAAGTATGCGCCCCGCTCAGCCGACGGCGGCCACAACCCAAAGCAAGCACACACCAGCCGCGGCATCGATCGTCTTCTCCTCGGCTTCCTCTCCGCGCGCAATCGGTAAGCGATCTCCTCTGCTCTCCGTCATGGATCTTCTTCTTCTGCTCCTCTCTGTGGCCTCTGCTGGATCAATCATAGACCAGTCCAGTACTAGTACTTGCAAGTTGTTATAAGGCCAGGCTTTCGTTTTGTTCTTGTTCTCAGGATAAGCTCTCACGTATTCCCCATAAACAAATATTACTAGTAGTAGTTGCAGCTCTGGTTTTTCAGTTTTAGTTGAAATTCTGGCTTGATTCCCTGATGAGCTAGTGCTAGCGAGCTAACCGCGGTCACGCTTCAAATTTCCCCCAGAGGAAAATCGTTGGAATCACCTCTGCAGAGCAGCGGCGGCGGCGGCGGCGGCAGCCGTGAGATGACTCTGCGTCCGCTCAACACAGAACGCAGCCACCTCCTCGTCTCCCCGAAGCCGCAGCACAGCCCCCGCGATGGCGCCTGCGCGCCGCTGAGGTCGCCGCGGGTGTCCTGCAAGAACGGCGTCGGCAGCCCGTCGTCGTCCTCCTCCCGCACCACCAAGATGGCGCGCGGCGGCGGCGGCCGCAACGTCCTCGAGCGGTCGCTCAGCTTCAAGAACTGGGAGGCCGCGGCGGCGGCGGACGACGAGCCGGCGGGCCCGGCCAGGTGCGTTGGCGGCGGCGGCATCAACGGCGCGCGGCCGGGGACCCTCGCGCTGGACCAGCCGCAGCGGCAGAGCGGCGTCCCCGCGGCGGTGTCCCCGGCGCAGCAGGCCGTATTAGAGTACTTCTCCCCGCGGCCGCGCGCCGAGCTCGACGAGGCGGCCACCAGGGTGCAGAAGATCTTCAAGGGGCACCGCACGCGCCGGAGCCTCGCCGACTGCGCCATCGTCATCGAGGAGCTCTGGTGGAAGGCCTACGACTCGGCCTCGCTCAACCTAAAGTCCATCTCCTTCTTCGACGTCGAGAAGCAGGAGACCGCGGCGTCGCGCTGGTCCAGGGCAGGCAAGAGGATCGCCAAGGTCGGAAAGGGCCTCTCCAAGGACGACAAGGCGCAGCAGCTCGCGCTGCAGCACTGGCTCGAAGCGGTGAGCCTCTCTGTCCTGTCTCTCTGAAACCTCATACGCTCCTGTTTTCTTCATCACCAAAAATCAAAATATTCTTCATCTTACTGATCTGTAAATGTTTGCGCTTCTCTAGATTGACCCGCGCCACCGCTACGGCCACAATTTGCATCTCTATTACGACATCTGGTCTGCGAGTTCTAGCACCGAACCGTTCTTCTACTGGTAATTTTTTTTTTTTTGGGACAGAAATCCACAGTTGCTCTGCATAGCTTTCATTGTAATAAACTGATTCAGATTTTTGGTTCCTGATAATGAAATCCTGCTGTGTTTTCAGGTTGGATATCGGTGCCGGTAGAGACATGCATCACCCAAAGTGTCCACGAAGCAAGCTCTACTCCCAATTGATCATGTACCTCGGACCGGTGAGTGCCACAACCATCTCCTCTTCTCATACAATTCATGGTTAAAAAAAAAAAGCAGAGATTTACTGACATGATTCTTGCTTCAATCGCAGGTCGAGAGAGCGGCATACGAAGTCGTTGTGGAGGAAGGGAGGTTGGTGTACAAGGAAAGCGGAGTCTTCGTGCACACAAACGAAGAGACCAAGTGGATATTCGTGTTGAGCACGAGCAGATCGCTGTACATCGGGCAGAAGAGGAAGGGTAAATTTCAGCACTCAAGCTTCCTGTCTGGTGCAGCCACAACAGCTGCGGGGAGACTGGTTTGCAAAGAGGGCGTTCTCAAGGCGATCTGGCCGTACAGCGGCCACTACCTCCCAACGGAAGAAAACTTCAGGGAGTTCATCAGCTTCTTGGAGGAGAACAATGTTGATCTCGCCAATGTCAAGGTAAATTCATCATCAATCCACATTGCTACTGTCTCTGTCTCCGATAAAATCAAGTCTTTTCAGTAGGGATTAGGATGTCGTTGGCTGACAAACATTTGCAACGCATTTTCAGCGATGTTCCGTGGACGACGACGAGTTCCCGTCGTTCAAGAA
Source organism: Zoysia japonica (assembly GCA_001602275.1). NCBI lineage: Eukaryota > Viridiplantae > Streptophyta > Magnoliopsida > Poales > Poaceae > Zoysia > Zoysia japonica. The sequence goes on along the minus strand of BCLF01000021.1, from coordinate 1,416,880 downwards.
GAAACCGGAGGAGGCGCCGGAAGAAGCTGCCGAAGTGCCTCCTGAAGCTGAGCACGACGAGGCGCAGGTCGAGCTGCCTGACTTGGACATCGTGAAGGAGCCGGTGGCTGACGAGGCCGGCGCCGCTGTTGAGGACGACGACAAGGCCGTTGCCGCGGAGCCGGAGATGCAGCTGGCGAGCCGGCCGTCGTTCAAGTGGATGACGCCCACGGGCGCGCGCATCGGCTGCCTCCGCGACTACCCTGCCGACCTCCAGAGCATGGCGCTCGAGCAGGTGAACCTGTCGCCGAAGGTGGTGCCGTCCCCGAGCGCGAACAGGCTGCCGATCCCGTCGCCGCGGCCGAGCCCAAGGATCAGGCTCTCGCCGAGGCTGCACTACATGGGCCTGCCGACCCCCACCGGCGTCAGGCTCCCCATCCCGAGCCCCGCGGCGGCCAGGCGGTCCTCGCCGAGGCAGCAGTTCACGGGGTTCCACACGCCGGCCGTGGAGCTCACCCTCCCCACGCACAAGGGCAAGTAAGCGGCGATCAGATCAGGTGTAAAAGCACTGTTCGAGTGACATGGCCCCGCCCCGGCCGTCGTCGCAGCGCTGTCAGCAAATTAAGGCGTGACAGCGTTGCAGCGTTTCCAGTTAGTTAGTAGATCAGGACGAAGAGTTTTGTTGTGGATTCATTCTTTTGTTATGTTTGTTCATATAACTGGTTTAACTTGAGGCGCAAAATACGGACACTGTAAAAGCACGAGAGCTGCAAGTCCTGTATGGTCTGAACTTGCAGGTTTCAGAAATTTGTAACACCAGATTTTTCAGAATAAACGAATGCCTTTATGATTATTTTGGTCAAGAAAAATGAGAATACGATTATACGTGTCGATGATTATGTTCTGAAGCACCGTTCCGTGACGTGGCAACCTATTAGCCGCAGCAAGGAGACACTCCTGTACCTGCAGGAAAAAAGCTCCCTCTTTCCATGCACACGTCTTGCTGCAACGAATTCTACTGCCTTGTGCATCCACATGAAAACTACAGATTCCAAACAGCAGGTAGAATTTTCGCGATTTGAAAAGGCAAATGAGATCTTCGTCCTGAATCGAAAAGCTTAAAAGGCAAGAGCAAATCTCTGATTGAAGGTCAAATTCAGCTCCGTCACCTGGGTTGAGCTTGGAATAAAGGAAATCCACGGCGAAAAGGACGTACTCACCTCAGAAGAAACCGGTGCACGGTTCCGTGCACATTTCCGTTGGCGGTATGCGTCTACTTTATTGTATGGACTTCTGCATTGTTTGTTTAGAGCTGGCTGGCCTTTTGACCATTGACTTGTGGTTTCAGATGGCGAAAGCTGAAGGAGGTACCCTGAATACCGTATCTCAAGTCTTCTATAATGCTACTATGTATGAACATGGACTAGATACTCGGAGCATGACATTTCTTCTAAACTGGGGCCTTTTATGGTCCCAAATCCATTGCCTCCTTGTGATGTTTGATATGATTGGGTTTGAAAAGGAGTAAATTTCATAAAAATACAGCTAGTTTGTCAAAACTATCACAAAAATAAAGATTTAAGAAAGTACTCCTATTTTACCAAAATAAAAATTTAGTGCATTCATACATTACAAAACTACATATTTAAGAAATTATATTTAAGGAGTTACAAAATCTGTAGTTGTGTGATACATCACTCATAAAATATGTATTTTGATACAGTTACTAAAACCAGTAATTTTATGATACATGGATACACCAAATCTGTAATTTTGTGAAATTATATGTTAAATCTATAGTTTTGTGATAATGCCGACAAACTAAGTTGTAGTTTTGTAAAACTAGTCCCAATGTCCGTGCTAAATGCTACGGTCTAAGGAAAAATATTAACTTAAGAAACAATATATTAATATTAAAATAAATTTGTTTTATTTTTCCAACAACTTTCCTTGATATCATATATGTGTTCCAGGTAGTTGTGTTTTGTTAAATAACCATGAGATTTGCAAGAGGTGTCTGGGGAGAGATTTTATCCGTCAGATTTGTAAAAAAAGATAACTCTGGGTGTATTTTTCATGTGCACATAGTCTAACTCATCTCTATTAGGAATATTTTATCGTGTGTACATAGAAAAAATTATGCTTTTTAAGAGTAGAGATTTACTCTTAGAAAAAAGATATGCAATGGGAAATGAAGAGGTGCGTTGAGGTGAAGGATTTGCATTTCTATTCATTTTTCCTATGTTTGTCTATAATTGGTTTGGGGTAGGGTAGTATTTTTTTGTTGGACCAAAATACTCCTAACTAGTATAAAAAGAATAATGCTTTAATGCTTTGTTGAGGGCAAAATTATAATTTCACAATACTATAATGTTATTTCCCATCCAAACCCACCCCAACCAGTGGGTTACAAACTGCTAGATGTAAAATGAAAATGACCTGGTGTCCTTTATTGATGTAAAGTGTTGTATATATACAATAGGCACTTGCCTGATGGAAAAGTGTCTATACAATAGGCAGTTGCCTGATGGAAAGGTGTCTATAATAGTAGGTGTCTATAGGGAAAGGAAAGGTGTCTATAGGAGCAATGTGATCACTAGGATAAATCATTCTTAACACTCCCCCTTGATCAATTGATCCTTTGTAGACACCGCTGTTTGTTTATCAGTCATCGTCTTTAAGCTTTGAAAAACCCTGTGGGAAAAAATAAAGTATACTAATATACCAGGTAAAACTCCTTAAAACCCAGTGGGAAAAACAAGGATAAACGCCATGATATATATATAACTGCAATGCTAATAGACTTTTTAGGTATTCCTAAATATATAATCTAAAAACAGTTTGATCAAAGATCAATATGTCATAGATATTATCTTTGAAAAACCTCTATGAGGAAAATAGATAATATGACATTTATTATATGTTAGCATTACCTCATTAAAACTTTATATGAGAAAACTTTTAGAAGACAAAAACTCATATAAAGGAAAAGAGTGTAATGTGATATCTGAAACAAGTTATATTTTATAGGGATTCTCCCCCTGATTCTTGCAAGTCTTTTAGTCTTCTCATACCAATTCCCTAACACATTTACAGAATGCGGAGTATGGTAGAGATTTCGTGAATAAATCTACTAGATTATCACATGACTTAGTTTGCAAGATTTCAATTTCTCCACATATTACTCTTAATATAACCTGATTCCATTTGCGTAACACATGCTGAATTATCTTCAAAGATAATTGTTGGTGTCTCAAGTGCACCAATACCACATGATTGTATTATATGGTTTATCATTCTGCGAAGCCATACACATTCACATGATGCTTCATATAAAGCAATTATTTCAGAATAATTGGTGGATGTAGACATTAAAGTCTGCTTTGTAGACTTCCAAGATATTGATGTCCCTCCTTGCAATAACACAAAACCTGTTTGTGATCTGTCATTGTGGGGATCTGATAAATAACCACCATCTGTACCACCATCTGTATATCCTAACAAAATTGGATCTTGATTTTTACTATAAAATAATCCAAGATTTCTAGTGCCATTGAGATATCTTAAAATGTTTTTAACTCCTACCCAATGACGTTTGGTTTGGTAGCTGCAGCACTATGTCTTGCTAGTAAGTTTACTGCGAATGCAATATCCGGTCGGGTACTATTAGCAAGGTACATTAGCGCTCCAATGGCACTAAGATATGGGACATGTGGTCCAAATATTTTTTCTTCTTCTTCCCGTGGTCTAAAAGGATCTTTCTTAATATCTATGGATCTCACTACCATCGGGGTTTTTGTTGGATATGACTTGTCCATAGAATTTCTCCAATATCTTTTGGACATAGGCTGCTTGGTATATAAATATACCAGAATGAAAGTGCTCAAGTTGTAAACCCAAGCAAATTTTGGTTTGACCCAAATCTTTCATTTCAAACTCTGTCTTTAAATGATGATGTGCTTTATTAATATCGGGTTCGTTGCCAATGATATTAAGATCATCAACGTACACCGATATGATACAAAATCCTGTTGATGATTTTTTAATAAAAAATCACACGGGCAGTCATCGTTATTTGCGTATCCCTTTAATTTAAGGAATTCACTTAACCGATTGTACCACATTCGGCCCGACTATTTTAAGCCATATAATGACTTCTGCAACTTGACGCAATACATGTTGCGATTTGCCTTGGGATTTGGTATACTGATTCCATCAGAAACTTTTATGTATATCTCAGAATTCAATGATCCATACAAGTATGCAGTCACTATGTCCATCAACTGCATAGATAGACGATTTTGTACTGCCAGCGATATTAGATATCGAAATGTTATTTCGCTTATTTTCGGTGAGTAAGTTTGATTGAAATCAACGTCAGGTCTTTGCGTAAAACCTTGTGCCACAAGTCTTGCTTTATATCTCACCACTTTGTTGTTTTCATTCCTTTTACGGACAAAAACTCATTTGTATCCCACAGGGAATATATCAGGGGGTGTTGGCATTACAGCTGAAAACACCTCCCTTTTGTAAAGCGAGGCAATCTCTGTTTCAATTGCTACCTTCCACTTATCCCAGTCCAAGCGCTTCTTGCACACAGTCATAGACTTAGGATCTGAATCAGTTTGAAGGATATTTGCAATTTGTTCAGAGAAATAAGTGTCGACTATTATGAACTTGCGATTATAAGATTCTCCAGTCTCTGCTAAATATATAGTAATTTCATCTGCCCTTAATGATTCATCATGACTTCCCGAAACGATGGATCTAGGGTCTTCCGATGTTCCAGCCTCAGTGTTTGTGCGCATAACTGAGCTAGATTGTGGATCACTTCTATCCACAGGACATTGTGTGTCCTCTAGGTGTCTTTCAACCAAAGGTTGAGTTGTATTTCCAGTCTTCTTTTGCTTGCCAGCAATCACATCTTGCCTCTTGGACGTGCTTCTCCCCCTCTTTTTGCCAATTGAGAGCTGAGTGGTTTTATTTGGTATCTGTACTCTTTCGGGCATATTCCTTGCAGGATGGAGAGACTTTGTAACACCTTTGTAATCAGAGAAAGCGTCCGGTAGATTGTTTGCAATATTTTACAAATCAATAATTCTTTGAACTTGTAGTTCAGTTTCTGTAGTACGTGGATCAGAAAAAGAAATGCCTTCTGCATTCCAATCTATTTCATGGCATTCTTTTTGGTACAATTCTCTCCCTAATGCCTGGAAATGATCCTCATTAAAAATACAATCAGCGAACTGAGCAATAAATAAATCCCCTGTTAGAGGTTCCAAAATACTTAATGATCGACAGAGATGAATATCCCACATAGATCCCAAGTTTCCTATGAGGGCCCATCGAAGTTTGCTGAGGTGGTTAGATGGGTACGTATACGGCGCACCCAAACTTACGCAAATGGGAAACTTGGAGGATTCCCACGTACTAACTGCAATGGGGAGGTTTCGTGACATGCAGTTGGTATTAGTTGGATAAGGTCGACAGCGTGCAGAACTGCGTGACCCCAACACGCGTAGGCAATTTGCAATTCATCAACATAGATCTTGCAATGAGCTTGATTCTTTTAATTAACGATTCAATCAAACCATTTTGAGTATGTACATATGGAACAGAATACTGAACCTGAATTCCCAATACTATGCAATAATCATTAAAAGCACGGGATGAGAATTCAGCAGCATTGTCCATTCGGATAGATTGAATCCGATGTTTAGGATAATGTGCCTTCAACTTGATAAGTTGGGCCATTATTTTGGCAAAAGCATGGTTTCGTGTCGATAAAAGAGACATGTGAGACCATCTTGTAGATGCGTCAATCAATACCATTAAGTACCCGAACGGCCTCAATAATGGTTGAATCGGACCACAAATATCCTTTAATCCTTTCAAGGAATTTGAGTGGTTCAGCTCAAATTTTAAGATATGATGGTCTTAAAATTAATTTCCCAGTTGCACAAGAAGTACAACAAAAATTTTTATTTTGGGGAAATTTTGTATTTTTCATATCATGACCAATGAAATTGGCAATAATTTTCTTCATCATCCACGCCGCTCAAGTCGATCATGCTAGTTTCAGAATGTATCGACGTCTTTGAAAATTATCTTATAAGCAACATATTCTATGGGCTTTACGTATGTAAAGTACAATCCAGTTTGGAGTGAAGAAATCTTTTCACAGATTTGTTTGCCATATCCAGTAGGTTTAGTAAAAAGAAGAAATTCCTCTTTATTATCCATATGTATTTCCACATGGAAACCATTTTTGCTGACGTCTCTAAAACTTAGAAGGGTACGAGTTGAGTTGGGATACAACAAGGCATTCTCTATCGTTATTTGTGTACCTATAGGGAGAGTAACAGTGGCTCATCCTGAACCAACTATTAACGCATCTCGACCAGCGATGGTCATAATATTATCTTCTCTTTTCTTAAGAATATGAAAATATTTCATCTCTCTAAGTATAGAGTTTGTGGTACATGAATCCACAAGGCACGATTCTTCCTCCTTTGGATTGAGGTCAACAGACATCTATATGTAAAATAAATGTAAATAAATACTCAAATGTAACAAATAGAACTATACATACAATATATTGAATATTATGTACAATAGTACAATATTTTAATGTTTATTATACAACTTAAAAATAATATAAATAAGTTTATACAAATCTGAAGCACACTAAATAGTACAATTCAAAAACAACTATATATTGTATGACTGAAACTATTACAACATTTATCAAGTGAGATATCAAAAGTTGAACCGAGATTATTCTAAATCTCTAAACATGTATCTAGAACTAAAATCCAAGAGCATGTTGTCCTTCGATGCAAGGTTCTCGTCAATGTTAAGAGAATCGTTGTTCACTTGTTCTTGTGGGGCCTCATTAGAACAACCCTCTTTTTGGATAGCCTCAGATGCAAGATTGAAGTGTGCCTCATATCTTTTGTCTCCTGCTGGTTTGACCTCTTTTAAGAATTGTTGGTACAATGCAACCAAATGCTTAGGTGTACAGCAATTCTTGGCAAAATGCGAACAATCTCTACATCTATGACACTTTCTGTCATTTTTGGATTTCACATTGTCCCTCTTCCTCTTGTATGAATTATGACTTTGTTTGTTGTTGTGTTTGCGTTTACCATTTTTGTTCTTTGGAAAAGATCCATTGAACTTATTCCTAGTATTTTTTTTGTACGTTGTGAACCTCAGACAGAGGCGCCGAAGACAGAGGCGCCGAACCAATAGGGCGCTTATGATGATTCTTCAGGAGAAGTTCATCATATTTTTCTGCCTGAGTCAACGTATAAATAAGTTGGGAATAAAACTAGTAATTATGAGCCCTGTATTGCTGTTGCGATACTCTATCAGACGGAATTATAGTAGATAGTGTTTTCTCTATCTTGTCTGCATCTGTTGGCTCTTTCTCACAAAACTTCAACTTAGAACAAATCCTATGAACAACGTGATTATAGTCTGCCACGGATTTGAAATCTTGGAGACATAAATGATTCCATTCATGATTGGCCTCAGGCTAAATAAGTTCTTTTTGCTGCTCATATCGCTCTTTAAAAACGACCCACAATTTACGAGGATTTTCAATCATAAGGTATTTAGACTTAAGGTCCTTATGAATATAAAACCATAGTAAAGCCAAGGCAGTATAAGTTTGCTTATCTTGCAGAACAACCCTAGATTGAGGTTCCTGAATGGTAGCCAAAAGACTAGGAGATACAAGTGCTATCTTGATATCAGTAGCTCATGTAGGGTAATTGTTGCCATTTAACGCGAGATCTTCGAACTCCTTAGTGGCTATGATCCTACATGGACAACCATAGAATAATTAATTTACCATATGGTAAATTAAAATCTACATGGTTATGATGTAATACTAGTAATTAAAATTTTCTAATTCTATGAATAACTTAGGTAAATTGCATTGAAGTTACTAGCAATTTTAACATGTATGTAGTGTAAAAAGGTTTTGGAAAACTTAGCATACCAAATATTAGTATAAAATTATAAGTGCAACATATATGTTGGTGCAAAACAAGGGGTTTAGGTGCACGAACATACTTCAAGAATATAATAGAATCACAAATTGCATTGTAATATAATAACAACAAACCATATATATACAAGGACAATGTACAATAGGTACAGTCAATATCAATTAGTACAAATACTAGTTCTTGCTAAAATGTAACTAAACCATATGCTAATTTATTATACTACAGCACAAAATAATAAAAAAATAATAACAGAATGTTTTGGTGGCTGGCCGAAGCAGCCAGCGCACCAGACGCGCGGCCCATCCGGTGCGGCCAGGCGCGGCCCAACGCGGCGCGGCTAGGCACGGCCCAGG
>BCLF01000021.1:1384539-1401986 GCA_001602275.1 Zoysia japonica | reverse complement strand
GGGTGGATTGAGATGAAGGATAGGAAACCTCGAGGTGACACTGCAGACTGAGTTCATAGGTACTGCCACTGGGTGTGATGTTTTTTTCTTAAGCAGAGGACATGCAATAGATTGGTGATGGAGCAGGAGTGGATTGGGATCCTTGACCTTTGTTGGGCTCCATCTTGGCAGCAGAGGGAGCACAGCCAGCGCACGCCCCAATGATATGCATTTCTTGGTTGGTCTGTGGCGCTAAGCAGCTAGAGGAGCCATTGGATGTTGTGCGCCTCTGCATCTGGCTGTTTAGAGCTCAATATTGCAGCGGTGACGGTGCACCCATCAGACATCGGTGACTGAACTTTCAGAATCATCCGAGTTGAAGGACAGTACTATCCCAATTTTGTTACTGATTCTGATACAAGCAATCTAAAGCTGGCATTGGCCAGGATGAAAATCTGAGATGCGTTATCGATTTCAAGCCAAGTGGCTTCTGTAAATCAGTCAGTTGGCTAAGAGGTGAACTGATTTCATCGCAACTGCTCATTATATATATGTTACGAAAATATAATAATTATCTGGATGATAAATGAGTGGGATTAAAATATTTATTCTGCAATCAAAATCTGGATCGATCTTTTTCATATTGTTTGTTTATTGATCTTGTTCCTACATTGGCCAAGTAAAAATATACAAAGATGATTGATGAAGTTTGAGTGCTAAAACATGAAAGCCTGCTGAGACTTGAATTTTCAGTTTTATAATTGTATTAATGTTTTGAACTATCCATACTTTCTTATTCTTTTATTTAGCAAGTAAGACTGTAATGTGAAATAATTTTCTTTTTATTCATGTTGTTTCCACAACTTAAAGATGTCAAGGTGCCCTTTAGGGTTTCCTGGACTGAAAGAATAACTGCTGCTGTCCTACCTATTATGCTCCTTTGTGCAGTATCTCATATGTTTAATGTCAATTCAAATTTTGGACTTCTCTCAGTCAGAAATAGTGGTTGTGCAATTCTTGTAGAATAGGTTAGTGACATAAAACTTATATGAAGGCAGCTCTTTCAATGCAGGGGCATGATCTGTATATATCTGGCCATACATGACTACATCATATACCGATCCATTACCTGTGAATTATTATGGGCATAACATAGCTTACTCTATTCTGTTGCAGGCATCAAAAGGAAGAAGAGTTCCAGCTTTTGGAAGAGGAGCTTGCTAGGAAAATTGAGGAAGCTATAAGTAAAAATGTTGAGGAACGTTTAAACTCTGATGAGGTAAAACATGAAATAAATCGTCGAATTGAGGAGGGCATTAGAAAGTTATTTGATGAGGTTGATGCTCAGCTACAAAAAGAAAAGGATGCAGCTTTGCATGAAGCTAGGCAGAAAGCAGTAAGTATTATTCCTGTCTTGTTATTATTGCTGATGGTACATTAGTGTTTCATGGTAATGGGCTGCTGCAATACATACTGAAGTGTTGTACCTTAGATAATAGGATAATTGCAAAGCGCCCCTACTTTTCTACCATTAAGTGTGCTTTCATCCTCCATTTTTTCAAGTTTGCACTATTGCCGCTGCTTATGTTTTGCCAGCCAAGCAGGGTTATTAGTCTGTTGACCTGGTCAAAACAGGATCAATGATGCAAAGTTAAAAAAAGAAAGGGAAAACTCACATTTGGCATGTTAAATGCTTGTTTGCTCTTGTAATGTGGTTGCACGTGATGGCCAAAACTAGAACATGATTCACATGTCAGGTTGGGCATGGTCCAATCATGGGTCGATCCATCACTGATCCAGAGATACACACAGCTACGGAGGGGCACCATGATAACCTGCCCCCTTGGACCCCATGGATTGACCCATCTTTTTCAGCGCATACTAATTTGATTTGTTCTTCAAGACATTAGAAGCATCAAGTTTTCAAATAGCATCACAAGAGCAAATAGAACGTAGAAAATTTTGAACTTCAATAGGTAAGATCGCAAGAACCGACAATTTCAAAAATGAAGATAGCATCAGCAGAGGCAAGCAACTACGGGAGCAAGAAGCCACGTTCTACGGCGATAACGATCTACAGATCGTCGCCACTGACAACTCCTGTCTCACGCCTGCCTCAACATCCAACAGCACACTACGCACCCGCCAGCGCCGGCCAAGCCATCGTCGCCCCTGGCTGCCACTGCTCGCGACCAAGGCGACCTCCCCTCCAACCTCTACGCCATTGATGCCCACAAGCTGCTGCGGTTCGGAGTTCGAACAGGCTGCGGCGACGTCGCCAAGCGAAGTTAGATGGCAACACGCAGTGGCGCATCGTCGAGCGGCAGTAGACAGAGGCACATAGGAGCAGCGACATTCGCAAGCCAGGCGACAGGTCAATCCACTCGGCCCTAGGGAACAAATGGACCTGGATCACTTGACCCTGGATGAGATCCATGGCGACCCAGCAGACTCAGTTTTATGGGTTGGGTCGAAGGTCCAATGGACTGACCCAGACCACGCCCATAATGAATCACATGGTTCTCAAACTGTAATTGCAATGCACTTGTTCTTTGGTTGCTGGTTTCCTGTCTTCATGTTTTCTACCTTCGCATATTGTTGGCATGGAATTGAATTAATGTTGTTGGATTCCTGTGTATCTAAGCTCTAGAGACTGCTTGGATATAATATCCAGCACTTAGACTAACGTTCGGTGCTCGATTTGGCAATCCATGACACTGCCTTAGATTCCTGGTTAAACGGAAGAAAATGCACCACTGCCCGATTGGATGTTCCTTCCATAGATCCGCACTTTGACCTATTTTTCTGCATGACTAAGTTTTCTACAGATCTATATGAACCTGTTTTTACGATTTGGGTTTCTGGCAAAGCATGCATAGGCTACGTATTCTAAAATATTCCCTGCTTTCTTTTACTGTTATCAACAAATGAACATCGTTTAGTATTCAGTCTTCTCGATAGAACTTCAGAACTCTGACAACTTGTTTTTTAATTTCTCCAATTGTTACAGGAACAGGAAAGGAGAGAAAGAGAGGAATTGGATAGGATGCTTGAGGAGAATCGACGCAAAGTGGAGGAGGCTCAGAGGAAAGGAGCTCTGGAGCAGCAGCAGAAAGAGTTGGAACGATATTTGGAGCTGGAAAGGATCCAAAAGCAAAGAGAAGAAGCTTTACGCCGGAAGAAGATAGAGGAGGAGGAAGAAAGAGCCAATCAACTTAAATTACTCGGGAAGGACCGGTATTGATTTGGTGTTTAGGTGTTGCTCTTACGATGGCCACCATGTAGACATTTAGCTCTGCTCACTTGTGTGCTGGATTGCATCTTTGTTGTTTTATGTAATTCGTAGAACCAGCCTTGTGGCTACTGAGTGCTGTATTACACTTAAACTGGATTGCAAAATGCTGCTCACTAGATTATGGTTACAAAAGGATTGCCTTATTTTCTTTTTGAACTAAGTGAACGCATGAGGCAGAAATGAATTTTGTACTACAGGTGCAACTTCTGTTTTATATTGCTGATTGAATGTAGAAACACGATTGTAACCACATTATTTAGTATCAAACTCCTAACTGGAATATATCAGCCACATTATTTAGTACCAATACTCCTCAGCTATGGGTTAATATCCAAAGAGTTTCACATTAAGTCTAATGATGCTCTCCGTTTTGGTCATCCTCTTTGCATTACACATGTTCCTAAATCAAAATCTTATGCTTATATAAAAATAAATTTAAAATTAAAATTTGTGACTAGAAAGCTAATATTATCTCACATTCTGGCCGCTCCACTCTCATCAAACCGTTGTTCTTTTCAATTCCTAAATTCCTACTAACTACAGATCTCTTGTTTTCTTCAAAAGTCTATTAATATGGAGCCAGCAGGTATTTTTATAACTTCTGGTTGAATATCAATTATCCTGAAAATAACAGCTAATCCTTGTGTCTTTCAGCATGTAAGAAATTTGGCATCCCAAAGGGTGTTGGACTAGAGAACCGAGCGAGGCTCGGTCCGGCATGCACGCAGCCCAGCCGAGTTCGATTCTCAGGAATAGGTGTCTCGTCGGGGCTTAGTCTCCAAATTAATTTGCAGGTGGTAGTTCTCGGCGCGATTTTTTGTTTTCACAAATAAAAAAAAAAGAAAGAACAATATAAATTCGAACTAATGAAAACGAACAATCCGGATGGATATACCAAAATCGGTCTGTAACCAATAGTTATGATAGGAGCTAATCCAACATAAAAATATATACCCCTTTATTTTTATTTATTGTTATGATACGTAATAAATTTAACATATATAATAAATGTAATAACTTGTAAAAGAAATCGTTTAATGGTGCACGGTTGGTCCATGACAACATAAACAGTAACACCATTTATTTTCTTTATGACTCAAGCATATGCATTATTAGTCAGTTCAAGTCCAAGCTCGGCGGGCGGCGACGTACTCACCATCGTTTAGCAGTTTCGTCAAGCTTGTATTCTTTAAATATAAGTGGCAAGCTCGTCTTCTTCCACTGTTTGCCCCCTCCTCGGCGTTCATCGCTCGTATGTCAACTCCTCCAAGCGGTAGTATTTGGGCCCCCCGTCACTCCTCGTCCTAAGTGCGCTTCTAGTTCACCTCCGCAATCTCTTTGCCCTCCACCTAAATCCTATATTTTATAATAAAAAAATTATCCTGTTTCAACTGGATACCACAAATACTGTCGGGAGGAGGCTTCGATTCCCGTGAGCTCTCTCTCATTTCTCATCCTATTATAATTTTTTCACAAAATATAAAACCATAATTTAAAATTTATGTAAAAAATATTGTCCTATAAAAAAAATTTGTCATACGTTAATTTCATTTATTTTTAATTTTACTAGTAGGATTCAGTTGTTTAATTTTAGTTATTTTTCACCTTAACATATGTAGTAATTTGTAAAATTAAAATCTTAACAATAATAATTAAATATATAAATAGAGTAAGTTGATGTTACATATGGAGACATTATGATATAAATGTTAAATCTAAATAATAATTGTATGGTAAAAAATGTACCAAAATAAAAAGAAAAGGGAAGATATAAAAATTCATTCCTAATAATTTAGGAATCATTTTCAACAAACCGATGTGTTCTCTGGTAGTACTTGCACTTCTAACTAATTGGAATGAACAATATTTTATGCTAATTGATTAACATGAAGATTAACTAACACTTCTAAAAGTTTATTGAATATAAGAATTTATATAACATTAAATAATATACAACTTCGAATTGTGATGAACATAACTATTATAAAACTCGAGCTTTTAATGTGGACACGAGGATAATACTTTGTTATGTAAATAGTTGTTCAGCGTGAATGTTGCACGCATTTATATATTTATGGAGAGTTCGGCCCACAGTTCCATTCCAGCCCGCTGATATGTGTAGCACAATACTCCTAGTCGATGCATGGATCGCTGGGAGTACATCAAAGCAGAAATATCTGTCCACTCGATAGCAGTTGTTTAGGTTTTGATTTTTTCGGTCCTGATATTTTCTATGAAGATCTTTTCCACAGCTGCTAGAACAATCATAAAGTGTAATATGCCCCCATTCCCACCAGTATTAAGGCTCTCTTTATTTGTGCCGGAGCTTTTGAACTTTTAGAAAATCTGATTGATAGTTAGTTAAAAAGTTAGTTGATAAAATTTGAATGTTTTCTGCACATAAAAAAGCATCTCCCAGTGAGTTTTTCAATTTTTAGTGTATTTTTAAAAAGCTAGCTTGTCAGTATTTCAAAAGCAAACTTTTCAGAGCTCTCTTTATTTCAACTTTTCAGTTTTCAATTTTTTACTGTAAAAATCAGTTAAGAAGCTGAAACAAAGAGGGTCTAAAACTAACATAAAATCCAGTTTCATTATATACTAGTATCATATATATCAACCTCAGTCAAACGAACTTTGAAACATTCTTCACAAATCACAATATCACCAGGAACCACTTAATAGTCCAGGTCACACAACAGCCAGCAGGAGTCAGCGAGCAGCTTCCCTAATCTCCTTCCTCGTGGCGTGGCCGATCAAACTCGTGCGCCCATCCGCCATCGCGCGAACTCACTCTGATGTGCTGCTGTATTGCCTGTCTATGTGATTGGAAAGTGTAAATTACTGAATATGAAAGAAAATGTACCTATCCTATATTTTCATTTCTGATCCATCCACATTCAAGTGAGACTTTCGGTCATGGCGAACAACAATCATTGCATTTTTCCTATATCTTTTGGGAAAATGGATGGAGCAATTATCAGTCCACGAGTACAAGAGTTTGCAGAATAAATCGTTATTATCATAGAATGGGCATGATGCATACAGATAAGTTGCACAGTTTTGTGCCACAGGGATACAAAATATTGCCATCGAAATGTAAGTGGAGGCCTTATTGTTGATGACGACTCTAAAGTTACACAGTACTACATACCCGCAACACCAATTTTCTATCAGCACAATTCAACCAATACCATCTGGTGTTTTCATCCATACAAGACATGGTAGATAAAAAGGAAAATGAATTAAACCACCTCTAAGAGGCAGTTTGTGCTGCTTCCAGGTTTGGTGATGCATCAACAGATTGGAAATAATCTTGCAAGGCAAGAATCTCAATTGATTTGTCCTTCATGCTCTTGATGGCATCCATGGTAGCTCGTGCCCCGTCCACAGTTGTAATTATGGGGACCTTGAAAGCCAGGGCCAGCCTGCGGAGCTGGAGGCCATCTTTGGAGTCAAGAGCATCGCCTGAGCTTGTTATCACCATGACCTGTATCTGACCATTCTTAAGCATATCCCTTGCATTCGGTCGCCCCTCATGTATTTTAAGCACTGGCTCCACTGGGATACCCTCAAGCTGGAGAACCTTGGCTGTTCCAGACGTGGCAATTATATTGAAGCCAAGTTCCCGGAATCCACATCCAATTTCAGCAAGATGACGTTTTGTAAGGTCATTTAGGCTAAGGAACACAGTACCACTTACAGGAAGTTTCTGTCCAGCAGCAATCTGTGCCTTTGCAAAAGCACCAGAAAACTCATAGTCAATGCCCATGACCTCTCCAGTGCTGCGCATCTCTGGTCCAAGAAGAATATCACAACCTTGGAACTTTTCAAATGGAAGAACAGCCTCCTTAACAGATATATGCTTAGGAATTACTTCTTTAGTAAAACCAAGTTCTGGTAAAGTCGCACAAGACATGACCAATGATGCATACTTAGCCAACGGATGACCAATTGCTTTTGAGACAAAAGGGACTGTCCGTGAAGCCCGAGGGTTCGCCTCCAACAGGAACACCTCACCAGAAGTGGAGATAGCATACTGGCAATTCATCAACCCACAAACATTGAGACGCTTTGCCAGCTTTGTGGTCCATGAACGGATAACATCCAAGCACCGGGCTGAGACTGTTCTGGTTGGAAGGGAACACGCCGAGTCACCAGAATGAATACCTGCCTGCTCAATGTGCTCCATAATTCCACCAATCACAACATTCCCAGCTGAGTCTGCCAATGCATCAACATCAATTTCAACTGCATCAATTAGATATTTATCCACCAAAACAGGCCGCTCTGGATCTACTTGCACTGCAGTTGCAAGGTACTTGATCAATTTTTCATCATTGTATACAATCTCCATTGCTCGTCCGCCAAGAACATACGAGGGCCGGACCACAACAGGGTAGCCGATTTCTGAGGCAATAGCCAACGCATCAGACTCACTTCTTGCAATTCCTCCTTTAGGTTGTTCAATCCCTAGCTCTTCAAGAATTGCATTAAACCTTTTTCTGTCCTCAGCAGCATCAATGGAATCTGGGGATGTTCCCCATATCTTCACCAAACCTGTCCCTGAAGCAGATACCATCTTCCTCTCCTCTAGATAACGCTGTATAGGAAGGGCAAGCTTTAGAGGAGTTTGTCCCCCAAATTGCACAATAATGCCATCTGGGCGCTCCAAATCAAGGACATTTGACACGTCCTCTACAGTCAAGGGCTCAAAATACAAACGGTCGCTGGTATCATAGTCAGTTGAAACTGTCTCAGGATTGGAGTTCATCATAATAGTCTCATAACCAGCCTGAAAACAAATGGAAAAGAATATAAGGTCACTCTCAGTATTTATAACATGGAATATCTTGAATTATTCTAGTTGTGGAAACTGTAAAAATATATTTACAACTTTCAATAATGAGAAAATTTTAGTTAACTTGCTAAATGACACTAATATGCTGAACAAAAGAGCTAATCAAATTTCAAATGGGTGAATCCGGATGGCAAGTTTAAAATGCCATGAACTTCAAACACGACTTAAATTGTTTCACCACTCATATTAGGTCAGATTCAGTCCATTAACAAAAACACTCCAAAATTGCAACAATTGGAAAACTGCAACATGGCACTGGACGTCAAATTTGGAACAATCATAATCTATGCAACCAGATTTGTGTTTCACCATTCTGGGAAAACCTAACAAAGTAGTCTAGCACTTCCAGAAGAATGAGCTAGGGTCCTCAAATTCAAATGCAAGATATAACCCAAAACAAGGTGATATATAAAAAAAACTAACCAAGAAAATTTCCAGTACAACCCTTTACGCACTAAAAGAGTACTCCCTCCGTCCCGAATTATCTGTCGCTTTGGATGGAATTGCTAATACCAAGACGCGGACGACGTGGCTGCCACCTGCTACTGGTTCTGCGCGCATCTGGAGCAATGAAGACGTGCGGAGTAGAAAAAGAAGGAAAATGCCATTAAATACTTCAGCTCATCTGCCTCTGCCTATGCTACACGTATCCATCCGGTGGTGCCTCATTTGTAGCGGGCGCGAGAGCCGGAGCTGGGCAGGCGCCATGCTGTAGCTGTCGGAGCTGGCAGACGCTTTGGAACTTGAGAACGACACTTAAATCGGAAAAACGGTTCCAATCTAAAACGACGGTTAAAATGGGACAGAGGAGCACTGTCTATAAATATAGTATATGACAATCAAGGAAAAAAATAATAATTCCTTTAAAAAAGATTACAGTGAAACAAGTTTGAAACAGTAAAGCAAAAACTAACCTTTCGAAGGGCAAATGAAGCATGGCAACAGCAGTAATCAAATTCGATACCCTGACCTATTCGATTGGGTCCACCACCTAAGATCAACACTTTCTTCTTATTAGTTGGAGCTGACTCGCATTCATATTCATAGGAAGAATACATGTAAGGGGTGTTGGCTTCAAACTCAGCAGCACAAGTATCCACGCGCTTATATGTTGGAGCAACACCTAAAGCCAAACGCCTTGATCTCACATCACTTTCTGACGAAGAAGTTGCAAATGCAATCTGCGTGTCACTAAAACCCCTCCTCTTCACTTGATAGAAGTCATCTTTTGATAGCTGATCTAGGCTCCTTGAAATAAGGAACTGCTCAACATCCACAAGCTCCTTGAGCTCTGTAAGGAACCATCTGTCAATGAAACTGATTTCATGGATATCATCAACCTTCATGCCTTTCTTGAAAGCTGCATAAATTGCATGAATACGATCAGGGTTAGGAACCCGCAAGCTATATTTTATCTTTTCCCAGTCCCAGTCAAGTTCTTTGATAGGCCCACAGCCCCATCCCGCAAAACCAGTCTCCAGTGAACGGACTGCTTTCTGAAAAGATTCCTGGAAAGTACGTCCGAGTGCCATTGCCTCCCCAACAGACTTCATCTGTGTGGTTAATATTGGCTCAGAGCCTGGGAATTTCTCAAATGCAAAACGCGGTATCTGCATAGTAAATGTAAGTTGTGTTAGAAAAAACAGATTACGAGGGAGAATTAGAAAAATAAATGTTAATCAAACAAAGCGGGTATGAAATAGGAAAATGAGCTCACACCACAACCAAGAAATACTGCTAGTGTGATGAGATCATCATTTGGTTATGCTAGAGCACATTCCATCTTGTGAATGATTAAAGAGCAATATAAGTAAATAGTCAATATGTAGTATGGATTGATTGTGATGTTTTGATCCTATTGATAAATAAAATAACAAGACTGTTACTGTTACTCATGAATGTTGGCAACCAAGCAACAATGAGTACAGCTGACAAAAAGCTGCTGCATTTTCAATAAAGAACTGGCATCCCGATGTACTTAGAGATGTCAGCGCATATACTTTAGTTCCTTAACCAACTAGTATATTCAGCAGAGACAAATGATATAGCACATGATAAACAAATGGACTTCTTCTGTGTAATACTATCAAAATCAATCATTATCAGCTAGCAAGTGACAACGAGGATTTAGCAAAAATGTATCCTGAAAAAAGGTCCACTATTGAAGTAAAATATGCCATATAGATGCATATTGCAGCCAATATTAACTTGCAGGATAAGCAGATGAAAGCAAACAAATTAAAATAAATGATAAATGGATAAGCATATGCCAACAAAAGAGCTACGACCTAAACAAAAACAAACAAACGTCCTGACCTATGACCGAACAGTTGATGCCTGTGCATATACTGTAACATGGACAAATAAATGAATTTTTTTTCTGTATTTTATATATATTTGAAATCAATCGTTATCAGTTAGTAGGTGAAAACAAGGACTCATCTATGGGATGACAAAAAATTCCACTACTGCAGTCAAACAGGTAATAAAGTTGTATGTCGGAGCCATGATCGAGTTGCAGTACACATAGAAGGTGAGAAACAGAGACAACTAATCATACCTTAGTGACCACATAATCAATGGAAGGCTCAAAGCTAGCTGGAGTCTTCTTGGTGATGTCATTGGGAATCTGGTCCAAAGTATAACCAACGGATAGCTTTGCTGCCATTTTGGCTATCGGAAACCCAGTAGCCTTTGAGGCAAGAGCAGATGACCTGGACACCCTGGGATTCATCTCAATCACCATCACCTCTCCATCTGCAGGATTGATTGCGAACTGCACATTGGAGCCACCACACTCCACACCAATTTCACGGATAATGGCCACTGAGGCATCCCTAAGTCTCTGGTACTCCTTGTCGGTGAGCGTCTGCGCAGGGGCCACCGTGATGGAATCCCCCGTGTGCACGCCCATGGGGTCGATGTTCTCGATGGAGCAGATGATGACGACATTGTCGGCCATGTCGCGCATCACCTCCAGCTCGTACTCCTTCCACCCAAGGAGGGACTTCTCCACGAGCACCTGCTGCGTGTGGGACGCAGCGAGGCCAGCCCTGCAGATGTCCTCGAACTCGGCCCTGTTGTAGGCGATGCCTCCGCCGGTGCCGCCGAGCGTGAAAGCCGGGCGGACAATGAGCGGGAACTCCCCGATGTCCTCTGCAATGGCGAGGCACTCCTCGAGCGTGGTGCCAATGCCGGAGGGCGGCGTCTTGAGGCCGATGCGGTCCATGGCCTGCTTGAACAGCTGGCGGTCCTCAGCGGCGCGGATGGCGGGGAGGGACGCCCCGATGAGGCGCACCCCGAGGCGGTCGAGCGAACCCGAATCGGCGAGCGATACAGCGAGGTTGAGCGCGGTCTGCCCGCCCATGGTGGGCAGCAGCGCCTCGGGACGCTCGTTGGCGATGATGCGCTCGACGAGCGGCGGCGTCATGGGGCCGATATAGGTGCGGTGGGCGAGGTCCGGGTCGGTCATGATGGTGGCCGGGTTGGAGTTGACGAGCACCACCTCGTACCCCTCCTCAGCTAGCGCCTTGCACGCCTGGGTGCCCGAGTAGTCGAACTCGCACGCCTGCCCGATCACGATAGGCCCCGCGCCCAGGATCATGATCTTCTTGACGCCCGCGAGGCGCCCGCCCTTGGTTGGCGCCGCCGGGAAGCGGCGGACCGAGACTGCGGAGTCCTGGGCTCCATCCGACGCGGCGGCGGCGCGGACGGTGACGACGCGGCGCGGGAGGGACCGCCGCAGGAAGGAGGCGCGGCGGAGCGGTACCCGGAGGTGGCGCGCCTGGGACAGGGCGGGGCGGAGCTGGTGCGGCGTGGAGACTGAGGTGGCCATGGCGGCGCGAGGAGGAGCGCGGGTGTGGGGAGGCGGCGGCGCGGGGGGGTTTGGATGGGAAAGGATGGGTGGGGGACGTAGGGTTTTTTGTACCGAAGAGGAGGGCGGATTTGGTGGTAAGCGCGAGGGTTTAACCCGCCCGCCAATTTTCTATTGATTTCCTCTCCATCTCTTCCCTCCAACATCGAACGGAAATTCCAGACTAATTTTCGGATAAATCATTGCAACGGAAATTCCGGACTAATTTTAACACCATCTTTGCATATTTGTCTTAATAAAAAATAGCTCCAAAGTACTAATATCTTTAGTGATAAAAAAATTATAAAAAAATATATAGTATTTATCATATTTCAATCAATAGTGATAATAATTTAAGAATGAAAAGATTATATCCATTTTCTTTCTAGCTTGGGGCTGCTCTGTTGTGCTGGAGACACTCCAAATTATTTGCAGCTAAAGTTGGCAAAAAGATAACAAACAGCTGCGGCAAAAAGCTGCAGAAAAGAGTACATCAAAAAGATGGCATGAGATGATGAGAAGACAAAGCTTGTATCCTCTTTCTACGTGATGACAAGCTTTAGAAATATTTTACAAGTAGTTTAATGTGGAGTGTAGTGTCCTATCCCCTGCTCCCTCGATGCGGCAAATTTGAACTAATCCTACTGTCCTTATCACACATTCTTTGTACTAAGACAAAAATCGGAGCAAGTTAACTCACAATGGCCTATCGAAGTTTACATAGCTAAGCAAAGAAGGTACCTACAAGAACAATTTTAAGCGAAACGTAGAAAAAAAATACATGAAAATGAAGTAGAGAAGTACTCCCTTATCTTAAAATAAGTGACGTTTTTCACTTTTTAAAATTAATATTAATCATTAGTCTTATTAAAAAATTAGAAAAATATAAAAATAAATAAGTCAAGTTTAAAGTATTTTTAATAATGAATCTTTTCACAATAAAATAAACAATTTTTTAAAACTTTTTTAAATAAGACGAATGGTCAAGGGGCTCCTTTATAAAGTTTACCGACAAAAATAAAAATGGTAATAATTTAAAAATAAGTCCGATTACTCAACAATTTATTTTTAATTATTTATCTTACTCAAAAAATTAAAATACGTAAAATTATAAGTCATGATTCAAATAATTTTAATAATAAAGTAAATTATAATATGATGAATAGTCAATAATTATGTTATAAGTCGACAAC
Source organism: Zoysia japonica (assembly GCA_001602275.1). Lineage (NCBI taxonomy): Eukaryota > Viridiplantae > Streptophyta > Magnoliopsida > Poales > Poaceae > Zoysia > Zoysia japonica. The sequence goes on along the minus strand of BCLF01000021.1, from coordinate 1,388,808 downwards.
GGCAATAATTTAGCAACAGAGGAAGCACATGTTATATTCTCAATCCCCCTTCATCACTTTTAAAAAATGCCAAAAATAATGCTCTTGCTTTCCTGCTTATTATCTCAACACATGCGGCAGCTAAGCTCTTCTAGCATTTCCTAGTATTCCCTCCTTCGTATGTCCCTCCGTCTTATAAAAAAGATATCGTTTTTAGAATTTAAAATTAATCCACAAAAGAGTATTATTATTGCTTTTTAACAGGATACACTTTCTATCTCTCCTTGACCTGTTTCCCAAACTCCAAAACGTCAAAACTGACTCTTTTGAGATGCAAAAGTACTTTACAAACACATGTTTTAGTACTTATCATATCAAGTTCATTTGGTATACGTACTCAGTTTATAGAACACTTGTATTTAGAGGTGGTAACTGGTAAAAGGTGGTAAAATGACTTAACTCAGAGGTCCTTTCACAATTTAAAGTGGCCTCTACTATTTTTAAATTAAAAAAAAAATAGTCCAATTCTCATTTGTCCGGTCCTCGCCGCAGCTAGTTTATTTTTTGGACACTAACCACTTACGAGGCCTAGTTGCATTACTTCCACACCAGGTGATTCATATATTTTATTATTAATATCAATTCCTGGTCGCGAAAATATTGTTTCCGACTTTTCTGAAATAGCGACGTCGTATTCTGTTTCTATCGTACCATTATCGATTTCACTTTCATAAAAAATTATGAACCTGAAAACAATTGAGTCTTCACCGGATGGTTTCCAAAAACACTTCCATCATTGCTTTTAGGGAACATAGGCTTCATTTGTTTGTCATTATTAATGATCAAAATTTCTCTATATTTAGCTTCCATCTAACTTAAAAATGCTTATTTTTAGAACTAATGGGGTACATTATTGCAACAACACCCGGGCCATTGGCCCGTGTTTGCTAAATCCGCCCTGCCTATCCTCTTACCGAAGGCAACCATGAATGACGTTGAGAAGATAAAAGAGTGAAATGAGCGAAATGCTAGCGGCGCAAGTGGGATGGACCATTGCTGACTAGGAAGGTTTTGAGCATGCGCAACATCAATCAAATCCTGTTGGAGAGTGTGATAACAGCAGCAAGCTTAGATGCCTTAATAAATCTAAACTGAGTTTATATAAGGTACGGTACACTTGTATTTCTGTACCGTGAATTGTAAAATAACCCACGAAACGAGAAATCTCCATGCATAATTTACATCTCTCTTTTGAGTACTCCTTCCAGTTACATAATTCTGGTCCTTTTGAACAATTACACGGTCTACAAAATACAACTTTGATTTTTATTTTTTTATAAATTTTTATTTAAAAGTGACATATGTATATATGTATATTTTTATGAAAATATTTTTAAAACAAATTAATCATATAATTTCATATTTTCAAACTTAACAATTTTAAAATTATTTATATTTATATTCCAATATTTGATCCAGGTATTGTAAAAATATCAAACATTATGGAACCCGAGGGAGTATGTGCTATGCGTAAGTCTTGCATGAATTCCTCGTTACTTTTCCCCTTTAGAAATCATTTAAAAAAAATCAAAGCACTCGATATAGTCCATAAAAAATAGTCCATAAAAAATAGCCTTGCACTCGATATTATTCAGAGGCATGATTACCACCTAATCCGCCATTCAAAAGACTAGTCAAGCAATTCGAGAGTTTCAGTATCTGCATCTTGAAGTCGACGCCATTCAAAGATGTCCACGATCTCGGTGGCGCGTCACCACTTGTGGACTGTTTTCGTTCCGCAGGGAAGGGAGCTAGTGTGTCAACACGTGACCAGCACCGGCGCAGGGCGGGGTCGGTGAGAGTGCCATGTCATAAAGCACGAGATATCGAATGAGGTAATACGGTAGCCCGGCCCCCCCCCCCCCCCCCCCCCCCCAGGACTGCCGTGGAGTGTCAAACATGCCATCCAGTGATCAATGTTTATGATTCTGTTTAAACCATTAAAATCGGTTGCGACCGGTTTGATGAAAACCGTTCAAACTAGAAAAATTGGTCAAAAATTTTTCGAATCAAAAATTTAAAATTTGAACGAATTACAATAGTAAACCGACAGGTTTTTTTTGGTTTACCGAGCGGTTTCACTGGTTTACCTACCGTTTTTCTGGTTTTAGATTTCAAATTTTGAAATCCATCGGTTTCACAAGTTTATCCGCCAGTTTTACCAGTTTATCGACCGATTTTAGCAGTTTTCGAGTATTTCAAAAAATTTCAATTTTTTTTAATTTTTAAAACAAAAACCGGTCGTTCGGTGAAATCAGACCGGACCGATTTTATCGAAAATCGCGAAAATCGATCGATTTTGAACGGTTTTGTAAACCTTGCCAATGATATGAAAAGAAAATACTACTCCTGCTTCTGCTCCATTTGAAACGCAGAAATTTTTCTATTTGCTACATCTTTTCCAGTGAAATTAATTAATTATTGAAAAATTTCTTTATGATTTCTGTAAAATTACTACGGTTCAAACATGGACTTAGTACACTACTGACCCCTTGCTAAAAACATTCTTCCAAGAGAACCAATTAAAAAAAAAAGCTCTTCCAAGAGAAACGGGCTTTGACCGGGAGATTTTCTGCAATTTTGTTTCACTTGTTCACGAGATTGTTGGTGAAGTATGTAAATTTCCTGTTACACCCTCCATGTATATAACTTTTTTTAGAGTGTTCATATAAAATTAGTGAGTAATCGAAAGGCGGCTACATGAATGATTGGTCAAGCAACTCGAAACGATCGTGATCCATGTCCTGGTTTCCAGGAAGGACAACGAAGTTGCTTGACTGCTTATCTACCACAGACTGGTACGCAGGCGCCGGCGGCGAGAGCAAGCTGAGCGCGACGTTTCTCTTCGCCCAAAATTAGAACCTAACGCCATCTTGAAGCCACCAGCATCAGTTTAAATAAAAATCTACTACCAGTTGACTCAACTCGTCCAACGCCTTCGTTCACCTCGAGCAACGAACACTGCCCTGGCCTGTTTCCGTTGTCGCCGTCGCCGTCGTCGTCAGGGTTGGTGACGGCGGTGGGTGGAACGGCGGCGGCGTGGACCAAAACTTTTCTGCGAACCGTAGTAGAGCGCTGTACACGCCGGGACAGATCAGATCGCCAGCTAAAGACGACGAGAACAAGGGCCGTCGACATGGCTCTTGCTCGAGTTTCCACAAGCAACTTAATCGACTTTGTTAACACTGTTTTTTATTTCCGTTTTCTTCAATCTTGGCTCCACTTGATGACGAGGAGATGGCCTTTTGCTCCACCTTGGTTCCACCAAACACCAAGATTGCGACGCCAGAATATTATTTTAATCCTTAACGTGGACTACGTGGAGTTTGAATATAAACCTGCAAAATAAAAAAAATAATAAAAAATAGGCATACAATTAGGTGGATTTGACTCAACACATTGAATTAGATAATGATGTTTATACGAAAGGAGCATCTTAGACTCTTGGAGATTGCGTGACTTGAGAGGAATGACGAGCTTCTATAGCAATTGTATAAGTTGTCACAAGTTTATGACTGGTTCTGGTTCCTTCACTTGAAAAGACATCAATAGTGAGTGTTCAATCTTTGGTCGCTTGTTATTGGTGAAGGTTTTGCTCAGGGCAGTGGAGGATGATCATACTTACACACTAGGAGTGATATATACCTCGAGGACACTGTTTTAAAAATGGTGGGAGGCATGTGAACTCCGATGATAGTGGTTTAACGAAGAGCAAGGAAAGCATCATTCTTTTGAAACCACAGGAAAAATTCTGATTCTTTTTCTACTCTTTACTACTTATCTTTAGCTTCCATGTCTGTAATTTTGTAAGTAGTATCGATAGGTTGCTTTACTGTTTTATTCATAATAACTGTTGTGTTAGTGTTTGTTTGATTGTTCTACATACTCAGTAGCATCTTATAGGTCTCGTGTTACTGGACTTGCATAGATTTATCTTGACATGTGGTAGAATTGCAAGTTAGTTTTATCAAATATTTTTTTTGGTACATTCGAATATCGATTCCACCTTTTCTCGGTGTCCTTATTCTTTAAGTGGCATACTGATCAAATTTATTACATATCTAGATATTTGTATCTGTTAGAGATAGAAATGGTTTTTTTATACAAATCCCGATTTACCAACACTACAAGAAAAATATTTTTTAGTCACCAAGATATTTGGTCACTATATGTGTAATAATAGTCACTATAACTATTTTATCACTAAAAACTTTGGTCATATTTTGGTGT
>BCLF01000021.1:1336152-1384324 GCA_001602275.1 Zoysia japonica | reverse complement strand
TATATATATATATATATATATATATATAGTAACTAATAATTAGACATGTTGGTCACTAAAACTAAATAGCAACTAAGGAACCTTTGGTAACTAAATGATTTTATCAACCAATGAGTATTTACTTTGGTCACTAAAAATGTATGTTTACAATAAAAATTAAATCTTGGTCACTATTTATCAATTTTTAGTGACCAAATTACTTGGTCACTCTAAAAAGATTATTTCTAAGATCTATTGACTACGTTTTCTTCTCATCATTGACTAATAATTTCTTTAATTTAATTAAATTTAAAAACATGAGACTCAAATTTTTAAATTTGGCATAAAATTATTTTCATAATATCTAATTTACATAATATATAAAATAATTAAATTATACAAGTGCAGACCAATTCGGAGAAGAAAAAACCATCATTAAACCAAGAAATAGATTTTTATGGGACAAAAAGATTAACTAAAAGTATTGTAATTTCAGTTATCTGTTGGAGATTATAGAACGATTCATACAATGTGCTTTTGCACAAACGACGGGCACATAGGATGGGCTTCACATAGTCATAGCCTGGTAACGGGCCAGAAAGTTGTGGTAGATTAGCTACGGGCCGTCCCTAAGAAAGGCTGGGCTGAATTTACATTTGTTTTTACTGGCGGTGTGACTAGAACACTGGGGCAGTAGGGTCGTCCGTGTCATGGGCACATTCTTGGCTGCGGTGTGCCGGGCCAGACAATGCACTTGCGAACGACTGCTCAGTTAGAACGAATGGAGAATCTGTCCAGACTGTCCTGAACTGAGTCCACCTGACCCAGGCGGAGATGGAACATTTCAGCGCACGAACTAAATCCGTCATAGAGCTTGTTAGAATGAACCCTCTCTGCCTTGTGCAGTTTTGATGCTTATTATCATACTTCTACTAGAGACAACTGAGTGAGTATCAGATGAGTATTGGAGTATTCTGTTCTGAGATGGAAACTATTTTTTCCGTTCTGGTAGAGATCAAACTGAAGGAGCGTTGGCAACAAGCGCTCAACAGAAAGTGTTTTACGTTCTGTTTCAGGGTCGACAGATCGATGTCAAAAAAAGTTTCAGCAGATATCAGCTGTCACCCAATGTTCTGTTTATATTCCGTTTCCAGCCGCATCAACGGCCTTTGCGCAAGGATAATCCTAGGATTCTTTCCGGCTTTCAGCTCCAGTCATTGGAGACAATAATCAATTAATTGCTTGTCACCTTCCAGTTCAAGTTTCGAATAAGAAGAATCTGTGATGATTCGTCTCTGCTTCAGTTACCTTGCTTGAAGCACCAATCGGCAGCTGAATAGGCCATCACCCCACTCGCCAACCTCCCCGGATCAACCGTCTCCACCACTGCTCTCCACATGCGTGCTGTGGTCTGCATCACCTACCTCTCTCATGGCGGCAGCCGGCCCCATGGCAAGAGTGCATCCCACTTTAAGCAAGGACATGTCGGTGACCTCCTCTCACGCTCTCCTCCGCGCCGTGTGAATCACTGCCCTCGTAATCGTCGGCCTAGCTCTCGGAGGGAAACTCCTTCCCCGGAGTCGGAGCATGCATGCAAACACTGCTACAAAACGAGTCTACAGTGTCACTCTAAAAAATATAACAATATCGGATGAATGTAACAGCCGACACTAACAAGTCCCGATGACCCTCTAACGTTACGACTCGACAGTGTCGGATGCAAGTGACATCATTGTACGAAATGACACTACTTGCCAATATAATTCAATAGTGTCGGTCTCAGTAGACGTCACGAGCAATCGATAGTACAGAACACGACAGTAGTGTCGGTCATTGCTTATTTCATTCAAATCGGACACTAAAAAGAAACACTATAGTGTCGAGCAAACACGATCTAACAAAAATCGACACTGATAATGAACATATCAGTGTCGGTTGTGCTGACGTCAAAGAAAACCGAAACTAGTATCTTTCAGTAGTGTCGGTTTTTAGTGTCGTAGGTCAGACGACATTGCTATCGCATATATTGTGTCGGTTTATGTTGATCTCAATATATCCGACACTGGTAGTTCGTGTATAAAAACTCTCGTCGGGGCACTTTGTTCGATTCTGTTTCGGAGAGTGTGTTCGTACATCGGCCGAGAAATTTGGACTACAAGGGGGGACGATTTTGATTTTTTTTGTAATCAAAGGATATTGCTCCAAGAGGTAAATCCATATCATCTTTGGAAGTTTTATGATCTTATGATGTGGTTTTAATGTAGGTTTAGGGTGGGATATCGTGAGAGGAGTTTGAAGTAAACTTAGCGTGTACACTCGTAGATATAGGACGGGTTTTGTAGACCTCTTTGCTGATTTGTCTAAGAGTATTAGTACATAGTTAATTTGCTAGATCTCTGGTTTACATATATAATAAGACCAACACTATGGTGCGGGTGGGGGCAGAGGAGAGAGTGAAAATTAATTGTATATCTAGTTAATTTTATCTACTCCATATTATAATTTTTTCTCTATTTCTTTTTATATTAGTGATTTGTGAAGATGGAGGACAGATCTTGGATGTACAATGGCGCTGGCAGAAATCCATTTTTATATTTCAAAAATGTAATTTTATTTGTCGAAGATGCTAAGACCAGAAATGTACATATGAAAACAAATAAATTATGGTGTCCACGTAAGAAGTGCAAGAATGTTGTAATGTTTGACATGCCCGAAACAATCCGTGAGCACTAGTTGGAAAATAGTTTCATTGAGAACTATTCAAAATGAACCAAACATGGAGAGACATAAGCGAATACACCAAGCAGTGGACAACCATAAGTTGGAATTGATACAACAAAGAGAGGGTAAGAGGTGAAGACCACATTGAAAAGGGAAGGTCCGAAGGAAACAACACAGAATAGAGGGATGAAAGAAACAACGATGATTATGATGTGTTTCATGAAAGTCACGATATTGAAGCCTTTGATGTCGAGAAACTGTTGCGCCACATTGGGCGCGAGGAAATACTGGAGAACAAATTGAGAGGCTTAGATTACTTATGGATTTTGGAGAAGGCTTCGAAAAACCTTCTATACACTAAATCAAACGGGTGTGGTAAGGAATGCACGATATTGCAAACGATGCTTGACCTTCTCACATTAAAGGCCAAGAAACTTAAGGCTAAGCTTAAGTACTGATTAAATGAATCACTTTGGTGAGATGATAAACCCACATAGTACTTGACCAGTGATTCTAAGCCTATACAACATACCTTCATGGCTGTGTCACAAAAGGAAGCATCTTATGTTAGCTATCCTTATTTTTGGTCTTAAATAAGCTGGGAATGATATAGATGTCTTTTTAGAACCTTTAATGGAGGATAAGTTATGGGAAGATGGGGTCCGTGTTTGGGATGCTTACAAACAAGAGAGCTTCACACTATATGCTATGATTTTTGTTACCATCAATGACAATCTCGCACGCTAGACACTAACTAGATAGGTTAATAGGAAGACAGGATATGTAGTATGTCTGGACCAAACATCATCAATGTACCTTTCTTTCTCATGTAAGTTGGTGTACATGCGGCACCGACGATTTTTACCAAAAAGCACAAGTATCATGCAATGAAGGATCAATTTGATGGTACACAGGAGATAGATTTGGCACCGATCAATCGTGATGGTAAATTTGTGTTTGAATTAGTAAAAAATGTCCATACCGTCTTTGGTAAGGCAGTGAAGGGAAAAAAAGGAAGAAAAATGATAAGGCTCCACGAGATGTTCTGTTTAAAAAATCAATCGATATTTTATCGATATTTATCGTAGAAAGAGTTGAAGATTGGCCATGCCTTAGATACTATGCATGTTACAAAGGGTGTTTTTAAAAGCAAGATTGGTACCTTATTGGACTTAGAAAAAATGGTAATAAGAGCAGAACTTTATCCTCAGATAAGACCAAATGGAAAGTATTACCTTCCACCGGCTAGCTTTACCCTCACACTTGAGGGAAAAAAAATCAATATGCAAGTGTCTACGTGGTGTTAGAGTCCCCACAGGTTTCTCATCGAATGTAAAGAATCTCATTTCAATGTCTGAGCTGAAGATGACTGGGTACAACACTCATGACTGTCATACCATGCTCACCCTATTCCTCACTAAACAGGGTTGTCAAACAACCATACATAAAGATGGCCGTCATACGAATGTGCCACTTTTTAATGCTATATCTAAGAAGGTAATCGACATTGCTGAGTTGGAGAAGACACGCAAATAGATGAGAGAGACTATGTGCCAACTCGAGATGTTCTTCGCTCTATCTTTCTTTGATATGATGGAGCACTATATGATTTACATAGCAGATCAAATTTTTTTTCCTCGGCCCTGTTTATCTGCATCACATGTATTTATATGAGCGTTATATATCTATTATGAAGGGCTACGTACGCAATCGTGCTCACACTAAGGGTTCAATGGTAGAGGGTTACACAACTGAGAAGGTTCTTGAGTGCTAAAATGATTACATGAAAGATGAAAAACTAATAGGTGTGCCAGTGTCACGGCATGAGGGGAGGCTCCTAGGAAAAGGAACAAAAGGAAGAAAAACATTCAACGATCAGAGTTTTGTAAGAGTTTGAGATGCACATTATACCATCCTTCATCAGTTACATATTGCAACTCCTTACATCCAACAACACCTGCAACAGCTTCGTGAAAAAAAATGAACATTCCACAGAGGATTGAATCATGAAAGAGTGCAAAAGATGTTTCACATCATGGTTGAAGAACCAAAACCTCCCAATTGGTACAACAAAAGATAAAACAATGATGCAGTTATTAGCCGATGGTCACTTAATATTAGTTACATCATGGCAGGCATATGATATCAATGGGTTCACATTTTATACCAAGGCAAATGACGGCAAGAGCCAACACCAAAACAGTGGTGTTATAGTAGATGCCGAAGATAGTGAGAGGAACACGAACGCATTTTATAGATACATTGATGAAATTTGAGAACTCAATTATGGAATAACTTTACAGATCCCTGTATTTAAGTGCCAATGGGTCAAGCATCCACAAGGTGTAGAGGTGGATGAAATGGGCTTCACCCTTGTGTCCCTAAACAACAAAGGTCACAAAGATGACCCATGGATACTCCCACAACGTGTCGCACAAGTGTTTTATGTCCTCGAGCCCGAACACAAGAAGAAGCACATTGTTATCTGTGAAAAATAAAGGATCATCAAGGTTGATAATGTCACAGATGATGAAGAATATAACCAGTTTGATGAGGTGCCTTTTTTTGCGAATACAGAAGTGATAAATATATTTGAAGCAAAACTCAGTTATTCATCACTTGTTCCCTACATGCGCAATGATGGCGAGGGGAAGTTAGTTCAGTCTAAGTAATTAATTAAAGATGTTATAGTTTTGTAATCGAATTATTTGTAATCTAATTATTAATATTATAAATGTGTCCTCTTGTTTTGTGATATTAAGGCTAATATTTTTTCCTCTGTTCCAAATTACTAATGTTCCCTTCGTTCTAATATATAATTTATATAATGAAAAAAGGAAGAACATACAACAATATGTTCAGATTGGACATTGCTGGCCGTGCAATCTCGAATTTGGACATACAGTTTACATGTTCCCTCGAGTAACGACAGAAAGCTAGAGCTTATAAGTTGGTCGACACTTTGAAGAATAGGCGTGGTGGGACTAAAGTACAAGTAAAAGTCTCGGTCGATTATGATGTCAGGAGAACCGACATTACAATGAGCAGTAGTGTCGGTCAAGTATGCTGTCAACAGAAACCGACATTAATTCTACTCTGTATTATATTTCAGTACTACCTTTATTCCCAAATACTCCCTCTCTTTCAAAATATTTTTTAAATTACAGAATCTGTCCATATTCATATCTCTTATTATATTTAACTTGCAGTAAATTTTTTTATAATATTACATAACTGGCAGGACTCTTATAATATTTAACAAGCATTATTATTTATAAAATTACATAATCTCTAATATCAATTTACGTAACTTATATTTCTATTATATAATGAAAAAAGAAGAATGTACAACGATATGACCAGGTTTGACAGTGGAGGTTAAGCAAGTTATGCGCTACCTCCACTGCCCACTTGCCATGCAGTTTACACGCTTCCTCGTTTACGGACAGACAGCCAGAGCTTATAAGTTGGTTGACACTACCAAGTATAGCCGAGGTGGGACTAAAGTTACGTCATGTCATAGTATCGGACAAATATGAAGTCAGCAGAGACCGACATTACAATGACTAATAGTGTCGATCCTGTATGATGTCCGCAGTTAAAATGAGAAACCGATATTACAACCGAGATTACAGTTATTTGCAATGTTTGTAGTGTCGGTTCTTGTGGCGTAATGGTGCCCGACATTGGTACTCTACTATATAAGCGAGCCTTGTCGCTTTGTTCCACACTATACCTGGTGGCCTTTTCATTTCCCGTGCGACGTTGTTACGCTGCCGAAATTTTTTGCCAACCTTATACCCGCCGTCGCCGCTCTCGTCGCTGCTCCTCCGACACTGGCCGTGGCTAGTTGATCGTCCTCCTTGGCTCCGGCACCGATCACGGCTGCGTGTCCATCTCCGACCTTCGGCTGCGTGTTCGCCTCCGACCTCGGCGCCCACCGCGTTTCCTGCTACGGCTCTAGTCTCTCGGCGTCTCACTTCGGAACCCTAATGTAAGTACCCTCACCCATTCTTTCTCGGTAAGCCGCCTCCCCTCCCCCATTCCGGCAATTTGCAAACTGTAAGTCGCATCCCCTCCCACCATTGTTCCTCTCAATTCTAGTGGCTTCGAAATGCTATATGACATTTTTGATGTATATACATATTATTGTTTAGTTTATAGATACATTGTAAGACCTTTTTTGGCACAAAGGTAAAATTCCTGATTCCTATGTTTCTCCTGTGAATTTGATCTGATTTCTGTCAAATTTCTGTGTGAATCCTGTGCAATTGCCGTGTGAATTACAATGTCGGTTTGATGATGTCAACGACCGACACTGTTACCGTATAGTGTTGATATTGCTGACATCATCTTTGACCGACATTACTATGATCGACACTACTTTGACACCTGTCCTAAATTCCCTTATATGTAGAAAGGTTGCTATTGCTATATGACATTTGAATTATAAACATAATCTAGTATAATCAAATTTTAGGCACAGTGTCTTTATTATAATAGTACTTTTCAGTTGTAGTTGTTCTTGATGATGAAAGCGGACTAAGTGAGATAAGATCAGTGGCAGCATGGATCATATATATCTTTCGACTTGTGATATCGGATATGTGTTGCCATACGAGTCAAGGACCCTAGAGCATTGGAAGGCTATTAAATTGGCAACCCGCATTGAGAGCAAAAGTCTTTCTATTCTGTACCCTCTTCTTTTTAATATCCATTCAGATACAATAATATGTATTTTTTTTATTTTTTAAGTACACAATCTCTACAATGGAGAAAGTTGGTGCATCGACACCTGTGGCTTCTTCTCCCAAAAGCTCAAGTAGCTCAACTTTTGAGTAACCTTCCGCTCCCTATCCTCCGTGCGCAAAAAGGCAGCACCTGCCGCAAGAAGATTCGGATTACAATCGAACCGATGAGGTATTTGATAGTCAAATTAACACTGTTATTTTAACTCAAACGAAAATGCCTTATATAACTCTTATCTTTTGTAGCATATTCATGCTCGAAGCACTAGACGACTTAATTTCACTGATGAAGAAGAAGCGACAGTGCCGACTGAGGACCCGACCGCTTCCACATCATCCACTTCACAGAAGACACGAAAGGGTGGTTCCAGGAAAGCCAACAAGCTACATGCTGGAATTTTTGAAGCTGTCGACCAATGTGGTGCAACTGTGGAGCCAGAAGGAATCAACGCAAAATGGCGTAATGATTGTGGTGTCTTAGTAAGAGAAAAAGTTAGGATTACATTTTATGATTTGCAGTGTCTCGGAAGAAAAAAAGAATGAATTGTGGGACAACTTGTGCGCAAAGTACATTTTCCCCACAGATTGCCTTGACCGTGCAAAAAAGGCTTCTCTCTACACAATGGGAAGATGCCTTTGGAAATTCAGGATGAACCTTAGTAAGGATTATGTTCGGAAGGGTCTGACACTACTCAACAAGTTCGGTTTCATCACACCTGATGATTGGAAAGCATTTGTTGAGAAGATGACATCTGAAAATGCTTTAAAGAGTAGCGAGTCTTTTAAGGAACTGAGTAAAAAGAACAAGATGCGTGCTAATCTCAGTCTAGGTAGATATGCAGCTAAAATCAAACAGTGGTGGCTAAAAGAACAATAGGATCAAGAAGCTGGGATACCAGAACCACTAGAAGGATGCACTAGAAACTGGGTCTTGGGTCGATTCAAGTCAACTGATGATGGGCAACTGATTCTTAAAAAGCTCAGATATTAGTGAAGTTGTACAAAAAGCCAAGGAGCTTGCTGCAAAGGAGAAGGAAGGCAACTTTAAGCCAAAGAGAGAAAGAGACCAGCTTACTGTAGCCTTTGGAAACGAGGAACAGCGAGGTCGTACACTAGTCGTCTCTTCAATGGCTGCGTGGAAATTAGGGTTCTCGGACGCTGCGAGCAGCTACAAGAAGCATGATCCACCCAATAAGGATGATGAACACGAGAAGTAGAAAGAAAACATCTTCCAATTCCTCAAAGAAAATTCACAGTTCGTCTAACCATTTGCTGTACCAAATGTCCGAATCGGTGTTGACAACATCGATACTACTCCAACTACTGAAAATCTACCTCCAAGCAGCCATGGGTCCGTGCCTAAACCGGCCACAAAGTACCCAGTGGATGATATAATCGAGAATACTCCTTGCTCATTGAATATGGCTCTTGGCAGGAAAAGGAGCATCAAAGTTGCAGAAGGCATTGCAATGCCTGGTCATACATTTCATACTGTATCTATTCCACCAGAGTGTGCCAAGATGCAACTAATCAAGATGGTAGATGACAAGTATCTTTATTTTGGTCTCGATTATCCTGATGAGAAAAAGGGGATTGACATGAGCATGAGGCTGCTGTTGCTGAGGGGCCTATCATGGACCCCTCCGCCTCCTGAGACACATGTGCATGAGGCTGCTTTTGTGAGGGGCCTATCATGGACCCCTTCTGCCTCCCGAGACACGTGAGAATGAGGGTGTTGCTGAGAAGCCTATTGGTGACCTCCCTACGCCTCAACCGACACGTGTTAAGGACTCAACATCCAACAAGAGTATAGGTCAGCGCATTCTATTAACTAGTATGTTAACCGCTAAAGTGTAGAACACACATTAATATTTTCGTTTACAGTTCAAACGCTTCTCAAGGGTATGAGAGAACCATACACTTATGAGAAAAAGGAACTGGTGGAGCATATGCCTCTGGTGCCCAAGGGTCTTCCTGAAGGATTTTGAGATCTTACAGAGGATGATTTTTCTGAGTTCAAACATAGCATGCCACTATTACCGAGTCGTATGTTCAAGGAGAAGGATTGGATGATGCGTAGATTTCACGAGTGGTACTTAGAAGCATGTGCTAAAGGTGTTCAGTGTATCCAAGCTAAGATTTTTGGAGAACTTTTTAACATTGTGGGATTGGATCTAAATGTGCCATTTGAAGATATAAATGCCCTCTATCGACTTAAGAGATTGGATGCCACTCTCATAACTGTATAGTGCTTGTAAGTGTTTCGAACAATAATAACCTTATAAATAGTCATACTATTAGTTAACACCATAATTGACTATATATTGTTTCATGTTTTTAAATGTGCTTTCACTGTGGTGTGGATAAGAAAGTCGGGTACCTTAACCCAACAACAATAAGCCAATCAGCGATCAACGTCCCTATGGACCACCGTGACTTGAAGGGCAAGAGAAAGAATGAAGAAAAAGGCATACCATAAGGTGTTGGTCGAAAATGCTAGGAATGTTGTATCAGATTACATAGGAAGGGCCATGTACGATTGGCGAGAAAGGAGTGCATCATGGCTCCTTATAACTTTGAGTGAGTATGCTTTCCTCTATCACTTACTTAACCCAACTTTTGACTAATTAATTGAAACACTAACATGATTAAGTGTACTTTTGTTATAGTGATCATTGGATTACTTTCATGATATATCTAGAATATGGAAGGCTTGGGTATTTGACTCCATTGATCGTGAGAGGAGCACCAACAATGATTTCTTGGAGATCCTTAATGCGTAATGACCTCTAATATCATTTTAATTCATTACTGATCCGATATTCATAATCATGACACAATATTTCTTATCAGTGATAGCTCTTACAAGTTCTACATCAAGCTTGGAGAAACACCATCCAAAACAGAAAGAAAAAAATGTCGTACAAAACACATTTTTCGGGACTGCTACACCATAATTCAATAATCTATATTACTATATTTTTGTCTATATCTTTGAGACTTTTACCCATTCCATTTTGTTCCCAAAGTGTGCAAAACAAGCTCCTGGCGGTGTGCATTGTAGCTACTATGTGTGCAAATACATAGAAGCAAGCTGTGGAAAATACATGACATTGCCCAAAGAAGATTATATATGGAAAAATGTAAGTTCTTGCAGTTTTAGTAATATTGTTACATGCATTTTCACACTGTATTGATATATGCATTTTAGTAATTACTAATTATGTTTTTAATATTGGCAGCCAGACAAGCAGGTGCAAGTGCAAGGAAGCCAATTTGATGAAGCCACACTCAATGACATTGCATCTCAGATGATCCTTTTCATGATGCATGAGTTTAATCATCCAATGGGTAAATATTATGACCCAAAAAGTGATGTGGCAAGACATCAATAATTTTCTAATTGGTGCCGAAAATATAACAATTCAAAACTAATTCGGCAAAACTTTCGGGCTGTGCAGAAGAGAATTAATGAACAAGACTGGAGTTGTTAGTTCTATGTGAAGTATGTATATTCATGTATATGTGCAAATTAAGCTGCTATAGTGGATGAACTTGTGTACATATGTGACCCTAAACATTCACTTTGTGAATACATTGTCTCTGTCAATATATTTTATTAATCTGTTATTTGCATTTGATTTGTGTTATTCAAATAGATCTTATTTAAATACATGAAAGTGTCATTTTTGTGACGTCATAGAAACCGACACCCTAATCCAGGAAGTAGTGTCGGCCACGTGACGTCATAATATATGACATGAGAGTCCTGTAAACAATGTCAGCAAAATTGACATCTTTGAGACCAACACTGTTGGTAGTGAGAGCAGTGTCGGTTGCGTGACATCAACACAAACGAAACCACAGTGGAAATGTCAGTGTCGGTTCTATGACATCATAAAAAATGACACTGATGTTAACGTAAATTAGTGTCGGTCGTTTGGCGTCAAGAGAGCGACACTGGTGTAACTTATAGCAGCGTCGTTTAGATGATATCGTGCCGTCTAACACTGCTTTTGTAGTTCTGTCGGTCAGATGATATCACACTGTCCGACACTGCTGTTGTTATTGCTAGTGTCGGTCTCGCTGGCGTCATCTTGACTGAGACTGAAGACACTGCTATCAGTGTCGGTCAGATGATGTCATTTGATTGACACTGATAATTTTATTCGGTGTCAATTTCTTCGGCCCGACATTGATTACCGTTTATAGCAGTGTCGTATTAGGAGTATCGCACAATTTGATCGACACGGCAGAACCTTATGACACGACATTGATGGGTCTTTTTGTAGTTGATTATTCAATAGTGTCGGTCAGATGATGTCACGTGCAACCAATACTACAGAACACGACACCAGTGTCGGTCATTGTTTACTTCATCCACATCCGACACTAGAAAGAAACACTATAGTGTCGAACAAACGTAATCTAACAAAAACCGACACTGATAATAAACATATCAGTGTCGGTCGTGCTGAGGTCAAGCATAACAGTAACTAGTATCTTTTAGCAGTGTTGGTTTTTGGTTCTACAGGTCTGACGACATTGCTATTGCATGTCTTGTATCGTTTATGATGATCTCAATATGTTCGACACTGTTAGTTCGTGTATAAATACTCGTCCCCTTCCTCCCGTCGGGGCACTCTGTTCGATTCTGTTTCGGACAGTGTGTCCGTACGGTGGCCGGGAAATTTGGAATACAAAGGGGGACGGTTTTGATTCCATTTTCAATCAAAGGATATTGCTCCATGAGGTAAATCCATGTTATCTTTCGAAGTTTTATGGTCTTATGATGTGGTTTTACCGTAGGTTTAGGGCGGGATATCGTCAGAGAAGTTTGAAGTAAACCTAGCATGTACAGGCGTAGATTTAGGGCGGGATTTTGTAGATCCCAACTAATTTTGTTGACCTTTTTACTTTATATTGATTTTCTAAGATTATTACTACATAGTTAATTAGCTAGATCTCTAGTTTACATATATAATATAAGACCTACGCTATAGTGGGGTGGGAGTAGGGGAGAGAGTGAAAAATTAATTGTATATCTAGTTAATTTTATATCCAGCATATTATCATTTTTTCTCTCTTTATTTCTTTTTTAATTAGTGATTTGTGAAGATGGAGGATAGATCTTGGATGTACAGTGGCGCTGGCGGAAATCCATTTCTATATTTCAAAAATGTCACTTCATTTGTCGAAGCCGCTAAGACCAGAAATGTACATATGAAAACAAATAGATTGTGGTCTCGATGTAAGAAGTGCAAGAATGCTGTAATGTTTGACATGTCCGAAACAATCCGTGAGCACTTGTTAGAAAATGGTTTTATTAGGAACTACTCAATATGGACCAAACAGGGAGAGACACAAGCGAATACACCACGCAGTGAAGAACAAGAAGTTGGGTTGGATACAACAAAGAGAGGGTAAGAGGTGAAGGCAACATCGAAGAGGCAAGGTCAGAAGGAAACAACACATAACAGAGGGATGAAAGAAACAACAATGATTCTGATGTGGTTCATGAAAGTCATGATATTGAAGGCTTCGATGTCGAGGAACTATTGCGCCAGATTGGGCGCGAGAATATACTAGAGAACAAAACCGGAGGCTTAGATAACTTACAGATTTTGGAGAAGGCTTTAAAAGACCTTCTATACGCTGAATCAAACGGGTGTGGTAAAGAATGCACGATATTGCAAACGATGCTTGATCTTCTCACACTAAAGGCCAAGAATGAGTGGTTAGATACTAGCTTCAATGAATTGCTAGAGGTCTTAGCCAAATTATTACCGAAACCGAATAATTTGCCAACTACCATGTACCTTGGAAAGAAATTGTTGTCACCATTGACACTGGGCATCCAAATAATACACGCTTATCCGAACCACTGCATATTGTACCGCAAAGAGTATGCAAACGACGTGAGATGTCAAATGTGCAATGCCAGTCGGTACAAAAGGAATGATCAAAGTGACGATTTAGGTTCTATGGATCAGCAAAAAAGAAAGAAAGGGAGAAAGATGAAGAAAAGCATTGGTAGCGGTCTGGATGACCAAGAGGTTGATGAAAGAAAAGTTCTAGCACTTGTGATGTGGTATCTGCCAGTTATAGATCGATTGAAGCAACTATTCTCCAACTCTAGAGATGCTGAACTCATGATCTAGCATGCGGCCTCTGATGGGTGCAAAAAGGACGAGAAGCTTTGGCACCCGGCGGATGCTTGACAATGCCAGAGATCGAAGAAACTTAAGGCTAAGCTTAAGTACGGATAGAATGAATCCCTTTGGTGAGATGACTAACCCACATTGTACTTGGCCTGTGATTCTAAGCCTATACAACATACCTTCATGGCTGTGTCACAAGAGAAAGTATCTTATGTTAGCTATCCTTATTTCTGGTACTAAACAAGCTGGCAATGATATATATATCTTTTTAGAACCTTTAATGGAGGATATAAAAAAATTATGGGAAAATGGTATCTGTGTTTGAGATGCTTACAAAAAAGAGAGTTTCACACTGTATGCCATGATTTTTTGTTACCATCAATGATAATCCTACCCGCTTGACACTAACTAGACAGGTTAAAAGGAAGATAGGATGTGTAGTATGTCTGGACAAAACATCATCAATGTACCTTCCTTTCTCATGTACATTAGTGTACATGCGGCATCGACGATTCTTACCAAAAAAGCACAAGTATCGTGCAATAAAGAATCAATTTGACGGTACACAGGAGAAACATTTGGCGCCGATCAATCGTGATGGTAAATTTGTGTTTGAATTGGTGAGAAATATCCATATCGTCATTGGTAAGGCAGTGAATGGAAAAAAAGGAAGAAAAAAGATAAGGCACCAAAAGATGTTCTGTTTAAAAAACAATTGATATTTTCTCAATATTTATCGTACCGGAAAGAGTTGAAGATTGGCCATGCCATAGATACTATACATGCTGCAAAGGGTGTTCTTAAAAGCATGATTGGTACCTTATTGGATATCCCAAGCAAGACAAAAGATGGATTTAGAGCACGTAGGGACATAGGAAAAATGGAAATAAGGCCAAAACTTCATCCTTAGATAAGACCAAATGGAAAGTATTACCTTCCACCGGCTAGCTTTACCCTCACACTTGAGGAGCAAAAATCAATATGCAATTGTCTACGTGGTGTTAGAGTCCCCACATGTTTCTCATTGAATGTAAAAAATCTCGTTTCAATGTCTGAGCTAAAGATGACTGCGTATGACACTCATGACTGTCATACTATGCTCATCCTATTCCTCGCTACTGCAATCTGAGTTGTCAAACAACCATACATAAAGATGGTTGTCATACGAATGTGCCACTTCTTTAATGCTATATCCAAGAAGGTAATCAACATTGTGAGTTGGAAAAGACATGTAAACAGATGAGAGAGACTATGTGCCAAGTCGAGATGTTCTTCCCACTGTCTTTCTTTGATACGATGGAGCGCTATATGATTCACATAGCAGATCAAATTTTAGTCCTCGGCCCATATATTCGTATGAGCGTTATATGTCTATTATGAAGGGTTACGTACAAAATCGTGCTCACCCTGAGGGTTCCATGATAAAGGGTTACACGACTGAGAAGGTTCTTGAGTGCTACAATGATTATAGAAAGATGAAAAACCAATAGGTGTGCCGGTGCCACGGCACAAAGGGAGGCTCCTAGGGAAAGGAATAAAAGGAAGGAAAACATTCAACGATAAGAGTTCTGTAAGTGTCCGAGATGCACATTAAAGCATCCTTCATCAGTTACATATTGCAACGCCATACATCCAACAACACTTGCAACAGCTTCGTGAAAAAAATGAACATTCCACAGGGCATTGAATCATGAAAGAGCACAAAAGATGTTTCACGTCATGGTTGAGTAACCAAAAACTCCCGATTGGTACAACAAATAAAAAAATGATGCGTTTATTGGTCGATGGTCCTTTAATGTTAGTTACATCATGGCATGCATATGACATCAATGGGCTCACATTTTTTTTACCAAGGCAAAGGACGACAAGAGCCAGCACCAAAATAGTGGTGTTAGAGGAGATGTCGAAGGCAGTGAAGAGAACAAGAACAAATATTCTGGATACATTGATGAAATTTGAGAACTCAACTATGGAACAACTTCACAGATCCCTGTATTTAAGTGCCAATGGGTTAACCAGCCACAAGGTGTAGAGGTGGATGAAATAGGCTTCACCCTTGTGTCTCTAAACAACAAAGGTCACAAAGATGACCCATGGATACTCTCACAACATGTTGCACAAGTTTTTTATGTTCTCGAGCCCGAACACAAGAAGAAGCACATTGATATCCTTGTAAAGCAAAGGATCATCGTGGTTGATAATGTCACAGATGATGAAGAATACAACCAGTTTGATGAGGTGCCTTTTTTATGAATACAAAAATAATAAATATCTTTGAAGCAAGACTCAGTTATTCATCACTTGTTCCCTACATGAGCAATGATGGCGAGGGGAAGTTAGTTCAAGGTAAGTAATTAAAGATGTCATAGTTTTGTAATCGAATTATTTGTAATCTAATTATTATTATTATTAAATATTATAAATGATATTATGTGACCTTACTATGTGTCCTGTTGTTTTGTGATATTAAGGCTAATATTTTTCCCTCCATTTCAAAATATTAATGTTACTCCGATCTAATATATAATTATATAATGAAAACATTGAAGAATGTACAACAATATGGACAGATTGGATATTGTGCGACCACTGCAAATGTCCAATCTATCCATGTAGTTTACATGCTTCCTCGAAGCACGACAGAAAGCCAGAGCTTATAAATTGGTCGGCACTTGCTCAAATACACGAGGTGGGACTAAAAGTTACGTCTCATAATAGCGTCGGTCAATTATGAGGTTAGCAACAAACGACATTACGCTTGACTACAATAGTGTCGGTCACGTCAGCAGAAACCGAAATTACAACGAGAAATCGATATTACAACCAAGATTACACTTTTAACTTGTAGTAATAGTATTTATAAAATTACAGAATATGTCCATATCCATGTCTCTTATAATATTTATAAAATTACATAACTTGTAAAAATAATATTTATAAAATTATAAAATTACTACTACTACTTATAATTACTACTCTTCCATGTCCGAGTCCTCCATGTCGAAGTCCTCTTCATCCTCCTCTTTGTCGTTCACTTCTTGAACAGCTGACTTGGCCAGCTCGTCTCTGCCTCCCTGGTCGCTGCGTCAGGATGGGACGCCAGCTCAACTAGGGTGTCGAAGGGGAAGTCAGGTTGGCACACCTTTACCACAGACAATATGCGGTCCGCAACTGCGTGTGCTAGCTCCTAGGGCTCCGACTCGATCTTCTCAAGGAGACGACTCAGCATCCCTTCCAGCGGACCCATGGCTTGGAGAAAGTGGGCAAGAGACCCC
This sequence comes from Zoysia japonica, assembly GCA_001602275.1. Taxonomy (NCBI): domain Eukaryota; kingdom Viridiplantae; phylum Streptophyta; class Magnoliopsida; order Poales; family Poaceae; genus Zoysia; species Zoysia japonica. Next base: position 1,367,440 of record BCLF01000021.1, on the reverse strand, counting down.
CCTTGGCCTAAAGGGAGCTCCAGACTCCCCAGTTTCAGCTTCTTCGCAGCACCGTTGATCTTCTTGAAGGTGTCTGATGGCATGTCGGTTTGAAGCCGGAGGGACATCTGCAGAGCGTCAAGATCATGGCGAAGATTGACGATTCGTGCCTTCAACTCCTGACGCTGCCTCTCCAGCTCTTGCACTTGCTGGGCTGCCATGTAAGAAGCGCACGGACCACCGAAGATGATGGTTCGAAGAGATGTAGAAGACGAGATGGAGAACACAAGAATTAGGAGCGTAGTTGCGACCCCTTTTAAGCCCTTTGGTGAACTCCTCACATTCTGTCTCTCCAGCTCCACTAAGAGTTTTATATATTATAAATGATAATATATGACGGTCAATATGGACACTAATAGTGTTGGTCAAGTTTGACGTCAGCATAAACCGACATTACAATGAACAATAGTGTAGTTCAAGTATGACGTCAGCAGAAACTGACATTAACTTAACTTATTTCTATTTCAAGTGTTTGTTTTTTACGTCGTGTAATAGTGTCGGTCAAGTATGACGTCAGTAAAAACCGGCATTACAATGAGCAATATTGTCGATCAAGTATGACATCAGCAGAAACCGACATTAGCGTAACTTACTTCTATTTTTCTGAAAACTGAATTGGAACATGTTTGGCACTGAAACAGTGAAGTAAACAACATTGACACAAACCTAGCACTGAAACAGGCAACAAATTACAGCACTGGATACACAATTTCATAATTCAAACAGAAATTAGAGTTTGAAACACAATACATTTCTCACATTCTCCTACTTTAACAGGTTTGTTTGCCACCAATAGTCCTACATACAACCAACTAAAGCAGTGATAACACACACTCCATCAGCTAGCACTCCTGCCTTCATCTTTGTGCTCAACTTCTCGATCACATGCTTCAACTCAGTTAATTCACAAGTCATTTGTGCAATTTCAAGTTCAACTTTTCTACTTCCACAGATACATCAATTGCTTCCTTTGTTCTTTCTCTGATGGCACCTGAATATGGTGGGGCACATTTGCAGCCATCCACCTCCTATAGTCCTTTTCCCACTTGTAAAAACCGCACCTCATTGGATCATCCTACAATGAAATTCAAAGCATTCTAAAGAACAGGTGCAATGAAGCAAGTCAAATCAGGGCAGAATTAAACCCTCACCTATTGATTCTCCTCGCATTTCAAGAAGAATTCACCGTACATGTTGGCCTTCTTGCTCTGTAGCCTAATGACCCGCTTTCCACACTTTGGACAATTAACTAGGGGGAGTTGCCACACATCCAAGCCTGTCGCCAGGCACTAAGATGTCGCAGCCTTCACCGAGCTAGATGAAACCCTAGGCTGTTGGATGGATCGGCGGGAAGAGGCCAGGCACATGGTCCCGTGCCACTTGCCCTCAACGTTGATGCTTGGGCTCGGACACTGGTTACCGAGAAATGGGGAACAAGGATGAGTAGGAGAGCGAGAGAGATTCGAGCGCAGGATTAGAATGGAGAGGGTGCCACGCGAGGGGATAGAAGAAGACAGGGGAAGGGAAATTTTGATACATACGAAAATTAGCAAGTGTCGGTTAGGTATGTCGTCAGCAAAAACCGATATTACAATTAGCAATCGTGTCGGTCAAATATGTTGACATCATCTTTGAGCGACATTAGAGTAGTGAGTACCAATTAACATATCCCAAAATCTTCGATGAATACATGTACAAGATCATTGCAAATTAGAAATATCATTACAAATTACAATAGTGATATTTTACAAAATCATTACAAATACAAGTCTTCAAAAAGTTTGACAGAGCCTGGAACAGCAGGGGCCGCGTATACAAATACATGTCTTCAAAAAGTTTGACAGAGCCTGGAACAGCAGGGGCCGCGTATACCTCCTGCTCAACGGTGGCGATGTCCTCGAAGGCTGGTGCCTGTCACTCATTTGGCTCGGCCCTGTAAGGATCAAAGACACCAAGAAGGAGGGTTGAATGGGTTGAATCGGTGGAGTTATGGAACTAATTTTGCTACGAACTTAAACTATAAGACTCCATCCCAACGGAAGCAAACTTATGCAATTCTAGTACGTCAAGACCCCTAACAATGCTAGTGGAATGATAACAACAACAAGCAAGCACGAGCACGATAGCCACCAAGAGGAATGAAAGAACAACCTATCACACTACTCAACGGTAAGTAAATGCGATAAGTAAAGAGAGTGAGATAGAGAATGCTCTGTGATTTTTTTCTGAGGTCTCGGAAGCTAAGTGCCTTCCCTAAATCCTCATTGAACCACTCCCATCAGAGTCTTGATTCCTCTTGTCATTCTCGATCACTCTCGGAGTGAAGTCACCGGTGGCCCGACTGTCGCACACAACACCCAAGCGCTAGAGCAAGCCTACAAGGCTCGGGCACTACCTCTTGGTGTCCCTTTCGAGCAGGGGACTTGACACCGCGTGCAAACTTGGCGATGTCTTCTACATTCTCCATGAAAGCTCGATCATCGACTCCTAGCCGGTCTAGGCTGCCCACACCAAGAGTAATAGGCAAAAATCATTCCTCTCAAGGCCTACAAGCTTTAAAAGTATATGAATGCTCCCTATCACTCTCCTACTAGCACCAAAGATCTATAATCTTGCTATGTGCTTTCTTGGTGGTGTCCCTTGACCTCTCACAAGTTTCCTCTAGCATGTCAGACCGTAGGCACACTGAAAAACGTCCCTCTCCATGGTTTAAATAGGCTCCAAGCCCAGAAATAACCATTGGGACGTAATGTCATAAAGTTGACTGCTTTATACAATCACCGGACTGTTCGGTGACTAGACCATCGGACTGTTCGGTGACCCTTCCTCCTCCTGGGCAGGGAAACACCGTCTCTGAAATCCTTTTCATTGGACACCGGACTGTTCGGTGCATACCTTCATTGGACTGTCTGATGACTTTCACTTTTAGACTCCCAGAGACATCTTCTCTGGACTTCGGCTTCGACCTCACCGGACTGTTCGATGACTGCCATACCAAAATGTCTGGTGTCTTCTCTGTAGCAACTCCAAAGAGCACCTCTCTCTGGGCTCCGAAGTTCTGTCTCACCAGACTGTCTGGTGACCTCACTGGACAGTCCGGTGACTGCTTCTTCGACTGACTTGATCTTCGGTCTTCGACTTTGCTTCCTCTGCCATCTTCAGTGCTTTCTGAGGATCTAAGGAATATTCACACCCTCTAACAATTGTATGACAGGAGACAAATGACCTTACCTCCTTAATAGTACCAGCGTTCCTATAGACTGTCTAGCTAGTACTTAGCCTTGATCCTCCGATGCCGGAAAACCCTCTTCTAGCGATCATCTTTGTCATCCACAGAGGAAGACCACCATGTTGATATAGAATTAGCGAGGTGGTACTTATAATCATAACCGTTACCTATGGTGTTCATTCAATCACTAAAATCAATTTATACCTTTTAAGGGACTTCAAAGGTGAACGAGGAGATCAAGTACAAGATATATGCTAGAAGACTAGAAATATCATGATGCCAGTAGTGCAAGGGCGAGAGAAGCTAGATCTGGACGTTGTTGATGAGAGTCCGCATGCTCTTCACCTTGCCTTTGCACTTCTAGTATCATGATAATTCTAGTCTTCTAGCCTACATCTTGTACTTGATCTCCGCGTTCCCTTCCGGGCGCGGGCCGAGCTACACGAGTGACAGGCACGGCCTCCGAGGACATCACTGCCATTGAGCAGGAGGTACAAGCGGACCTTGCAGTTCCAGGCTCTGTCAAACCTCTTGAAGACAGTTCCCGACTCTGTCAAACCTCTTGAACAGAGTTTGAACAAAGTTTTGGGCTCTATTAAACCTCTTGACAAAGATTACAGGACACCAAACTCGAGAGTGAGTCCTGAACTCATTGCCATAAACTCTAATCCATAAACCCTAATAACTTGATTTGACAACCACCTTCAAATGAGAACAAGCGAAATAGAGATCTTGTATATGCACACCAGGCTACCCGTGCGCGATTGGGCATCATAAGTAACAACCAAAGAAGGACCATACACGTGGCGTGAGGGGAGGAGGCTAAGGAGCGGCGATGGTTCAGGTGAGGAGGAGGGGCAGCGTGCGGCGGCTGAGGTGCGGCGGTGTGCCAACGGGTGAGAAGCAAAGGGGTGGGATACATATATATAGGCGGGAATGACTAGTGTTTAGTTAGTAGTGTTGATCAGGAATGATGTCACCTTAGACCGACATTGTTATATACAATAATGTCGGTCAAAAATGACGTCAAGGACAAACGTTATTGATAATGGTTTATAATGTCGGCCAATGGTGACGTCATCCGTGACCGACATTATAGTTGTGCTACTAAGAATTTACTGTAAAGTATTTGAAATTTGAAAATTTCAAAAAAAGTAAGATTGTACAATTGTATGAACAAATAGTCAACTCAAGGGGGGCAATATCGCTCCCAACAGTTCGCCATTTGTGTCGTACACCACACTACTTACTTCGATTGGATACAGCCTACAAAATATAATGTGGTTCTGGCCGCCAAGATTAACCAAGGTGGGACTAAAAGTATTTGAAAATTGAAAATTTTAAAAAAAAAGTATGATTGTACCATTTTATGAACAAATAGTCAACTGAAGGGGGCTGCATTGCTCCCCACAGTTGGCCATTTGTGTCTTAAAGAATACAACTTACTTTGTTTTTTGGCGTACAACCTATAGAATATAAACTGGTTCCAGCCGCCTAGAATAGCCGAGGTGGGGCTAAATATTGAATGCGGACAAAAACTGACAGTGTTGGTCAGTGTGACATCACCAATTACCGACATTGCAAGTCCAACAGCATCGGTCAATTATGTGACCAAAATTACAACATCACTCAGCAAACATAACTTAAAATATTTTGATTTCTTTTACGCACCAAATGTTTCATTATTTTGTACAATGTATTCTAGGCATATAAGCATTCATATTTCCTATTATAATGTATTTTTTTAATAAATTTTGTAATCACATTCAACCTACATTCAACATTTACTTGTACTCATAACGTAAGTGCCATATGATTGGTAACCTATAGTTCCATTTGAACTAAAAAATTCAAGAAAAGACTCAAAAAATTCAAATAGAAATTTGTCAGGTTCCTTACACAATGCAAATTACTAAAATCAAATCTTTATATATTAAAGCACAAGTGTTCTCTCAACCCTCGTTGCGCTATGTCACCCTAAAAAATATTAACCCTCGAATTAAAATCTAACGGTGGATAGTTGACTTCTAACATAAATTTAAACTATGGTCACATTTAATTTTTTATAAATTTCATATATTATAATTTGCTTTATCATTAAAGTTATTTGAATCACAACTTAAAATTTTCCATATTTGAATTAATTTTTTAGATAAGTTGAATAGTCAAAGATGATATCAAAAATTCACAGTAAACAATAATTTAGGAATGGAGGGAGTATGTGGTAGTACACATGGACAATGGCATAAATATAAAAAATTAACTATAACTGTTTTGTTAAATCAAATTTACTTTTGCAATAGATTCAATAGAACTATTCTAAATTTATTCTACTTCTATGTCTTGCAAGTATATGCTACAATTAAAGACCTTTATATGTTATGAAAATGTATATTTAGATAACTTAAATTGTTTTATCTCCTAAAAATGCTCCTTGATTACTATGAGAACTAAGATTCAATCTTTTTCTCGCTTACAACTCCGCTCTAAAAAAATAGTAGCTTTGGACGCAATGTTTTAATCAAACATTGCTAATATAAATTAGAAATATTAAGCTACAAAATTAGAAATAATTTGTTTTAAAATACTTTCTTAAAAGTGTACCGATGCTACTTTTTATTAAATATTTTATAGATAACAAGGGTCACACTTATGCTTTAAAGACTATGTCGACAACTTCTTTTTGAGACCAGAGTAAATGTTTATGGAACTTTATCATCATGTCAAGGCAATTATACTTCTATTTGTTAAATAATAAATTTAAAATATACTGCGTCAACTAGGGGTGCACAACAAAAACATACATGAAAAGCGCGGCAATTGCCACACAGATTTTCTAGTTGTAGATTAAATATCATTATATATATCAAGAAAAAAATTAAAAAAATTGTTAAATTTATTACTAGTGTCAGTCGAGCTGACTGCACAAACGACCGACATTGCAAGGCTGACAGTATTGGTCTTATATTACAGTAGTGTTAGGCCCTATGACCAAAATTACAACACCAGTCAGCAAACATAACTTAAAATATTTCAAATTGTTTTGTGCACAGTGTTTTATGAGCTTATAAGCAGTCCTATTTCATTTTAGAACGTATTTTTTTTATAAATTTTGTAATCACATTCAACTTACATTCAACATTTTCTTGTACTCATAACGTATAGTGACATATGATTGGTAACCTATAGTTCCATTTGAACTAAAAAATTCAAGAAAAGACTCAAAAATTTCAAACAAAAATTTGACAGGTTCCTTACACAATGCAAATAACTAAAATCAAATTGTAGATCAAATATTGTTATATACATCGAAAAAAATATTAAAGAAATTGTTAAACTTGTTAACAGTGTCATTTGAGCTGACATCACAGGTGACCGATATTGCAAGGCCAACAGTGTCGGTCTTTTGTGACACTTGTGTCGGTCAGCAATATGACCAAAATTACAACATCACTCAGGAAACATAACTTAAAATATTTCAAATTTTTTTACGCACTGTATGTTCCATTATTTTGTAGAATGTTTTCATAGCGTATAAGCATTCCTATTTCATTATAGAACGTATTTTTTTATAAATTTTGTAATCACATTCAACCCTACATTCAACATTTTTTTGTACTCGTAACGTATAGTGCCATATGATTGGTAACCTATAGATCCATTTAAACTAAAAAATTCAAGAAAAGACTCAAAAAAATTCAAACAGAAATTTGACAGGTTCCTTACACCTTACAAATTACTAAAATCAAATTGTTGCTCAAATATCATTACATATGTTGAGAAAAAAATAAAAATTTGTGAAACTTGTTAACAGTGTCGGTGGTGTTGTGACGTCAATTTGCCTGACACTAGAATCCTTCCTATGAGTTCCTGTCCTTGGCCGAGATAAAATTAAAACAAATTGTTGTGCCGGTCCCTTGTGACGTCATGGTGCCCGACATTGGAACCCTTACTATATAAGCAAGGCCTTGTCGCTTCCTTCCTCACTAAACCTCGTGGCCTTTTCATTTCTCGCGCGATGCCGTTACGCTGCCAAAATTTTTCGCCAACCCTAAACCCGCCGCCGTCGCTCCTGTTGCTGCTCCTTCGGCACCGACCGTGGCTAGTCGATCGTCCTCCTTGGCTCTGGCACCAGTCACGGCTGCGCGTCCTCCTCCGAGTTCCGGCTACGCGTTCGCCACCGACCTCGGCGCCCACCGCCTTTCTTGCTACGGCCCTGGTCTCCTGGCGTCTCCTCTCCCCTTCACCCACTCCGGAACCCTATTGTAAGTACTCTCCCCCATTCTTCCTCAGTAAGCCTCCTCCCCTCCCCCATTCCAGCAATCTGCAAACTGTAAGTCGCATCCCCTCCAACCATTGTTCCTCTCAATTGTGGCTTCGAAATACTATATGACATTTTTGATGTATATACATATTATTGTTTAGTTTAAGGATACATTGTAAGACCTTCTTTAGCACAAAAAAATTCTTGATTCCTATGTTTCTCCTGTGAATTTGATCTGATTCCTGTGACCTGTGCGAATCCAGTGAAATTACTGTGTGAATAACAATGTCGGTTTAATGACGTCAGCGACCGACACTGTTACAGTATAGTGTCGATTTTGTTGACATCATCTTTGACCGACACTACTATGACGGACACTACTATGACCAACACTACTATGACACCTATCCTAAATGCTCTTATAGGAAGTATGACATCTAGATTATAAACATAATTTAGTATAATCAAATTTTAAGCAAAATGTATTTATTATAATAGTACTTTTCAGTTGTAGTTGTGCTCAATGATGAAAGCAGACTAAGTGAGATGAGAGTGGCAGCATGGACCATATCTTGCAACTTGCGATATGGGATATGTGTTGCCATACGAGGAAAGGACCTTAGAGCATTGGAAGGCTATTAAATTGGCAACCTGCACTGAGAGCAAAAGTTTTTCTATTCTGCACCATCTTCTTTTCAAAATTCATTTAGATACAATAATATTTTTCTATTTTTTAGTACACAATCTGTACAATGGAGGAAGTTGGTGCATCGACACCTGTGGCTTCTTCTCCCAAAAGCTCAAGCAGCTCATCTTTTGTGGAACCTTCGCCTCCCTATCCTCCATGCGCAAAAAGGCACCACCTGCCGCAAGAAGACCCCGATTACAATTCAACCGATGAGGTATTTGATAGTCAAAGTAACACTGTTCATTGTAACACTGTTCATTTTAACTCAAATGAAAATGCTTTATAACTCTATCTTCCGTAGCATATTCTCTCATGAAGCACTAGATGACTTTTCACCGATGAAGATGAAGCGACAGTGCCGACTGAGGACACGACCGCCCCCACATCATCCACTTCACAGAAGACAAGAAAGGGTGGTTCCAAGAAAGCCAACAAGCTACATGCTAGAATTTTTCTTGTAGAAGTTGTTCACCAATGTGGTGCACCTGTGGAGCCAAAAGGATTCAACGCAAAATGGCATAATGATTGTGGTGTCTTAGTAAGAGAAAAAGTTAGGATTACATTTCGTGATTGGCGTAGTGTTTCAGAAGAAAAAAGAATGAATTGTGGGACAACTTGTGCGCAAAGTACCTATCCCCCACAGATTGCCTTGACCGTGCAATAAAAGCTTCTCTCTACACAATGGAGAGATGCCTTTGGACATTTAGGACGAACCTTAATAAGGATTATGTTCAAAAGGGTCTGACACTATTCAACAAGTTTGGATTCATCACACCTGATGATTGGAAAGCATTTGTTGAGAAGATGACATCTGAGAATGCTTTAAAGACTAGCAAGTCTTTTAAGGAAGAACAAGATGCGTCTTAATCTCGGTCCAGGTGCATATGCAGCTAAAATCAAACAGTGGAGGCTAAAAGAACAACATGATCGAGAAGTTGGGATACCAGACCCACTAGAAGGATGCAGTGAACACACTCGAAACTTGTACTTGGGTCAATCCAAGTCAAGTGATGATGGACAATTGATTCTTAAAAGCTCAGATATTAGTGAATTGTACAAAAAGCCAAGGAGCTAGCTGCAAAGGATATTAGTGTTGCAAAATGCATTTAATATATTAGTGGGCAAGTAGAATGCAAGCATTTTATAGTTAATTAGGTATGGCAGATCAGTATGTGATGATATTGTGAATAAGACATTTTCTTGTACAAAATATGATGTTTGAATAAAATTTTGTTATAAGTCATAAGATGCTATTTTGTTAGTTTATGTTCTTGTGAATCTTTTGAGCAATGTATTGATATGCTCTGGATGGATGCAAAATATGGTCCAATGTTTGTTGCCATGTTGGCAGCCACGCCAGTTGTTTTGATGATGTGGCATCTCAAATTGTGATGATTCAATTTGTCACTGAGATTTGGGCCTAACTGGGCTCGAGCTCCTCTGTGATGAACATAAAACGTCATAGATTTGTACAATCTGTGACGAAAATATCAAAATTGTCATCCGGTTCAATCTATGACGCGAGATACATGACGATACATTTTTTAATTATAGATGATATTTTGTGATGATTTTTTGGCATTCCATAATGAATATGGTTCATCATAGATCACCCGATTTCTTGCAGTGAAGGCACCTTTAAGCGAAAGAGGAAAAGAAACCAGCTTAATGTTGCCCTTGGAAACGAGGAACATCGAGGTCGTACACTAGCCATCTCTTCAATGGCTGCGTGGAAATTAGAGTTCTCTGACGCCGCGAGCAGCTACAAGAAGCGTGATCCACTCAACAAGGATGATAAACACGAGAAGTGGAAAGAAAACAGCTTCCAATTCCTCAAAGAAAATTCACAGTTCGTCCAACCATTTGCTGTACCGGATGTCTGAATCAGTGTTGACAACATCGAGACTACTCCAACTACTGAAAACCTGCCCCCAAGCAGCCATGGGTCCATGCCTGAACCGGCCACAAAGTACCTAGTGGATGATATAATCGAGAATACTCCTTGCTCATTGAATATGGCTTTTGGCAGAAAAATGAGCATCAAGGTTGCAGAAGGCATTGCAATGCCTAGTCATACATTTTATACTGTATCTATTCCATCAGAGTGTGCCAAGGTGCAACTAATCAAGATAGTAGATGACAAGCATCTTTATTTTGATCTCGATTATCCTGATGAGAAAAAGGGGATTGACACTTTGGGAGATGTCATTAATAATTTTGTTTGGCACCGATGAGACATTGTTTTGCAATCTGCGATTAAAACGACGCTAGTGTCTCGACCTACTCCAGCACTTTCGCCTCGGTCTTCTCCAACAGAAGAGAATGAAGGTGCTGGTGCGGAGGAGCCTATTATGGACCCCCTCCGCCTCCTGAGAGACATGAGGATGAGGCTGCCGCTGCTGAGGGGTCTCTCATGGGCCCCTTCGCCTCCCAAGAGACATGAGGATGAGGTTGCTGCTGCTGAGGGGCCTATCATGGACCCCCTCTGCCTCCTGAGACACATGAGTATGAGGTTGCTCTTGCTGAGGGGCCTATCTTGGACCCTTCTCTGCCTTCCGAGACACATGAGGATGAGGGTGTTGCTGAGAAGCCTATTGATGACCTCCTTACGCCTCAACCGACACGTGCTAACGACTCAACATCCAGCAAGAGTATAGGTCAGTACCTTCTATTAACTCGAATGTTAACCACTAAAGTGTAGAACACACATTAATATTTTCTTTTACAGTTGAAGCGTACCTCCAGGGTATGAAACAACCGTACACCTATGAGAAAAAGGAACTGGTGGAGCACACGCCTCTGGTGCCTGAGGGTCTTTCTGAAGGATCTTGTGATCTTACAGAAGATAATTTTCCTAAGTTCAAACATGACATGACACTATTACCGAGCCGTATGTTTATGGAGAAGGACTGGATAATGCATAGATTTCACGAGTGATACTTAGAACCATGTGCTAAAGGTGTTCAGTATATCCGAGCTAAGATTCCTGGGGAACTTTTTAATACTATGAGATTAGATCTAAATGTGCCATTTGCAGATATACATGCCCTCTATCAACTTCAGAGATTCGATGCCACTCTCATAACCGTATGGTGCTTGTAAGTGTTTTGAACAATAATAACCTTATAATAAGTTATACTTTTAATAAACACCATAATTGACTATATATTGTTTCATGTTTTTAGAATGTGCTTCCACTCTGGTGCGCATAAGAGAGTCGGGCACCTTAACCCAACAGCAATACGTCATTCAGCAATCAACGTCCCTATGGGCCAACATGACTTGAAGGGCAAGAGGAAGAATCAACAAAAGGCGTTCCAAAAGGTGTTGGTCCAAAATGCTAGAGATGTTGTATCAGCCTACATAGGTAGGGCCACGTAAGATTGGTGGGATAGGCATTGCATCATGGCTCCTTATAACTTTGAGTGAGTATGCTTTCCTCTATCACTTACTTAACCCTACTTTTGACTAATTAATTAAAACACTAACATGACTAAGTGTACTTTTGTTATAAGGATCATTGGATTGCTTTCATGATATATCCAAAATATGGGAAGACTTGGGTATTTGACTCCCTTGATCGTGAGAGGAGCACCTACAACGATTTTTTGGAAGTCCTTGATTCGTAGTGACCTCTAATATCATTTTAATTCTTTAGTGATCTGATATTCATAATTGTGACACAATATTTCTTATCGATGACAAAGTTTACCGGTTCTACATCAAGCTTGGAGGACAACACCATCGAAAACGGACAGAAAAAATGTCGTACAAAACACATTTTCTGGTACTACTACACCATAATTCAATAATCTATATCACTATATTTTTTTCTATATCTTTGCCACTTTTAACCTTTCCATTTTGTTCCCAAAGTTTGCAAAACGGGCTTCTGGTAGTGTGCATTGTGGCTACTATGTGTGCAAATACATAGAAGCTGGCTCTGAAAAATACATGACATTGCTCAAAGAAGGTTATGTATGGAAAATTTTAAGTACTTGTAGTTTTAGTACTATTGTTATATGCATTTTCACACTGTATTGATATTTACATTTTAGTAATTACGAATTATTTGTTAATATTGGCAGCCAGACAAGCAGGTGCAAGGAAGCCAATTGAATGGAGCCGCACTCAATGACATTGCAGCTCGGATGATCCGCTTCGTGATGCATAAGTTTATTCATTCAATGGATAAATATTATGAATTTTTAGGTGATGTGGCAACACATCCAGAACTTGCTAATTGGTCTGGAAAATATAACAATTCTCAAGTAATTCGGCAAAACTTTGAGGCTGAGCAGAAGAGAATTAATGAAAAGACCGGAGTTGGCCGAGCAAATGAAATTTTAGTTGTTAGTTTTATGTGAAGTATGTATATTTATGTATATGTGTAAATTAAGCTGCTGTAGTGGATGAACTTGTGTACATATGTGACTCTAAACATTCACTCTGTCAATACATTTTCCCGGTCAATATATTTTATTAATCTATTATTTGCATTTGATTTGTGTTATTCAGATGATTCTTTTTCAAATATATGAATGTGTAATTAAATAAAACTATCGGTTTTGTGATGTCACATAAACCAACACCCTGTAATCCAAGAAGTAGTGTCGGCCACGTGACGTCATAATATATGACATGAGAGTCCTAAAAACAATGTCGACAAAATTAACATCATTGAGACCGACACTGTTGATAGTGAAAGTAGTGTCGATTGCGTGACGTCAACACAACCGAAACTACAGTGAAAATATCAGTGTCGGTTCTATTGCGTCATAATAAACGACACTGATGTTAATGTAAATCAGTGTCGGTCGAATGACATCAAGAAAGCGATACTGATGTAACTAATAGCAGTGTTAGTCAGATGATATCATGCCGTCTGACACTATTGTTGTTGTTACTAGTGTAGGTCAGATGATATCATGCCGTTCAATAGTGCTGTTGTTGTTACTAGTGTTGGTCTCGCTGGCGTCATCGTGATCAGACACTAAAGATGCTGCGACCAGTGTCGGCCTGATAATGTCATTTGACCCACACTAATAATTTCATTCAGTGTCAGTTTCTTCAACCCGACATTGATTACCGTTTAAAGTAGTATCGTATGAGGAGTGTCACATAATTTGATCGACACTGCAGAACCTTATGACCCGACATTGAAAGGTTTTTTTTAGTAGTGAAACATGCCGATGCACGCCAGTGACTCCTCAAAGCGGCCTCTATATGACGAGGGATACAAATTGTAAGAAACTGGTCTCTGGGTGATCTCTGATAGACCTCCGTCCTCCGCGAAATTTATCGACTACACAAGTGACATTAAAAACATAACACAAGTGTTTCATATATTAGATAACATATATATCTTACACAATAAAACAGATAGGAGAACAATTCCCATACGATGCATCTATACTTAAAAAACTACTATTTACTGGATGCATAAACTAAGCTTGACAGATAAGCTAACCTATAAACATAATAACTGTAATTCTGATTACACTGGATGTACATGCATAGCAGTAACGTATTCAGTGCGTGTGTTGTTGTTACTTGATGCTGCAACGATGTTCATGATCGGTTCATTAAAATAAGAAGGTTGTTTGGGATCGTCCATGTGGATGTCTTTGTTACTTAGCATCCTCACAACCTCCTTCATGTCCGGCCGATCCTCTGGATTGGCCTGAACACATAGGAGAGCAATGTGGCTGCACCTTATTATTTCTGCTTCTTTGTCATGCTCCTCAATGCTTAGAGAATTGTCAATAAGCTGCTTGCAGTTTCCATCTTCCCACAGCCGCCAGGCCTATTTTTGAAGAGAAAATAAATTTTTTGGCAGATGATCTCAAATAAGGCATTCAAAAGAAGTTATCATTTTATTATGTACAAGAGGTTACGCACATATGCCATCAGATTGTTTGACCTTTTGTATCGACAGAAACTAGTTGCAACTTTCCTTCCACTTATTATCTCCAGAATCAAGACTCCAAAGCTAAAAACATCAGATTTGACAGAGAAAGTATTTCCTAAAAAGTACTCAGGCGCCATGTAACCACTGGGAAAAATTAAAATCAGTCAACAATGTATTCATGTGGTTAACAAAAGTATGGATTATGAATAGGAGAAATTAATTCTCAACTTTCAATCTCGAACATTCCAAGCTCAGCAAGATAAAAACCATAGTGCAGATAATATGCTATTTGAACTCATACCGTGTTCCCATCAGTCTAGTTGTGTGCAATTCTGCAACATTTGAGCTGAACATCCTGGCTATCCCAAAATCTGAATTTTTGGATTCATTTCACTATCCAATAGTATATTACTTGCCTTTAGGTCTCTGTGCACAATGCATCTTTCAAACTGTGAATAATTATGGATGTAAAGAAGTCCTTGAGCTACCCCACTGATTATATTATGACGTTTAGACCATGTCAGTGATGCCCACTTTGCAACATCTGCAAGTTTAGTTGTAATTTGTCAATGAACTGATATATATGAGCAGGTAACTTGAATCAATAGTTTCAAAAATACCAAATACCAGGGAAAGATGTGCCTTTTAGGTGGGTGTACCAGAGAAAACATCGTCCAGACTCCTGTTGGGCATGTACTCATAGACGAGTATATTTTCGTTATGTTGAATGCAGCAACCAATCAGCTTGACAAGATTTAAATGTTGAAGATTTGCTATGAGTCTAATTTCATTTCTGAATTCTGCCAAACCTTGCCTCGAATGCACTGCTAATCTCTTAATTGCTGCAACTCCAAGACGTAATTGACCCTGGACGGAAGACACTCATGCTTATTGTCTAAATAATTATTACAATATCACTATTCCAACCTTTATTTAAATATTGATAAAGTTATTTCAATCTACTACATGAAAGAAATTAAATGTAAAGGAATGGAATATGCCTGATGTAGTTAGTACAATGTAGGGCTTTAGGAGTTTTGACTTGAAAATTGGACGACTAATTATACATAGTGGTGCACGACTAATTATACATAGTAGTTTTGTCGTACTAATATATGCCAGTATTTTAAAGGCTCTGATCTAGTACATAACTTGCACCATTGTTATTTCAACGAGATAATAGTTTGAAGAACATTGTAATCAAATTTTAGTAAAGAACAAAGTAAGTATATAATTTATTTTGGTTCATGCATTTTGCTTTAGCTCAAAATAACAGGTTAGTAATACCTATCATGCTCTGATCTGGATGACCCAATGCTAGGTCGAGAAACTAAAATCCTAGATTTAGTTTAATGGCTATATAATATAGTCAATTTTATGTAACAAC
Source organism: Zoysia japonica (assembly GCA_001602275.1). NCBI lineage: Eukaryota > Viridiplantae > Streptophyta > Magnoliopsida > Poales > Poaceae > Zoysia > Zoysia japonica. The sequence goes on along the minus strand of BCLF01000021.1, from coordinate 1,351,922 downwards.
AATATGAATGATAGTTTTTCATTGTTTTTGCAAAAAAAAATGTCCCTAATGAATTTTCCCTATTTTGCGCCATTAGAATATGTTATATTGTTGTTTGCGTCAAGAAAAATAGGGATGCAAGCGGGCATGCACATTAGCCCACATCAAGTACAAATTTTCCGGGTAGCCTGTAAAAACCCGTAAAATTTATTTTAGATGTGGACCTTGGAAGTACCCAGCCAGTTGCATCCCTAATGAAAAATCATTTAAAATTATATTTTATTTGTGGTGAACAAACTTCATATGATGATAAACTTTCATAGTTGACTACTTGACTTACCTTGTACACAGGACCGAAAGCTCCTTGTCCGAGTCTCTTTGCTTCTGAGAAATTATCAGTGGCATGTCTTATCTCATTCAAAGTAAATAGTGAAAACGTTGATCCAATTTCTGCTGTTATTATCTTTGTCCATTCCTCCAGCTCATTTTGAATTTGTAGGTCTACTTTTCCAGCAAGACATTGTCAAAGCAGTGCCAAAAAAAAGTAATTACACAATTAGACAATGTTTTCTCAAACTTTGGGAAAATATAAATGAAATATATAAAATGCCATAATTTAAACTACTAACTAAGGTTGAAAATTTGTCATGAACAACATAAGTGATTCAAATCCTTTTCTCAATTACACGTTTTCCAGTAACTACAAAAGTACTGTACAGAAATCCTTATTAGGAGACCAAACCACCATGCATGTGAACTCAATTTCAGGACATACTGTCCGTGCCAATATTACTCCCTTCGGTTTTAAAATATTGACACTGTTGACTTCTAACATTAAAAATATTTGAGACATGACTAATAATTTTACATATTCAAACAATTTTTTGAATAAGACGAATGATTAAAGTTGATGTTAAAAGTCAACGGTATCAATATTTTAAAGCCAGAGTAGTAACTTTTTGGTTAGATGTTAGCTCACATCTCATTTTTGTGAGAATCATACACTATTTATTATAAAATTATATATTCCACATATTCAAAAAAAGTATGATATTCACCTCTTTTTCGTTTTATGAATAAAACCAAGCCAGAAATGATAATTACAGCAAGAAGGGCTCCTGCGATGGAAGATACTATGATAACTGGTTTGTTTAGTCCTTCTGCAAATTATTTCAAAATAAACTTAGGCTGCATTATATCACAAATATATATTAATAGAGCATATAGCAGAATATAACGTTAAAAAATGAACTTCAATAGAATACTGAACCGCATCTTTATATTTATTCATATATGCTAGATCCATACACAAATGCTATTCTTGAAGTTATTCTACACCCAACTATAAATTACTGAATAAAATTTCAATAACAATTACTGAAGGTGACTACAAAAACATAAGTTACTGAGAGTATAATTGATATCGATGATAATTATCTAGACATTTCAGTCAAGTTTATTCAGTAAAAAGTGTACTGTCGCGCGCGCGCACACACGAATAGTTATAAATCATAGTGGGGTGGATCATATGAAACAGATGGGAAAAATGATTTGATTATAAACTGAAGTGGTTGTCTAAGATGTATAGAGAATCAACAATATTAATGTTTTAAAGCATTGACTGAAGACTAGAAGATTCTTATTAGCAATAATCTATGGGAAGCGTTGTGTTACTGATTTCAATAGATTTTCTGGTGGAATTTTTATCATAAACCTTAAATATAACATGAATATCAAATGCTGTAAATTCGACGAGCGGCTGTCCAAAATTGAATCATAGTTTTATAAAGCTATAAAATTCCGTTGAGACTATGCAAAGAAAAATCTAAGAGATAGGAGTACTGTTTAATCACATATGTTCCCCGTCCTGCTCCTGAACCAACCTCACCACTCGGCTGGCTGTTGGAATCACTACAAGGACTAGGAGAGAAGGGTTGGAGCCTGGAGCACAGAAGCTTTGCTTTATCAAATACGGCCGGGCAGACTCCTCTGCACTACCCTGACTGGTGACTAAAAATTAGACTGAGGTCTAGACTCTGTTACTATTAGTTTATGCAGTGTTTGGTTTCTTTTATCATGTGGTACCTTGATATGCTTGTGATGTGTGTTTGGTCGCTGAACCATACCCCTTCGTCCAGATTGTTTATACTAGTTTAGTTTTCTACAGCAAGTTTGAATGACCTGTTCGTGGAGGATTAACATATTGATACACATCCATCACTGATTAATATCCTATTGGTGTTCCTTGGCTCCGAGTTAGTTCTTTGGTTCATTTGTGCTGGGCGAATTACAGACTTTCGTATGTTATAAATCTATTACCAATGGAACTCATCCTACATTATAGCTTTGATAGAAATTGGCCGTTCCGGGTAATAATAGGATAGCGCATGGATGGTAAATATTCCCTCCGTTTTTATGTCTTTGTTGGTACCACAATAACTTTAACTCAAGATTGAACAAAATGTGTTATCCTAATGCCAACAATTCAAGAACAAAGGGTGTACTCCGTTTAAAAAAGATGTCATAAGCCTTACACACTTACAAAAAGGACTTATTAGATCTTATTGAGCAACTTTGTCTATGTGAGAGATCTCTGAAGCAAAGTGCACTCAGACTCAATAAAATCTCTAAATATGACGTGTGCGAGGAGAAACAGAGTGATCTCATAAATCTTGTACCGATGAATGCAGGTAGCATAAGTAAACGGTTGACTTTGCATGCCGTAAAAAAGTAGAATACGCTACTGAAAACTATAAAACCAAAACAAATATTTAAATATTAAAAATTCAATAGAATTTATGATTAAAAGTATACGTACGCACTTTTAGGCTTATGAAGCTCGATGGTTTCCGGGGTTATCTTGAAGAAGAGATCTTTCTCAAACCGCAGGCTACACCACACGCCGAGGATCCTTCCGCCAACACGGTGATCGCCACTGGAAGGGATGATGAACTTTTTGGGTATCTCCGAGATGAGTTCCGCGAGGCACTTCCGGCAAAGATCCTTGTCAAAGTCGGGCCTACACTGCACCATCCCATGCAAGATGCTCACATCGTCTTCTTCAAACCAAGACATACCCGTCGCGTACAGCTTCGTGGTCGATGAGTTCCACGCCTCTGCTGCGCGCTCGGTCATCTCTTCCATTAGCTCCTGGATGTAGTCGCCGTAGCACGTGGCAGCTCCGGTGCTCCCGTTCACGACGTTCATGTTCGACGCGACCCATGCCGGCCGGTTGGAGCGGTCGCTGTAGAGGAACTCGTCGCCGGAGAAGCTGAACGTGTGCTGGTCGTAGTAGATGGCAACGTCCTTGTAGAGCGGGCAGATGAAGCGGTTGACGATGGCGTCCTGGATGGTCTGGTTGAGGCTGTAGGCGCACGCCATGCCGCTGTAGTCCCCGCGGCAGAGCACGAAGCCGTTAACGGAGCCGACTCGGCCGGAGGCGAAGTAGTTGGCTTCAGAAGCGCTGATGTTTCTCAAGAGCTTGTCAACATGGCTCTTGAGATTCTCGTGGTAGCTGTCGCCTTCCCTGTACTGCCGGCTTTTATCGCAGCACTCGTAGTAGAGGGGGTTCACCCTCGTTGTCATGTTCTCGGCGATGTCGCACCCTACAGCTTCCGTCGTCGACGACGAAAGGAACAGAGCCATGGCCACGACCACGAGGAACCTCATGGTAGCGGTGAAAGAATCGAGATTTAGCTACTAACTACTCTGTTTGGGGTTTTGGTTGTGTTTGGAGAGCTCCCTTGCTCAGTTTCTTTGTGTCACACGGAGCAAGCAGAAGCTGTATATAACAATACTGGGACGTGTAGTAGTAGAATGCCGTTCTTCAAAATGTGGTTTTATGAAGATACTGCAGCACGAATCAGAAAACCAAGTCAACGGTATTGATAGACAAGTAGCACGTTGACTAGTAATTTTTTTGCCAGTGATTCAACGGGGAAGGAGAATTCCGAGTAGTAGAATTGAATATTTACATATAAGCTCCAATTTCTCATTGATAATGAAGCGGGGCCTATACAAGTGGCGGCGTGTTAAGACAACAGCTGTGGAAAGAGTGGGCGAGGGAACAACACTTGGCTAGTTTGCTAGCAATCTGATGATCAGACAAAAGATACTAGATTTAGCTACCTACAAATCCGGTTTTGGTTGTAGCTAATTTAGAGGCTCAATTAGGTATCTGTTGGTGTTATTTTTTATAATAATACCTAAATTTATATTTAGGTACTATTTTTAGGTACCTATTTGAGTTTCTCTTAACAGGTGCACCTAAGGTTATCCTCCAAATATCTTTAGTTAAAAAAATAAACTAGTTTTCTAAAAGTGGAGAGGATTTTAAAAACTTAGTTTATTTTTTTAACAAAAGCGGTTCAGAGGGTAATTCCGTGGTCAGTAATTTACACATCTAACCCAACGGTATAGATCAGCTTAATTTGCAGCCTCGTACCATTTACTTATAGTATTGTGTGATGTCGCTAGATAACCCTGCCCCACCCCTATTATAATTTAAATACAAGGTATTACCCACAATTAATTAACATCAAACTTGGACTTGTTCCACCCACAACATTATGCAACCTGTAATTGCTCCTACTTCAAAACAATGGAACATAAAACTTTAATGCTAGACAATATTGATTAAGTCACGGATAAGCATTTGAGTGCCTTGAGAGAAATTGAGAAAGATTTGCTAGAGCTTACAACAAGAAAGTAAAGGCTAAAACCTTTCAGGTGGACGAATTGGTGTGGAAAACTATTCTGCCCATAGGTTCAAGAAGCAACAAATTTGAAAAATGGTCTCTTAGTTGGGAAGGGCCATAGAGATTAGTAAAATTCATTGCTGGAAATGTATACATGTTGGAGAATGTCCGAGGAGATTCATTACCTAGGCCCTTTAACGGTCTATATTTGAAAAAATATCATCCAAGTGTATGATAATAAGCTTGAAAGAGAAAGATGGCCGGTATGAAGAATATCGTTGCCAAAAGATAAAGATATGGCTAATGAGTTAAGAGAACCATCGCTCTTAGTTGATTTTGAGTACTTGAATATTTTATGGTATGCTAGCTTTACCAAAAAACAGGAGGCATGTGTTGACACTCAAAATTTGCATCTCGAAAAGATGAGAAATTCATGTTTGATAGGCCAAATATAGTAGGAGATGTCTAAATTTTGGTCGGTAATAGTTATTTCGCAAGAATTGTTTCCCAACATGTTTTCGAGGATGTGGAGGATATTTTTGAAGAGTTTGGCTAAATTCTACTGAAAGAAGGAAAAAATTGCTTAAAAACACTTGAAGATGAATCAAATCCATGATTTGAATGTTCCAAAATGTAGCCCTCGCTGAGAAGATCAAAATGGGTATATGGATCACATAAATCGGAGCCCGGACGAGTAAATCACGATCTTAACAAAAATGGTCGCGATAGGGCCGAAGACTCCGACAGAGCCCTTTCTAAAATCGCATTTTTAGACACCCGGAGTGTCCGGTAAGGTACCGGAGTGTTTGGTCTAGGGCCAGAGACTCCGGCCTACCCTTTCTGGAACCGCATTTTAGACCCCCGGAGGGTCCGAAAATAGGCCGGAGCTTCCGGTACCGAAGTGTTCGGCTCGGTAACCAAGTTTGTTTTTAGCAGTTTTTACATCAAATTAGAGCTAATTTATTTCTTAATCAAGTGGATTCGTGGCTACACAGGTAAGACCACCTCACCTCTATATAAAGAGGCCTAAGGCCGATTGAGAAGGGATCCCAATCGAACCTATCATTTGCCTTTATATTTTCTTTCTTCCCCAAACTCTAATCTCTTTACTCGACCTTCGTGCTATTCTTCTTTCGTTCCGGAAACATTTGAAGGCGATTCAGCTGGCCTGATCAAGCCCGGATCAACCCTAGGACGATTCTCTTCCGACGGGGTCCCTCCTGAGGTGGGGTTGTCTAGGTGCTACCTAAACCCGGCGTTGAAGAGGCGTCGACGTTCCCGCACACGGAAGTGCGAGCGGTGTGTTGGCCTGAGCCCGATTTCGACGTCAACACTTCTCTCGAAGTATTATTAACTTGCACACCACTAGAAACACTGATGTGATAATTCATTCATTGAAAATACGCTGTCTTTGCGCCGTTCAGAATGATTTTTTTTTTGTGCTATTGACAGTATATTTAGAATCATACGCCTGCATTCTGCCATTCACAAAGTTCACTTCTGGTGGTCCATCGCAAGGCAAACATGCATGTAATTTAATACTACCTCCGTTTCAAAATATAAGCAATTTTAAATTTGGATAAAGTCAAATTTTTTGAACTTTTATTAATGATATTTAGATAATTACATAATTTCTAATATAAAAAATATTTTTTATGAAAGTTTATTTTATGATGAATCTAAAAAATATAATTTTTATATAATAAAATATTATTAATTATATATTATTAGTGATAAAAGTTTGACTTTGACTAATCCTAGAAATACTTATATTTTAGAACGAATGAAGTATCTGGTTAACCTACGGATCGAGGACTCCAGTTTTCAGGTGTCTAGAGATCAACTCGTTGTCATCACCACCTAGTTGACAATAATCCCACATGGAGAGGAAACTTAGAGATAGCAGCTAAAGGTTAAGTTGTGACCTAGTCCCTGTATCCATCGGTTATGACCCAGGCACTTAGTGGATTTGAGCAAGTGACTGTAATCCAGAGAGGATCGATTCTTTATCTCTGCCGTCGGACTAATTCAACATATATCAGGACAAAGTCCGTTCATGTCAACGACTGAATTCACAGGAAAAAATTATGGGACGACAGGAATAATTACATACAACGTGATCAAGTTGGAAAATCTCGGGAGCCAACATCAGATCCAGTGGAACAATATTGACTAAAAACGCAGGATGATTGGTCGACCTAAAGAGGTCTCTATGAAGCATATTACTTTTATCTGGGAAATCAAAAGAGAAATTTCCTCGAACGTCATCTCAAGAGAATCTATCCCAATATCCTCTACATTTACTGAAGTTGGTGTATTCGATAGTGATTGTGGTGTAGAACAAGAAACAAAAATATTGTTTATACAGCGTCACCTGACCTATTCCGTCATCGTCTGCATAAACTACTTGTCGGGATCACGTACCCAACAGGTCGCGCTCGCACGCGCGAGGTCAGGGGTCGGACGATCACGTATCCCGGGTACCCAACAGGTCGCGCTCGCACGCGCGAGGTCAGGGGTCGGGCGATCACGGGTTCCGACCCCCCAATGGCGATCTCCGGCGGTCACGCCTTAGCCACGCAAGCACGCGAAGGCCCCGGCTTCCGAAGGCCGACCCCCGGGGGGCGACCCCTGGAGGGTAGGTACCGCGTTATAGTACATTTACTCTGATGGCCAACTGTCATCCGTTCTGACGGGACTGGACGAGATTCACCACGGCGACACTCCAGCAGAAAGCTGCGATAGCTGCCGGATAAAACATGACAGCACTGTAGCCGGCACAGTGGCACCAGACGAGCATCACAGTACCCGCCGCTGCGCACGACACGACGGGTCACGACCACGCCTGGACGGAGCGAAATGATGGCGACAACGATGGAAGGGCCCACCTGTCGGCAAGACGGCAGGATCGTGTAAGACCCACCACTTGTAACCCCAGGGCCCCCTCCTATATAAAGGGAGGCTCAGGGGGCGACAGAGACACGGAACACAGAGGAAGCACGAACCGAACACAGCCATAAACACACGAAAGACAACCACGAGCTCCCTTAGAGTCCAAGGCCCGTGCATCCTTCCGAGCAAGCACCCCCATTCGCCCATATTTTGGATCCTCCCGCGAAGAGAGGATCCCGCCTTTGTAACATTATCATTGAGATAATCCGCTCCCTGGACGTAGGGTATTACACCGCTCGAGGTGGCCCGAACCAGGTAAAAAATCTCCTTGAGTCTTCCTTAGACTGGGCCATACCGAATCCGAAGGCACACCTCCTCCACGAACATATATTTACTGTGCCGGTGGTCAGAACGCCGACAGTTGGCGCGCCAGGAAGGGGGCACTCTCTTTTGGTGTGCTCTGGTTTCGGCTTTTCGATGGCCCCATACTTCGTCGTGAGAGACATTTCGGTCTCCCGCCTTCGCTTCGGGGACTTCACGGTCGCCGTCTCCAGAGACGGTCAGTCGTGGCAAGTCCCCACTTTTGCTTTTGAGCAGGCTTTCCACTTCGGGAGCCTGCACTTCGTCGCCAAGGAAGGCGGCGAGCTCCGCCTCCAGGCTCCGTGCGAGAGGCGCCCACGTTGGTGGCCCCGGAGCCACCTCATTCTGGGGCACGACCCGTCGAGGGAGTGCTTCACTCTCCACGCCCCGAAGAGCGCGGAGCCGACGATTCCTGGCAACACGCCGCCGGGTGCCAACCTGTCCCTGCGCCCCACGGTGGACGCCGCCGACCAAGTCTGGCCGCCCCCGGGACGCACTGACAGCCCCGAGCCCAGGGGTAAGGCTACAGCCGGGCCCAGCGACTCGGCGCGAGCCCGGGGATGGTCCACCTACCAGCAGCTCGCGGCTGGGGGGCCACCGACCTTCGACACCCCGCTCGAGAACCTCGCGGCAGCAGCGTGCATCCTCAACGAGACCGTTGCTCCCGAGGACCCAGCACTGAGGGAAGTGTACGACCGCGTACGCTTCTACCTCGGTAGCACGCTCCAATGACCAGAAGCGTCCCTCTGACCCCAGCAGTCGGAGACGAAAAGCAATCGCCGGTCCCAGGATCGGCGGTGCTCGGCGCGCGACAGCCAAGTCGAGGAACGGAACCCTCGACACCATGCAGGGTCGGTCCTCCCGCGACTCGGCCCCAACCACGACGCCCGCGGCACCATCGACGCCAGACGCCAGGTGAGGAGTGAGCTCCGCACCGAGTCCCGGCGGAGACGCTCCCACGACCGCTACTACCGACGCGGCTCCCTCGACTCCAAGAGCCCGAGTCCTGATGGGGTCGGACCCAGAGCGTTCGGATCACTCATCCGGCACGCGAAATTCCCGCAGAGATTTCGCGCTCCGACCACCATCGGCCGCTACAACGGGGAAACGAACCCCGTCCACTGGCTCGAGGATTACCGCCTCGCCTGCAGGACCGGAGGGGCGGACGACCTGTTCGCCATTCAGTACTTGCCGCTCTTCCTCACCGACTCAGCCCGAGGGTGGCTCGAACACCTTCCCGAGGGCTAAGACAGGAGCGACCTGCGCCGAATCTTCATCGGCAACTTCCAAGGGACTTACACGCGTCCAGGTAACTCCTGGGACCTCAAGAATTGTAAGCAGGGTCCCGGCGAGTCGCTCCGGGACTACATCCAGCGCTTTTCACGAAAGCGCAACGAGCTCCCCAACGTCAGCGACGCCGATGTCATCAACGCCTTCACCTGCGGAACGACGTCCAAGGCGCTCGTCCACAAGTTGGGCCGGAGGAACCCTCGGACGGCCCGGGACCTCCTCGACATCGCCACAACCTTCGCCACCGGAGAAGAGGCCGTGCAGGCCAACTTCGACCGAGGTCGGACAAAGGATGAAAGGTCGGGGATCGACTGTCAGGGGGACCGACCCTCCGACCAGTCCGCGGACCGCCGCAACGAGCGGGTTGGCGGCAGCTCGAACCGCAAGAAGGGCAAGGGTCGGCGCCACGATGATGACTTCGTGGCCGCCGCGGACCATCCAGCCCGACCCCCGACCAAGAAGCCGGCCAATCACGACGGCCACTTCGACAAGATGCTCGACCGGCCCTGCTCCAACCATTTTATGCGGGTCAAGCACACCCTCCGGAATTGCCATCTGGCAAAGAGGTTCTTCAGGAGCGGACTCCAGGCCGACTCCTCGGCAGCCAAGACCAACCCCCAGACTAAGGGTGCCGAGGAAGACGAGGGTACGGCCTTCCCCGAGCCGGAGGACTGCCTCATGATCTTTGGCGCCCCCGCGGCCTACTGCGAATCCCGCGGCCGCCAGAAGAGGACCTGGCACGAGGTTAACGCTGTCGACCCAGCGGTCCTCCGCTATCTCAACTGGTCCGAGGCCCCGATCACCTTTGATCGGGCCAATCACCCGGACCATGTCTCGCAGCCTGGGCGCCTCCTGTTGGTGCTCGACCCCATTGTCAGCTCCGTGCGCCTGTCGAAGGTGTTCATTGACGGAGGGAGCGCCCTCAACATCCTCTATACCGACGCCTTCCGGGCAATGAAGCTGACGGAGGCCGACCTCCGTCCGACCCACGCTTCGTTTCACGGAGTCGTCCCCGGGGGTTACGCGACGCCCCTCGGTCAGATCACGCTCCCAGTCACATTCGGTGACCGGAGCAATTTTCGGACCGAGTCGCTCACCTTGGAGGTGGTTGACTTCACCGGCGCCTACCACGCCATCCTGGGCAGGCCATGCTACGCGAAGTTTATGGCCATCCCCAACTACGTCTACCTGAAACTGAAGATGCCCGGGCCGAAGGGCGTCATCACAGTCTCGTCTCGCTTCCAACACTCTCTGGCATACGAGCAGGAGAGCTTCGAGTTGGCCGCCGCCAAGTCGGGCCCGGCCCGGCTGGACGCAATTCGCAAAGCAGAAGGGTCGGACCCGGCGCTCCACTCCAAATCCGAGTCGTCGACATCCTTCAAACCCGCCGACGACTCCAAAGAGGTCGCTCTCGACCCCGCCGACCTCTCCAAGGAGGCCACGGTCGGGACAGTGCTTTCCAGCGAATAGGAAAGCGCGCTCGTCGACTTCCTCATCCAGAATCGGGACGTCTTCGCCTGGGCACCATCGGACATGCCCGGCATCCCGAGAGAAGTCACCGAGCACTCCCTCGGCATTATCGCGGGCTCTCGGCCCATCAAGCAGCGACTCCGGCGCTTCGACGACGAGAAGCGTCGAGCCATCGGGGAAGAATTGACGAAGCTCTTGGATGCTAAGTTCATTCAAGAGGTCTACCACCCCGAGTGGTTAGCCAACCCTGTAATGGTGAAAAAGAAGACCGGGCAATGGAGGATGTGCGTTGACTACACGAGTCTCAACAAGGCCTGCCCGAAGGACTCTTTCCCTCTCCCGCGCATTGATCAGGTGGTGGACTCGACCGCCGGGTGCGAAACCCTGAGCTTCCTCGATGCATACTCCGGGTATCACCAGATCTCTATGCGCGAGTCCGACCGGCCGGCCACGTCCTTCATCACGCCCTTCGGGTCCTTCTGCTACGTCACCATGCCATTCGGGCTCAAGAACGCTGGGGCCACGTACTAGCGCTGCATGCAGAAGTGCTTCCATGACCAGCTGGGTCAGAATCTGGAGGCCTACGTCGACGCCATCGTCATCAAGACTCGTCGGACCTCCGATCTCGTCAAGGATCTGGAGGAAACGTTCGCAAACCTCCGGCGCTATCGGATCAAGCTGAATCCTGAGAAATGCGTTTTCGGGGTCCCCACGGGTAAACTGCTCGGCTTCGTCATCTCCGAGCGTGGGATCGAAGCAAACCCCGAGAAGATCTCCTCGATCCTCAAACTCGGGCCCATCAGCAACGTAAAAGGCGTCCAGAAGCTGACCAGATGCTTGGCGGCCCTTAGTCGTTTTATCTCAAGACTTGGCGAGAAAGCAATGCCCTTCTACCGGCTGCTGCGAAAAGCGGAACGGTTCACCTGGACCGTCGAGGCCCATGAGGCCTTCGATCGGCTCAAGACCCTACTTTCATCACCACCGGTTCTCACGTCTCCAACCTCGGGAGAGACCCTTCTCTATATCGCGGCGACGTCGAAAGTCGTCAGCACCGTCCTCGTCGTTGAGCGAAGCGAGGAGGGTCGGGCCCTGACTATTCAGAGGCCTGTCTACTTTGTCAGCGAGGTGTTGGCCGACGTCAAGACTCGGTACACCCAGGGGGAGAAGCTGATCTACGCCGTCCTCATCACGAGCCGCAAGCTGCGACACTACTTCACGAGCCATCCCGTCCATTCCTCCACCAGCTTCCCACTCGGGGAGATCATCGGTGGCAAGGACACGGTCGGACGCCTCGCCACGTGGGCCATGGAACTCCTGGGGCTCGACATCGCTTTTATCCCTCGGCAGGCCATCAAGTCCCAGGCCCTGGCCGACTTCGTCGTCGAATGGACCGAGGCTCAGGAACCGCCGGCCCCCGGCAGCATCGAGTACTAGACCATGTACTTCGACGGATCCTGCATGCTCAAGGGCGCGAGGGCTGGGGTCGTCCTGATCTCCCCGAAGGGAGACAGGCTCCGATACGTGCTGCAATTGCAGTTCCGCGCCTCTAATAATGTGGCCGAGTACGAGGCGCTCCTCCACGGCCTACGAATGGCCATCACCCTCGGCGTTCAGCGCCTCTACGTCAAGGGCGACTCCGAGCTGGTCGTCAGTCAAGTCATGAAAGCTTCCAGCTGCCGAGACCCGAAGATGGAAGCCTACTGCCAAGAGGTTCGCAAGCTCGAAGACAAGTTCGATGGACTCGAACTCCATCACGTTCTACGTCGGGACAACGAAGCCGCCGACGCCCTCGCCAAGATGGGCTCGGAGCGGCAGTCGGTCCCCGACGGCGTCTTTCTCGAAGTCCTCACCAAACCCTCCATCAGGGTCGCGGAAGGGCCGCTCGTCGAAGGACCAAGCGACGAGCCGACCCTCGGACCAGGGGCAGAGATCATGGCGCTCGCCCCCGACTGGTCTCGCGATATCTTCGCTTACCTTCAAGACGGCACTCTCCCGGCCGACCATGACGGAGCCAGGAAGGTCATGCGACAGGCCAAAGCATCGTCATCTCGGACGACGAGCTCTACAAGCGAAGCACGAGTGGTATACTGCAGCGCTGCATCCCTCAGGAGCAGGGCATGCACCTGCTCGACGACATCCACTCAGGCATCTGTGGTCATTATGCCGGACCCAGAACCCTCGTCGGCAAAGCCTTTCGACAAGGCTTCTACTGGCCGACGGCCGTGGCCGACACCCAAAAGCTCGTCCGAGCTTGCCAAGGCTGACAGTTCTACGCCCGGCAGACGCACCTGCCGGCACAGGAGCTCCAGACGATCCCGATCGCTTGGCCCTTCGCTGTCTGGGGACTCGACATCCTCGGCCCCTTCAAGAGAGCGCCCGGCGGTTTCACCCATCTCTTCGTCGTCGTCGACAAGTTTATCAAATGGATTGAGGCCGAGCCGGTGCCTAACATCACTTCAACCCGGGCGGTCGGGTTTATCCACAACATCATATGTCAGTTCGGGGTCCCGAACACCATAATCACCGACAACGGCGCACAGTTCACCGGACGGCAGTTCCGGGAATTCTGCGACGAGTATCACATTCGCCTGGACTTCGCCTCCGTGGCGCATCTAAGGACGAATGGGCAGGTCGAACGAGCCAATGGGTTGATACTTCAAGGCCTAAAGCCACGAATTTACGACTCCGTCAGAAGGGCAGTTGGACGATGGGTGAGCGAACTCCCGTCGGTCCTCTGGGGTCTGCGAACGACCCCCAACAGAACCACCGGGTTCACGCCATTCTTCATGATGTTCGGAGCAGAAGCGATGCTGCCGACCGACCTTGACTACGACTCCCCACGAGTCCGAGCCTACGACGAGGAAAGATCGCAGGCCGCGTTGCAGGACGGCCTCGACCAGCTGCAAGAGGCGCGCGAGGTCGCTCTCCTGCGCTCCGTCAAGTACCAGCAGCAGAGTCTTCGGCGACTGCACGCTCGACGCGTCAGAGGTCGGGCTCTTAACGTAGGAGACATTGTGCTGAGAAGGGTGCAAACGAAGGCCGACCAGCACAAGTTGTCGCCCTCTTGGGAAGGACCCTTTGTAATCAAGCACGTCCTAAGGCCCGGTGCTTACAAGCTAGCAACCGAGGATGGTCGGAAACTCGCGAATGCATGGAATATTGAGAACCTCCGACGGTTCTACACTTAATAAAAACAGCTAAGTTCTTTATTTTTGCTCTCGTTTTTTCGTTTTGGGTTGCGAGCAATGACCGTCCCGGCCACCCCCCGCACCCGGGGGCTACTTACCTCCACCCTCGCCAGTGTCGAAACGATCGACCTCGCTTTCCGCTCATCGTTCATCGATTTTTTGCGCCGGGGCGCCGCTCCCTGTTAACTCGTTACGACTTTTCGTCTTTTTGTTTCCTCGGGGTCGGATCTCCGACCCGCGCCAAGTTCGCGCGTGACCCCCAAACGACACTTTGCGCGCGTTTTTCGTTCGAAGCCTTCCCGTGGCTAGACTATCTACGAATCGGGAGCTGATGACGCTCTACGGCTATATCGGGTCCGACACCCGACCGTACGAGCTATACTCGGCCTATTCGTTTGATTGATGCCGGAGGAGGCGCGAAAAACAGACGCAGCATGCGAAGGAGGGTCGGAAATTCACATTCAAATTCGTAAAGACTTCTTGAACAATATTGTTTGAATGATACTCTTTATTAATACAACGACACTTTACATATTTGGACCTATACATAGGGAAACGGCCCGAATCGCTCGGGCAGGAAGTCCTCCGTCTTGAAGTCAGCGACGGCCTTCGCCCCCGGCTCCTGCGTCTCCACCGAGATCGCGTCCAGCTGCTCGTCCGAGTAGCCCGACGCGAAGCCCTCGACGACCCTGCCGAGATCCGCATCTGGATAATAGGAGCAGACCAGGGCCAAGGCTGTCGAGGACCCGTCCTCTAGCGCCCTCATCATGACTTGGAGACGATCTCCGGGAGCTGCTGCAGAGCGTGCGCGACGACCGCCGTCGAGACGGAGTCCGGCACTACATAATACAACCTCCCAAGGAGGTTCAGACCCGCCGACCTCAGAGTCTGAACCTCGCCCGCCAATCCTGCATTCCGAAACGTTAGCAGAAAACCAAAGACAACCAGAGCAAATAGGGAGGGGCCGACCCTTACCGTCTCGCTCCTTTGCGGCGGCCTCGGCGGCCTGCCCTGCCCGGTCGAGGCTCTTCCGCAGGCGCTCGTTCCAGACTTGGGCCGCCGAGAGCTCCTCCTGGACCATGGCGGCCTCTTCACGTGTCTGGCCAAGGTCCGCCGCCGCCTGCTCAATCTCGGACTGGAGCACCACCCGCTCCGACTTCAGGAGGTCGACCTGCTCGAAGGCACGGTCGCGCTCCTCCTTCGTCATGCGCAACGTTAGCTCTAGGGTCGAGCGGGCCCCCTCGGTCTCGTGCTTCGCTGCTTGGCGACGAAGCCCTGCAACAGAATGAATCAGAGCCCGACCCCAAGGGCCGAAAGAACCAACAATGACTTACCGGTGACCGTGCGGTTGGCCTGCTAGAGGGCCGACGCGGTCCAGGTGGCCCGAACCTCGGACGCCGCCGCCTCGGCGCGCCCCTTGTTCGCCTTCTCGAGGGCGACGCGAGCCGACTCCCGCGCAGGAAGGAGCTGCAACTTCAAGTCAGCTACGGCCTCCCCCGACTCGGCCCGCGCCTGCGCCAGCTTCTCTTTGAGGGCGTCGACCTCGGCTTGGGCGGCGTACCCGCGTGGTGGCCGACCCAGGACCGCGTACAAGTTGTTCTACAGAAGATTGTCAGCACAAGAATCGGAAAAGCAGAAGCCAAGAGCCGGACTCGCGCTTACCCGGCACTCGACGAAGTGGCCTTCGTCGTAGATGGCGCCGACCTCCTCGGCGACCCTCGACAGTTGACGGAGGCCGGCGACCAACCGCATGTTGAGGGCTCGGGCACCTCCCACCCGGACGTCACCACTCGGACCGACGGAGCCTGACGCTCCGACGACCTCGGGCAGTTTGCCACGGGCCGTCTCGCTTAGGACGCGACCGACCGTGGGCGCGCCCGAAGGCGGCGAGACC
>BCLF01000021.1:1255373-1335565 GCA_001602275.1 Zoysia japonica | reverse complement strand
GCCACTGCCTCGCCCCGACCTCCACTGCTGGCCTCGGCGCCCGACCCGGTGGCCGGCGGGCCGCCCGTTGACGCCGAAATGCCGACACCCTGTGGCGCCCCGAGCGTCGTCGGACCCCTGTCCACAAAGCAGTTAGCCAACGAACAAGATGCGAAGATAAAGGAGCAAAAACCTTACCTCGCCGACCGACGCCGGATCCGGATGGTCGGACGGCGCGGAGTCTGGACCCTCGGCGGAGAAGCGACTGTGGGCGTGGTTCGTGCAGGGTCCACCACGGCCACCTCGGCCGCACGAGGTGAGGAGTCCACAGGAGCTGGCCTCTAAGGGGTCGACATTCGCCTTCTTCGCGGCCGACCCCTGCTCCTGCTCCTCGGAAGAGGAGCTCAGACCCTCAAAAGGGTCCGATCCTTCGGCAGCGGCGGCAACCGCCTCCGCCAGGGCGGCTAAGCCCTGGTCCTCCCTCGGCCTTCGAGCTGCGGGACGACCCCGTCGTCGGCTTCGTGGGCGAGGCTGCGGTTCCCGCGCCACTGGACAAGTAGTCCAGGAAGCTCGTCTTCGCCTTCCGCTTCCTGCCGGTCTTCCTCGGCCTCGGCGCCGTCGAAAGACTAGGCTCGGCCCTCCGCTGAGTCTGCGCCGCAGCAGAGCTGGTCCCAGCCTTGGTAGCGATCGCGGCCACCGACGGACCCTGAAAAATACCGAAGTTAGTCTCGCGCAACGGCAAACTACTACGACCGAAACGAAAAAATCTTCGCTTACCAGCTAGCGATGGTCCCTGTCGAGGGGGCGCGGCCTCTGATTGAGGCCGCCCTCGGCGTCCTTGAAGACGGCCGAGGTCCGGGCCAGGACTCTCTTGTCAAAGAGAGGTCGGCCGCGGACTTCGCAGATCGCGTCGTCCGGCCCCTCGTACTCCTCGATGCTGCGCACTCGACAGTGCAGCGGCATGATCCGGCGACGCATGGCGACGCCGAAGACCGTCGTCCCGGTCAGTCTTTGATCTCAGAGGCGCCGAATCGCCTCCAGGTGAGGTCAGATCGTCTTGACCTCGGCCGCCGAGAGCTTCGACTTCTAAGACCCCGTCGCTCAAGGCACCAGGTCTTCGAAGGCCGGTAGCTGAGGGTTGACGTTGTCAATGTAGAAAAACGACCCCCGCCAGCCCTTCAGCGAGGTCTTCAGGTCGACCTCGATATACTCCTGGGACTCCTGAGTCCGGAGCATGATGCTGGCGGCGCCGACACGCCTGCCGACCCCAGTCTCCTTCGACGTCTGGAGACTAGCGAGGAAGAAGTACCTCCACAGCAGGAGGCTCGGCCGGATCCCCAGATACGCTTCGCAAAGCGTGACGAAGACGGCGGCGTGAAGAATCCCGTTCGACGCCAGCTGGTGAAGCCGGGCACCATACTGGTTGAGGACCCCGCGGAAGA
Organism: Zoysia japonica; assembly: GCA_001602275.1. Lineage (NCBI taxonomy): Eukaryota > Viridiplantae > Streptophyta > Magnoliopsida > Poales > Poaceae > Zoysia > Zoysia japonica. Next base: position 1,334,144 of record BCLF01000021.1, on the reverse strand, counting down.
AGCTGGAGACTGGCAGCCCCAGTCCGCGCTCGTGGTACGCCAGGAAGCTGATGATCTTCTCCAGCGGCGGCGCGGGCACGACGTGGCCAAAGCCAGCCACCCAGCCCGCCGACTCCTTCGGCGGGACCATCCCAACGACGCTCCACCTGTCGAGCAGAGCGTCGTCAACGCACGATGGCTCCCACTCAGACATTTTACAGGTGGCGGCGACGGAAACACGAACTACGGTGATCGCCGGCCTTAGCGGCGCAACGAGGGAAAGCGGAGATAACGAGCTCTTGTGCAAAGGGCGAAGACGAAGCAAGGAAGCCGGGTGAAAACGCGAAGTTACCGCCTCCTCCTTTTAAAGGGTCCGGGCAATTACTGCGCCTCTCACGATCAGCCGAGGAGTAACTCCTCGATCGTAGGGTCGCGCCCCGAAGCGCACCCCAGCAGTCCGCCCACGACCCGCTGACGAGCGGGCCCGAGCCACAACTTGCCGCCTCCGCCGCGGAGAGGACGGTAACAATTACTCCAACGAGACGGTTGCCAGAGCACGTCTGGTAGGCGACATGACGCAGGCGCGCGAACCGCCGCATCCACGACACCATCCGATCGAATTCAAATCAACCGCTCGGATCGACCGGCGGTTCAAATTCCTGGACAGCCCGATTGCCCTCTGCGCGGAGGCACGGATGCCGTCCGATCCCCGTAACCGTAACGGCGGATTCAAATAAGGGGAAGCTACCGAACAAAGCCCCCCACGATCGGCTGACCGACAGCCGGGGCCACCGGGCCAAACTGAACGTTCGGGCGCTGATCATGGCCGAGCCTAGGCGCGACGCTGATCATGGGCAGGAACCGCATCAAACCGGTCCGACCTAGGCGTCTTACCGAACGAAAGACCGAGAACGACCTCGGCCCGGCCTCGAAGGTCGAAACGATGCGTGCACGCAGAACGAAACCTCTAACGATTGACTGACCGACAGCCGAGGCCTTCGGGCCAATCCAAACAATCAGACGCTGATCATGGCCTCGGACTAGGCGTGACGCCGACTACGGACAGGGACCGCGTCGAAACCGGCCCTTCCCAGGCATCTTACCGGATGAAAAACCGAGACCGACCTCGGTCCGACCTCGACCGTCGGCGCGATGCTCAACCGGTTCCCCGGAACGCCTCCTAGGCTCGGGGGCTGAGCCAGCGAAACGGTTCCGATACAACCAACCATCGACGAGTGGTGGTCCGCGCTATGTTTCAGCCCACGACCGACCCTCCGGATCGCTCGAGGACTCGGGGTCTACGCCCTACGGGCATGCTCGTGCGCCCCCGTAGGATTAACCGTCAACGAATGATGGTCCACGCGACGTCTCAGCCCACGACCGACCCTCCGGATCGCTCGAGGGCTCGGGGGCTACGCCCTACGGGCGCGCTCGCGCGCTCCCGTAGGAGCACAACAAACCTCAGGAACGACCAGCCCGACGCCGCCTCAACCAGAGATCGCAAATGGCGTCAGGCTCAGGGCTACTGTCGGGATCACGTACCCCGGGTACCCAACAGGTCGTGCTTGCATGCGCGAGGTCAGGGGTCAAGCGATCACGGATTCCGACCCCCTAATGGCGATCTACGGCGGTCACGCCTTAGCCTCGCAAGCACGCGAAGACTCCGGCCTCCGAAGGCCAACCCCCGGGGGCGCCCCTGGAGGGTAGGTACCGCGTTATGGTACATTTACTCTGATGGCCAACTGTCATCCGTCCTGACGGGACTGGACGAGATTCACCACGGCGACACTCCAGCAGAAAGCTGCGACGGCTGCCGGACAAGACATGACAGCACTGTAGTCGGCACAGTGGCACTGGACGAGCATCATAGTACCCGCCGCTGCGCACGATGCGACGGGTCACGACCATGCCTGGACGGAGCGAAATGATGGCGACAACGACGGAAGGGCCTACCTGTCGGCGAGACGGCAAGATCGTGTAAGACCACCACTTGTAACCCCAAAGCCCCTCCTATATAAAGGGAGGCTCAAGGGGCGATAGAGACACGAAACACAGAGGAAGCACGAACCGAACACAGCCATAAACACATGAAAGACAACCACGAGCTCCCTTAGAGTCCAGGGCCCTTGCATCCTTCCGAGCAAGCACCCCCATTCGCCCACATTTCGGATCCTCCCGCGAAGAGAAGATCCCGCCTTTGTAACATTATCATCGAGATAATCCGCTCCCTGAACGTAGGGTATTACACCGCTCGAGGTGGCCCGAACCAGCTAAAAAATCTCTTTGAGTCTTCCTTAGACTGAGCCATACCGAATCCGAAGGCACACCTCCCCCACGAATATATATTTACTGTGCCGGTGGTCAGAACGCCGACACTACTTAAATCCACCAGACCTCCTTATAGCTCTCACTATCAATAGAGATCATTAGTGACGGGGTAACAGTCCACACTAAATTTACTTCACTACGATGTGTACGTGGAGCCATATATCAGTGCGAGGAGCTAATCTTCACAAGATTAGTACGTAGCACACTGCATATTGTGTATGGGACCATGCGTGTAGTGTTCATGTGTATTATTTTGATTATAATGAGATTCTAGAACGGGGCAAATTTATCTTTAAAAAACTTGGAATTTTTCTCCAATTTGATAACCCCTTCGTAGTCTTGGAGTTTCCTTGAGTGAACCCAGAGCTTGCATGCGTGGCAATGCAACAAGAAGTCAAGCTCACATATTAAATTAAATGTTACAGAAGTGGACAGATGGGGCACAGAGTTTTTGAGACGTGCTCCAACCTTCTTCAGAAACATTGTTCTTCGTCTCCATATTTACTATATTTTAATATGAAGCAAAGTTGGTGTATTAAATAATGTTTGTGGTGTAGAACAAGAAAAAAAATTACTGTTCTCACTATTGAGCGGAAGGAGGAACTCAAGACGCAACTGAAGTTTTGATCAGAAAATGGCCGGTGGGCAGAATCTGGCGCCAAATTGGAAAATGACCAGAGAAGATAAAGGAAACGTAAGACAATTGTCCATTGCGGCGCTACGGTGCATTCAATGGAACCCAGAGCCGACCCTCAATGACAAAGATTGTAAACATGTTAACAGGTGCCGTAGGTTGGAGGCTCTCCATGCCCCAATGCCTTTCGTCTCATCCAAAAGTACCCTATTTTATTTTTGTTATTTCTACTGAATTAGCTCAGATTATATAACTACAAATTTTTAATATATCAGGATCATATTGGAATTGAGTTTTATGTTTATAACTATTCAAACATAAAAATTCTAGATAAATCGGGAAACAAGGAGCTGTATGTTGTTTTTGTAAATTGGGCTGGACTTTTTTGTGTCTCTCTGCATAGAAGTGGCAACGGCCCACTAACAGAAACAAAAAGGTAAGTCAAGACAATATATAGAACCTATTTCTTCCGTTCTTAAATTAATATCCCTATTAACTTTTAATATTAATTTTGATCATTTATCTTATTCAAAAAATTAATTCAAATATGTAAAATTTAAGTTGTGATTCAAATAACTCTAAATGACAAATCAAATTATAATAAAATATATGATATTTATCAAAAAAAATTTGAATAAAACGAGTGTTCAGAGTTGGTATTAAAAGTCAACAACGACATCAATTTAAAAACGGAGGGAGTACCAAACTCAAAATTAGGACCAGTTGTTACTGTCAGGAAAGAGACAAAGAATGTGGAACGAAACGGCTGTTCAGCCATCAAATAAATGGTGATGTTCAAGAAAATACACGTACTAACGGCTGACACTTAAGTTTTCACAAGCTATTGCTTCGCCTTTTCTTATATAACAAGACCAAAAACAAATATTGTTATTTACTCGTCTTCCTATGAGATTGCAGTGGGCTCAGATGAGAAGTTTTAAGAATCTACCACAGCGATATGCTCGTCGTCACAGAAGAATGGCCTTGAAGGCATTTGTAGCCCACCATCACCACACTCGAGCATCTCTATGACCTCACTCACATGGATTCATCTGGATGCATCGTAGCCCAATGATGCACAGCTTCTTCTCCAACTCATGCATGTCAGCAGCTATAGATATCTCACCCGCTTCTAGTTTAGATAGCTGATCATACACCCACGATGGATAGTATGCCTCTCCCTGCATTCTGGTCTGCATTCCTTCGCCCCCCTGCCATCTCTAGCAGCAACATACCAAAGCTATAAACATCTGATTTGCTTGATATGACTCCAAAACTCTGGAGATACCATTTCAGGAGCTATGTACCTGATAGTTCCCCGCAATTACCCCTTGGGTACAACTTTGCAAGACCAAAGTCAGCAACTTTTGGGACAAAATTACTATCAAGAAGGATGTTATGTGGCTTGAAAGTATCTGCATGTCACAACCCTGGTGCAAATAGTTGATGCCTCTTGCAATTCCCAATGCAATCTCAGTGAGCTTGTCCCACGAGAAAATCCTTTCCAATGAAAATATGTACTTGTCAAGGGAGCCATGGGGCATGTATTCGTAGATGAGGGCCCGTCTCATTTCCTCTGCACAGAAGCCCACTAGACGAACTATATTAATGTGGTGGATTCTACAGATGGTAGATACCTCACTGATGAACTCATCCCCATTGCAATTGGAGTTGCCGAACATCTTGACGGCATCATGGACATCACCTGGGAGAAGCACACCTTTGTAGACGGAGCCATACCCTCCTTGACCAAGCTTGTCTTTAAAATGGCTTGTGGTTGCGGTGATGTCCGTGTAAGCATACCTCACTGGACCAAGCATTTGTTGCATCTGTAGAAACTTCTCAACTGCGTCGCTTGTTATCCTTATTTTCCAGTATTTGTGGGCAAGAAATGTAAACACTGCTAGTGGGAAGAGGGCTAACCTGCATATACCTTCCCAAACAAGCCAACGACATATATGCAAGTTAGATACAAGACTGCAGGCATTCTATTGAGAATTTAGTAGTAGATAATTTTGATCACATACCAACATACAGCTTGATGACACCAATAGCATATAATATGACTTCGATTACCCAATATAACTTTGCAGTCCCAAAATAGGAATTGTGCACACATTGCGCAAAATGTAGCTGACTCCAGAAGAAAGCTATAGTCCAATTGAAGGGTTCCGAACCAGATAGATGCTCGTGGAAGAAACTGTCAGGCACCATTGCACAAAAAAAAAGGATTAATGAAGAAACAAATGCAATATTCTAGAAAAATTATATGAGAACTTAAATTTTATGGAAATTGAATCACAAGGTATTAATGGGCATCCTCGAGAGTCTAGATCAAAGACTTACCCGTTAGTATTATTTATGCATGTTTTGAGGATTGAAATCAGTCTTGTATCAAGACCATCAAAAGGGAAGCGTACATAAAACCCTTTCTTTACCAATTCGTTGATAGTTGCATAACTTGCATTCTCTAGCTGTGGGTATGGGAAATAGTCATGCCTGCCAAGAGGAATCGTGGCCAAATATCCAAAGGAAGGTTCAAGATAAATGACTTCACAGCTGCCACGGAAGACCGAGACATAAACAAAAGAACAGTTTGTACTCAAGCAAGTAATGGGCTTGTACCGACCACTATTCATAACTGCTTGAGAACAATTAACAAAGCATGCCCAATAATAGGTATCAGGGGCCAAGTCCCAATGGGAATGCAAATCAATTTGTGACATATATCCGTCAGTAAAAGGAAACTGATCCCAGCGAGGAAGAAGGCAGGTACTGTGCATATCCAAGTTGGCATCCCCTACCCAGAAGGACGAATCTGTATAGTTGATGCTAGTCACAAAGTATGTTCCTGTGTTGATACGAACGGTAGCCTTGTCGCTGCTACAGACCAGCTCATATGCTTGAGCACCACACTCAGGTGGATCACCTGGCCTGCGAAAAGGGTAGGATATGTTGTGAATTACCACAGGAGAAAGATGGACATGGATCTTTTCTTCCAGCAGCTACCAGATGAACTGGAACCAAAGAAAGAATAATGATTACTAAAGCTAGGCAGGTAGCAGAACGGTGAGATGCACACAAGGCTGTCATGAGAGGTTTCAGGATACAGGATGATGCTCTAACTGTGGAGGATCCAGCAGATTATTTAGTTTCCCACAGCGGGTAATAAACCCATCCAAGTCAAAATCCTTTCCAATTAAGTCAAATAATGCTGCTTGAGTTAGACCAAAAGCCTTTGTAAGTCAAGCAATAACCCTTGACTTAGACCAAAACCCTTTGCAAGTCAAGCAATAACACCTTCCACAGGACTGGCCGTCCAAGTGAAAATTCTTTCTATGTCAAATAATGCTGATTGACTTGGACCAAAACCCTTTCCAGGTCAAGTAATAACCCTTCTACAGTACTGTCTTGTGTTCACTCAGCGATCGCACTCAACCCAATCGAGACGGCAAGGAAAAATTTCAATTAGAGTTGAATTTCCTCCATTGGCACATAATTACAAAAGCAACACTACTGCACAACTTGGGACGACCTTATAAGCTCATGCATAAGTACTGATAGCTTTCAGAAACTGCTAGTCATTTCCACCTCCTTTACACCTTTCTATGATTACGATTATAACACAGAAAGAAGAGTAGATTTCTTGGCATAGCCCTGATGCTCTGTATTCTCATCCATGGAAAATGGGCGGCCATGGCCTGGGAAGATAAGGACTTCTTCAGCAACTGTCCGCCAACAAGGTGTAGCCAACATGGGCCAGAGATCAGGTTTCCTTTCCAGCTTGATTCTAACAATACATCATCATTATGTGGATTACCATGCTTGAAACTAGCATGCTCTGGCGAGGACACCATTCTAGTCTAGTGCACTCGCCTCTTGCTGCGTACAAAGTGACCGCGATAGATTACAAAAGTGGAATCGTGACGATCACTCCTCCAGTGAACTACTCTTCCTGCCATTTCATTAATATGCTAAACTCAGCAAGTGACCGGTATTATCAAACATATGTGGTGCGGAGTGACTCTTGTAATATATTCTTTCACGCACCTGCAGCCATAGTGCGCTGTTCAAGAAAGTTCACACCAAGAAGCTCTGCTGTCAATGTTATTCCAATCCCTTGTCTTAGCAACGGAACACACTTCTCGTATTTGGTGGATGCTTATGCAGACATGTTTATTCTTCCGTTGGACTGTAAGCTCGCCTCAGATGGCATGATTCCAATTCCTGTTACCAACCTAGATAACAAATTCAAGGACATAGCAGAAAGAATCATCAATGTTTCTGACATGATTATCTCTTATTGGAATACAAATGGAACCATCGATTGCATAGAGTATGAACGTCACAGGAAACACTCTGCATTCAGCTCACAGAGGAGCCAAATATTCTGCGTGAATCAGGGTATGGTTTCTAAAATTTCAATAAGAATTCAGTCTTCTCTCTGATTTTTTTTTTAAATTCCAGAAAAATTTGCTGTCATATTATCTAGCAAACCAGTACAACATGCATTTGGTTAACAATAAAATTTAGACTAACTTGTTCTGATAGAAATATCAAAAAACAAAAGGTAAACATATGTTAGTCGTTACTCTCTCCGTAGGCTACTATATATGTTACTCCCTCTGTGATTGGCAGAAGCTACAGCCGTAAGAAGAGTCCAACAGCTGAAAGTGCCAAGAATTAGGCTAATAGGACTCTGTTAATTGCTTGCTATGACGGTTAGAAGAGATAGTTGTTAGTTGACTTGATTAGAAGGAGTCAGTTGGTTAATTAAAGATTGAGCTGGTCAATCTCTCCTAGAAAAAACTAGAACAAATTGCAAGAACTTTTGGTTGCAGCATGAGGTCATCAAATGCATTAACAAGCGGAAAACTGCCTTAAGCAAGAAGGGTCGCTTTGTTGTAATAAACTTATAAATGCCAAACAAATTTATGTATGTTAAGCACATTGTTAAGTTGTACAAGAGAGATGTACCCTGGGTATACCTCATATGGCACGTGCATTATCAGAACGAACAACTCCCACACCAAAGTAAAAACGAATATATTTTGATGGAAAATGTCATGATTTTCCTTGACCATTATGGAGGCGCATTGCATCTTGCATAGTGGGAAATAGTTCTACCGTGCAAAGTGATTCTCACTTCTTCTTTTTTTTTTTTTGAAATTTGCAGGTTCACATGTCAAGGTCATTGCAGGTACTGCTGCTAAACAAATAATTAGTTTACATGCTTCACAAAAGATCTTATATTGCTTTATATGACTTTATGTCTTACAGCCACCATGCAGTGGCATGGTCAGATAAAATATGCTAATTTCCTTTTCCTACATGTCAGGTACATCATCGGCAGCCACATTACTTGTTCTTCTGTTGATGGTGGCCACTACACTATTTTTCACTTAAAACAAGATATAATGAAGAGGTACACTTGAAGGTCGAAATGTTTCTCAAGGCATATGGCACGGCAAAACCCACAAGGTACACTTTCTCTGAAGTTAAGAAAATAGCAAAGTGATTTAAGGAAAAAGTGGGCCAGGGTGGATTTGGAAGTGTGTACAAAGGTGAGTTACCAAATGGAGTTCATGTGGCTGTCAAAATGCTAGAGAACTCAACAGGGGTGGGAGAGGACTTTATCAATGAAGTTGCAACTATAGGACTGATACACCATGCAAATGTCGTGCGCCTCCTCGGGTTTTGCTCCGAAGGAACAAGACGTGCTCTTATTTATGAATTCATGCCTAACGACTCATTGGAGAAATATATATTCTTGTCAGATTCTAATAGTGATAGGGAACTCCTACTACCAAAGAAAATGGTAGATGTTGCTCTAAGCATTGCCCGAGGAATGGAATATCTACATCAAGGATGCAATAAGCGCATCCTTCACTTGGACATTAAGCCTCACAATATCCTGCTAGACTACAACTTCAATCCAAAGATCTCAGACTTTGGCCTTGCAAAACTGTGTGCAAGGGATCAAAGAATTGTCACCTTGACTGCAGCAAGAGGTACTATGGGTTATATTGCGCCAGAATTGTATCCTCAAAACATTGGCGGGGCGTCCTACAAGTCAGATGTCTACAGCTTTGGCATGCTTGTGCTACAAATGGTGAGCGGAAGGAGGAACTCAGACCCAACTACTGAGAGCCAAAATGAAGTCTACCTCCCAGAGTGGATCTTTGAGAAAATAACCAGTGGGCAGGATCTGATGCCAAATAGGGAAATGACCACAGAAGAGAGAGAAAAGGTGAGACAACTGGCCATTGTTGCGCTATGGTGCATTCAATGGAACCCAAAGAACCGACCCTCAATGATGAAGGTGGTAAACATGTTAACAGGGAGGCTGGAGGGTCTACAGATGCCGCCAATGCCTTTCATCTCTTCTAAACGTCAACCAATGCAGTAAAACTTGGAGAAAATATTGTCATGATTTATAAATATTTGGAGACTTAACTGTCCATGTGGTGCATTGTACTAATGCATAGCATTTGGAGGCAATGTATTTGTACTTGATATATGAACAGTTGGTGGTCAGAAATGTAATAGTACTAGTCTTTGGATATTAAGTTGTACTAATTATAGAAACATGTATTCAGATTTAGTAATATTTGTTTTCCCTTCCTATTCTGTTCTTTCAATGAAAATAAAGCTTTGGGTTGTAATTAATATTTCTACAATAATATGTTTTTTGTGTTCATAGTGTTTTATCTCCACCTATTTTCTTGTTTCCATCCCCTTTCACTAGTGCATTCTTTCTTACTGAACTCTTCAGGGAAAAAGAGTATGTTCAATTTCGCACAAGAAACCAATCATTTAGTATAAGATGGATAATTAACGGCCAGAAATAATGCCAATTCTCTATTCTCAGGTACTACAGAATATTTCACAATGTTTTATACGGGTGAGCATGGGTCTGAACAAAATTTCTACTCGAGAATTTGCCAAGCAACAAAGGAAAAGAATGCAAGTCGAAAGGATTACCTTCGCCGCCTCGCCGGTGCCAACAAGGATGCAGATCTCGAATGAGTCGAGCCGCTGCCGCGCGCGCGGCCCTAGTCACAAGATAGGGCCCCCTCGCTGGAGCAGAGTCCGGCGAGCAAAGGGCGTTTCGAACTCAATGTAGCGCCTCAGCGTGGAAAATGTAAGAGGTTTTCTTGCGTGGCAGCGCTAGGGGAGATTTGAGCGCTTCCCTGGGCGACGTGCTCTGAATCCCAGCGGCAGGGAATATGATTTTGTTTAAACTGTTAGATATCATGAAAATCGAAAAAATCGGTCGAAAATCGCTCTAAATCAAAAATTTAAAATCTGAACGAACTGCTACAGTAAATCGGCTGGTTTCACTGGTTAACCGAGCGGTTTCACTTGTTAGCCGATCGGTTTCTTCGGTTTTTACAGTTTCAGATTTCAAAAATTGAAACCTACCGATTTCACCGGTTAGCTAATCGGTTTATCGATTAGTTTTACCGTTTTCGTATTCTGAATTTTTCAAATTTTTAAATTTTTTTTAAATTTTAAAACAATAACGGATCGTCCTATTTCCTCAAAAACCGCAAAAAACTAACGAATTTTGAATGGTATCGTAAACCTTGCCCAGCGGTGGCTGTCAGAGATTGCCGGCCCGCAACAATGGTGGCATCGCAGGCTGTCTTTTCGAATAATGCCCACGTTTAATTGAGTACTCACCACAACATTATTAAAATATCCATAGAGGCACATCGTAGCTAATAAAATGCTCATCGGGTTTGCTGTGGACAAAAATACTCTTATCCTCATTCTTTGCAGGCAAGGACGCCGCCTGTGCTCCTGTGCCACCACCAGTCGCGGTGAGGTGAGCGGCGGTGGCGCAGAAGCATAGGCGGCGCTAGCGGCGGCGATGTCGCCGCCTACAATGAGGATGAGGGTATTTTTGTCCACGGCAAACCAGATAGACATTCCGACATTTCGGCGGCCACAGTGTGTCTCGACGAGCATTTTGACGTAGTCTCAGTGAGCATTGTGCCGAGTGCCTAACTAAACATGGGCAAAAATCGAGCTATATTTCTTTGGTAAATCTTACCGTTTTGTTCGACCGGTTTTCTACGAACTAAGTTTCATGCACGCTAAGCCTTAGACACTCGCTCCTAAAATAATTTCAGGATGAAGGTAAAAAATCCCTCCGTCTGCCCCACACTAAAGTACAGGTCTAAGGACCAGCCCAGATGGTTAGTCGTTTTGACACGGGCTACAGTGCCGTTGTTGTCTAAGGGTGGTGTTGGGGTTTAGGGTTTTTTTCGATCTGTGTAGAAGGTCTTCTTAGTATAATTACTAATGCCGCGGAGGCGGTCTTACCCCTGTAGGTCGAAGTTTTTTTTATAGGCTAAGTTAACATTAAAATCTAGTATTTGTGCTTTTAGATTTGTCATAAGAAATACTTTTATAATTTATATCACTAAAATTCAATAAATTTATGAAAATCAAAGATAAATTGGATTAAATCTAGACGTAAAGTTATTTTTGGACAAAGGTAGTACCATTTTGACCGTTGAAAACCTATCAAAATATGTTACAAATTAAAAATTATAATTTGGACAAAATTCAATCAAAATGTTAAAGTAAATATTCAGTTTTTATGGTTTACCATAATTTTTCCTTTTTCACCTTTTTTGAATTTTCTATTCTTAAAACTGAATTTTTTGAGTTTATCAACCATCAAAAATCATTTTTTGAATTTTTAACTTTTTATCAAATTTTATTTTTTCAGAATTTTAAACTGAAAGGCGATCTACCGAAGAAACTGGATCACAAAAACCGCAAAAACCAACTGGCGAACGTTTTGTAATCCTTGATCTCATGTCTCCACGGTGAGGTTTGCTCCTCCTATCCAGCAAGAGCAGGGCCTGCAGCAGGCTATCTAACGGGCAGCTTGTTTCCGATACAAAAGAGATTCTCAAACACGCCGATGCTAATTTTGAAGAAATGAAATAAGAACTAAAACACTCATCTAAACATATTTTTCCTAGCTTCTTAGTGTGCAGAGAAACTAAAAACATACTCTATCCGTCCAAAAATATAAGTATTTCTTAGGATTCCAAGATAAAACAAGGATGAGAAGAAATAATTAATATGCACCTGTCAAATGTTGCTTCTACCCATGAAAAATCCCACTGCCATTCGCCGGCCTTCCCGCGGTCCCGCCTAGTGTCATGAGCAGCTGCCACGCTGGTGTTGGCAACGAGGCAGACCAATGAGGTCTGGATGGGGATGAGGAAGGCAACAGGGTGAGTGTCATTTTGCAGGAGCCGTCACATAGTAGTAAATGCAAGCTTGGTTCACATATGGATTGAGTTGTTATATTTAGACAAAGTGAAACCCCTTCAAATGCTTATAATTTTGGACGGAGAAAGTATTTGGAACTTACACTTATTTATCTTCACTCCCCCATCAAGATATTTTTCAAAGAAGCCGATCGTTTGGCGTGTTTTCTTTTGCCCACATTTTTTCTCCGTCCATCTCCTCGGCTTCCCAACGTGACCATGAGGTCCCATGCTCGTAAACCCCTATAACACAGCCTTCATGTCACCGCGACGGTGAGGTCCCGCCAACCCCGCCGCCAAGTCTCCAAGGAGGAGCCTACCCCACAACACCCTAACCCGCCACATTGTGTCGTTGTGCGAACTTAGCATTGGTGCCTCGGTGCCCACCGCCTTTTCACATGTGTACTTCAGCTCCGTGGGCAACGCCTCAACATGCACGCTCTCAAGGAGAGGGAGGGGAGTTTGAGGCAGCACCTTGGCGGAGGAGAGCAGGAGGGTTTGCTCTCGACGTTGAGGGGGATGATGGCAATGGCAGATAGACGAAGATGGTGTTAGCAGTCTTTAATTATCACTTATACCATCAATGAATCTTGTAAAATAAACATATATTTAGCATTTTTTGCATGTATTTTATTTTGAATAATGTAGTTTCACTTGTACTTCAAGAAAATATGTATTATTAGCGTTCTTACATTATGATGAAAATAACATAAGTAATAGCCGTGGTAAAATCACACTAAGTTTAGAATGAATTCCGAAAGTGCACGTAATTAACATTGTAGCATTTCACACTTGAGTATTCCAGAGTATCATATTTATCTCAAATAAAGGCATAAATAGTATTTAGGGGTATAAATTTATTCTAATAACTAATTCAAGGCAATAACCAAGTCTAAAACAGGAGTAAGCATATATGAATACAATAGTAGACACACACATTGGAATACTGCTCTACTCTATTCTAAATACAAATGAGTGATAAGCATATGGACAAGTCAGGTTCCTTATGTACATCTCCCTAATTAATCTCTTGAGTATACATATTGGGCCCCATTGGCAGAGCTACCAGCTCTTGATTCTCAGGTAGAATCAGAGGAGCTCTGCCAACCGTTTTTTTTTCAGAAGAAGTGATTCTTGTCTAATTTTGTGAAGTGATTCTCTGAAATAAACTAAGAGGTTGAGAGTTGAAAAAAGTAGCCTGTCCTGATTCTGTAAAGTGATTATCTATCTTGATTCTAAAAGTTTATCCTAGAGAATAAAAGAGAATCACTTTCAGCCATAGAATCACTTCATATGAGAATTAGGAGTGAATCGTACTTAACTTCAGAGGCACCTAGGCACTACTAGGGTGATTAACGTAGGGGGCGGTTCAAGGTTGAATAGGTTAGGTCTGATTACTCTGTACTCGATTGCAGAGTGAATTAAAACAAACATGTTCTAACATAATCAGATTATGCTGCAATATGAATGCATTACAATTTGCCGAACCAAACACCTTATAAGTTGCATTGAACAAATATCTATCAGTTCATATATCCAATTCAGTGGATCAGACACATCCAAATACAAAATAATTTGGTTAGAGTATATGGTAGGATTAGATAAGGATTCAGTTTTTTATGGTAGGTTAGATTAGTTTCTATACTTATCCCCTCCTGATTACTTGAGGTTCAAATTATGTACTCCTATATATACTAGCCCCTGAGCCTCAATACAATCATCCATCATTTCATCCATTCAGAGAGTCATTCTCTCATGTGGAATAGGAATAGGCTATGATTTATTTTAATATATTGTGACCGCTAGGGATCTGAACTCGAGACCTCTAGCTCTAATACCATATTCAGCTATTGTGCACTGATCAGTTGCATCCAAAAGGTTAAGGTGACGAGGAAAGGTAGTCAATTCACTTATTACTCTGGTTCCATATTTCTCGATGTTTTGGACAATGACACGGTCTTCAAGATACAACTTTGACTAATTTTTTTCTATAAGTTTATATATATATATATATATATACACGCGAAAGAAGATTTTAAGACAAATCCATTCATATAATTTTCACATTTTTAAACTTAACAATTTTAAAGTTATTTGTAGTTTATATTTCTAATGTTTGATCCAAGCCTTGTCTAAAACATCAACAATTTTGGTACCGAAGAGAGTATACTTCAACACTCCCCCTTACATGCAGCTCCTGGTGCAAACATGGAATAGGAGTAGGCTGTAATTTATTTAATAAATTGGGTCCATTAGGATTCGAACTTGAGATTTTTGTCTCTGATACCATATTGAGCTCATATGCACCAACTAGTTGACCTTTAAAGGTTTAGTTGATGGAGAAAGGTAGGCAATTTAATAATACTTCAACAAATTGTAATACTAAATATTGTAGAAATGCTGAAGAGATATTGTTGCGCAATATCAGAGAAATCTTCATCACACTTATTGGGATTGGTTTGTCGTGGTAGCACCCTGCATTAACTTGAACACTTTTACAACATATTCAGGATTATGATCTATTTTTTATGAAAAAGATACATTCCACAGCTAGTGTGTCCTACTCCTAAATAATGAAACCTCTCAATGATCTCTTCAAAACAAGCCTTGGATGCTTCTAGAGATGAGAATGGCAGATACTCCATGCCAGCGAGAAAGAGCATGCACAAGGGGTGCAAACTGTTTACAACGGAAAAAAGGTGTAATTGGAGAAGATTCTCTATATATTGATGATCAGTCAGTTATTTGAGCATGATATGAGTAGTTAATCATTCTCTATATTAAGTTAAAAATTGACATGGGGTAGCTAGATCAGGGTCGATAGCAACAACACCACCAGATAGTTTAGCTATCCTCTCATTTAATTTATCTCTCATATTTTTTATGAGTAGCCTGAAAATTAAAACACATAAGGCAAAGAACTCCTTATTTACATAGGATTTATGGTGACATGGAATATAAAGGAATGCAAGATATCTGTATTGGTAAATTAGGGCTAACCAAAGTGAGGTTGACATATCAGAGAAGAGCCGTGAGAAAAGCTATAACGAAGATGATTTGACCATATGAGAGTAACAGTTTTCAACTTCCGTTACAATTTCTTGATGCACAAGCTATGTAGTATCACTATAATAGGACAGACATATAGAAACACAACTATGTACTGTTATATGTACAAAAACATGTTGCTAGAATCTCCAGCAGCATTAAAGGTAAGTGTTGTTATAGGTGGTGTTGCTAGGATTAGTGTTTTTGACACAAACTAAATGTTAGTAGAAAACAAAAAAAAAATCTGTTGCTGGCATGTAGCCACTGCAACATATTTCTGAATTTATAGAAACACATGAAACTTATGTTTTAAGAGGACTAGTTGTTAGCAACATATTTTTATATCAGCAACACATATCTATGGTCAGGCACACAGTTCTTGCAACGCATCATTAAAATCCAAATCTGTATTTTTTATAATAATTCAGAAATACATTTCAGTATGCATTAATTTTTCTTTATTGTTGTTGGTAGTACACAAGGCATCCACTCGATCATGGAGAATGTAGAAGAGCACAACTCCACATGACAAACAAAGTGACGATATATTGCATTGCATGAGAAAGTAAATGGTTCAGATCATTATAAACATCCACTTGGGTCCATTTAAAATACACAAGCGTAAAACAGCTCCTAATAAAAAAAAATGAACATATCAGTTCCTAATTAATAAAAACTAAAATGTAACTAATGCAAATAATCTTCACTGTAAACTTTTCTTCATTTTGCTGACTCGAACATAAATTGGAATCAAGCAAATGATTCAGTTTTAACCTTTTCAACCTGCAAGAGTAATGGTAATTTAGGTATTGTAAGTATGTATTGTGATATGTAATAAAAATAGAAGAAATGTGTTTCAACAAAATTGAATCAAGGCAAAAATAACATATGAAAACCGATGGCCAAGCAACCAGTTTCCCTTTCGCATCCCAAAGTGTATTGAAGTGGCCCCATGGGCTTATCAGCTCCTCATTTTCTATTATTGGATAAGCTACACGTACTTCCAGAACTGACGCCCGATAGGCACACCACCAACTAGACTTTAGAATTACTGTTGTACCAGCCTATATATAAAACATAAAAGAACAATTAGACAAAGACATGCATTAGTGTCAAAATGTGAAAAGCAATGTAAAGTTTTTTATACCACCATTGCAGAAGGTCTTGATTTTTTTGCCCATCATGGTATCATTGTTTGAGCAAGTTGTTCCGGCGTCTTTTTTATATTGCACTATATTATCAGAAAAAAGATAACGAGCAATGTAAAGTTTTTTATACCACCATTGCAGAAGGTCTTGATTTTTTTTGCTCGTCATGGTATCATAGTTTGAGCAACTTGTTCCTGTGTCTTTTTTATATTGCACTATGTTATAAGAAAAAAGATAACGAGCTCACGCTCATGCTGTGATTTTGCAATTTAAGGTAAACAAATTTTATGGACAAGATGTTACTCATGATAAGTCTGTTCACTCATGTAGCCATGTGCATTAGGTGCATCACATTCCCTTTCTGCATAGTTAATGCATGTCACTAACAAGAGTTCAAGAGAGTTATTACTAATATTAATAATTTGTAAATACATTTCTCTTAGAACTTCATGCGGCTAAAAATTATCAGTATAAACTGCTTCGTGGATCACCTACAAAAAAGTTTCAGATTTTGTGAAGACCCAAGAGCATCAACATGTATCTAATTTTTTACCCATACCTCTCTTGGTTCTTGTCGGTGTTTCGTACACCGGCACAGTAAATTTATACGATCGGACGGGGAATCGTGCGTTTTCAGAATCGAAAGGCCTAGTCTACTAGCGAGACTCAAAAATTAACCTGGTTCGGCCGCCTCGAGGCGTAATACCCTACGTCCAGTGGCGGGAGATCGATCGTATGAATCTCAAGAACATGAAAAATACAATGCGGAGGAGCTCCGGACGGTTTCGAGAGTCCCAAACTCACACGTGGTGGGGGTGGTTTACAGGTGGTGGTTATCACTGTTGTTCTCCTTGCTTTGCTAGCTACCCGGATACCCCTTTTATAGGGTCGGACCTGGGTTGGCTTGACCGAACCATGGTTGGGGTGACCGAACCATGGTTTGAGTATCTTGCCGCCTACGGAAATGAGTGACCCTTTGACAGGTGAGGCCACGGTCTTCAGTGAATTATGCTCTCTGGCGTTCGGGACAGACGATCGGCGCCTCCCGTTCGTACCCTTTTTTACTGAGAGGGAACAGGGTTGCTTTACTGTTCAGCTTTATCGCCTGGTGGGTTGTTTCTCGTTCAACCGGGTAGTTGCGAAATCTTTCGGAATGCTTATCTTCTTTGCGTAACTGTATATTGTTAGGAATTCTGAATCGGCGTGATTGTTGAAGTAATAACTGCTTCCTAGCGGTCGGCGAGCGAGTCCCGACCGTTAGGATCCTGATAGCTCAGGTTCTGACCCCTGGGGGTCGGGGCGATTACGCCCACTTCATCTTCGGACCTTGATGAGGCTTCCTGACCGCTGAGGCCGGGTCACCTTTGTGAAGTTCTCGGTGAGCCGTTGGACCACGGACCGTAAGTGGGCCGTGTTTTTAGAAGTTGATCTGTAGGTACCCGGGGTATACTATCCCGACAGTAGCCCTCGAGCCCTGCGCTGTTTCCAACCTCTGTTGAGGCAGCGCTGGGCTGCCTGTCTTCGAGGCCTGCTTTGATCCTGCGGGGGCGCGCAAGCGTGCCCATAGGGCGTAGCCCCCAAGCCCCCGAGCGACTCGAAGGGTCGGTCGTGGGCTGAAGCTTCGTGCCGACCATCACTCGTTGATGGTTGAACCTACGGGGGCGCGCGAGCCCGTAGGGCGTAGCCCTCGAGCCCCCGAGCGACCCGAAGGGAAGCATCGTGCCGGCCATCACTCGTTGATGGTTGATCTTATAGGGACGCGCGAGCGCGCCCGTAGAGCTTTGCCCCCGAGCCCTCCAGCGACCCGAAGGGTCGGTCGTGGGCTGAAGCGTCGTGGAGGCAATTCCTAACTGCTGAGGTCGGTTGGAAGCTAATTTTCGTCATTAGCATGATGCCAGAAAGAATGCCTAGATAGGACCGGTCTAGACGGTTTCTGCTCATGATCAGCATAACGCTTAGGATGGACTGGTCTGACCAGTCTTCCCATGATCAGCGTTCTTGACAGCTGTCGGGCCGATCGGGGGTTCGCCCGACCTCTCGTTTGTCTCGACCCGTGAATCAGTTCACGACGTTAGTAACGGATCATTGGTCACGATCCCAACGATCGGACGGCTCTGTCGCCTCCAGGTGGTCGGCGGATGCAGCATCTTTGAATTGTAACTGCCGGTTGCTCCGGGCGGTTAGATAGGCCCATCGCTCGGCCAGTAATGCGCGACGGTTCGCGCTGCGCAGGTCCCATCGAAAGTGCAGTTGCCAGACATTAACTGCGTGTTAATGTCGCACAGCTTTCTTCCCGTTGGTTCAGATTTTGAAGGCGGCTCGCGGGCCCGCCTGTCGGCGACTGGGTGACGAGGCTCTTTGGTGTGCTTAGATTCAAGCGCCCACCGGGAGCGCTTTCGAACCCACTCGTCAATGAGTGTGGGTCGGTGCGTCGGTTCGGGGCGTCGACAATCGTGGTGTGTCGAACGGGCACACCGACGTCTATAAGAAAGGTGGTTCGTCCTCCGGTCTTCGTCATCTTGATTTCAAATATTCACGCGTAGTGCTTCTTCGTCTCCCTTGCGCTTGCTCTTCATCTTCCTTTTCGTCTTCGTCTTCGTGGCCACCCAGTGGAAAGCGTCCATCGTCTCGGAGAGCATCCTCACCGCCTCAGTGGGGCTCGGAGTGCTCCCTCCTAAGGGTACGGGTCGATGGCTTTCGGCATACCGCGAGGCTGTTCCATCGCCCCACGCCAACGAGATCGTCCGCTTCGTCGAGTTCCACGAGCGCGGTTTGATGTTGCCGTCGTCGAACTTGTTCCGCGGCTTGCTGGAGTACTACGGCGTGCGTCTTCATCACCTCAATCCCAACGGCATCGTGCAGATCTCGGCCTTTGTCATGCTATGCGAGGCCTACTTGGGGATCGATCCTCACTTTGACTTGTGGAGGTACTTCTTCCGTGTGCAGCCTCAGAAGGAAGGCGGCACGGTCCGCGCCGTCGGCGGTGCAGAGATTTGTCTTCGAAACAATCGTCAGGAGTACTTCATACCGTTGAAGGACTCCTTGAAGGGATGCACGGGGATGGTTTTATATTGAGAACACCGCCCCTGAACTGTCGGCGTTCGATCTCGAACCGCCGGTGGTCTTAGACTTGTGGAACACCGGGCTCAGCGATGCGCAGGAGGCCGGCATCGAGGATCTGCTCGTCCAGATGGCTAAGCTAGACGACGCGGGCCTGACTGGAGCACGTCTAGTGGACGCCTTCGTCTGACGTCGCGTTCAACCGCTCCGTCTCCACACCCGGCTTATGTGCGACTACGCCGGGAGGTTCGACACGATGCGGGAGGTCCTCCAGTCGGAGTTGTCGGAGGACGGCGTGAGGCAACGCCTATCCCGCCTTCTGAAGGGTGAGGCTCTCGCCGGTGCGAGCGGAGCCCGTGGTAGTGCCGGCTGAAGAGGTCGACATCCTGGCGGTGCCGGGTGCCGGATCTTTGGACCAAGGGGTCGGCCTCAACGTTACCGTCGTCGGGCCTTCGGCGGGGCCGGCGTCTGCGACGCCTGCCACGGCGCCGACTGCCCCGGTCGTGGTTGCTGTCACTTCGGAAGTGTCGGTCGTGATGCCGACCGCTCCGGTTGCTGTGCCGACTGCTCCGGCCGTTGCACCGGCTCCTTCGGTCGTTTCCTCTTCCGAGTCTTTGTTGTCACCGTCCACTGGGGGTGATTGGTCGCCTCCCCCAGTCCGACGGTCCCTTGTCGCAGCGGTGTTGGGGAAGGTTCCGGCCTCGAGTTCAGCACGGGCAACCTCGGCCGCCGCTCCGTCGGATGACATGCCGCGCACGGAGCGCCTTCGTCGTCAGAGGACAAGAGAGGCAGAGAGCGCCGAGGGGCCGCCTGCGAAAGAGCCAAGGACAGAGGAATCTGGTTCCTCTGCTCTCCCCCCAACTCCGACCGTGTCCGCGGTCGCTGAGGTCGAGGAAATTTCGCCAAGCAGGAGTCTGCCTTTCTTCATATGATTGTCGCGCCGGTGAGTTTCTGCATTTTGATTGATTCAAACGTTTTACCTGATGTCATGAAGTGATTAGAATTTTGGTCGTGTTCTGTAGAGCCCCTTCTTCTCTTGCCGCGCCACAGGCCTTCGCGGCGAGGAGCGCGCCCGAGGAAGGGTCGCCTGCTGCAGGATCGTCGCAACGGGCGGCACGTTCTTCGCCGTCCCTGCCTTGTGCAGCGTCCGCGGCCGAGACCGTGGAGGAGCGGGGGGAAGAACAGGCGCAGCCCTCGAGCGTCGAGGCCGGGGGGAATCAGGAGGAACTCCCGGGCAAACAGGCCGGGAGGGACGAAGGACAACCCACGGTCGCTGGGGCTGGGGCTGATGTTCCACAGCCCTCGAGCCCTGTCGCCGGGGACGTAGAAGTTGGGGAGGAGACGACGGTGCCTTTGAGTGCCGTCGTTCCGGCGGAAAGACAGGCCAGGCCGTCCCCTGGCGCGGGGACGGCGGGTCCGACCGCATTGCCAACTCCGAGGGAGTCGCCAGCAGCAGCGGTATCCGGGCCACCGCCGACCACTGAAGCCACTCCCACGGCGTTGATGGTGACGGTGCAGCTTTCGGCGGCTCCTAGGCAACAGGAGGACACGGGGCGGCCCTAGATTTTGAGGTGGAGACCGGACCCCTCCCCATCCACTTCGTCGAGACGCCAGCCGACACCCGGTCCTTCAGCTTCCAATGAGGCCGTCTGGGACTCTTGGAGGTTTCTGTATGACCAGGTGTGCTCGGGGGCGAATGGGTCTCCTCGGCGCTCACTCATATGCAAAGCGCCAAAGAGTGCTTGGAGGAGTTCCAAGAGACCATGGCCGATCCGTATGGAGCGCCCTGCCTGGCAAGTTTTAATATTTCAAGTTTTCGGAATTATGCACGAACCTGATTGTCGGGTCTCGCAGGAGACCCTTGAGAGGGCGCTTCGCCAGCCTCCGCGGGACCTTGGCCAAATGGAGGTGGAGGCGTTGCGCCGCGAGCTTGCACTAACCCGCGGCGAGCGGGATGAGGCCAAGAGATTGGCCGCCGACCGACTCCTCGCCCTCGTGAATGCTGAAAGATGCGCCAAGAACTCAAAAAAGAAAAGCCAAGAGCTTCAAATGGAGATCACTCGGTTGGACATTGAGAGGAAGAGCCTCGGCGAGGAGGTCGGAACGTTACGCCAGACCTGCGCAAGTAAGTTATTTTATAGTTTACTGGCTAACAAAAATGTTCAACCGGTTGCTTCTTGCTGACACGTTAGATTGCGCAGAACTCAAGAGAGGGCCGGCCGTAGCGCCCGAGAGATCCGAGAGCTGAAGGACCGGACGCGCTTGGCCGAGGAGGCCAAGGAGGCAGCCGACGGCGCGTTGGAGCGGTCGGAAGAGCTATGCCGCCTTGCCCTAGAAATCGGTGATACTTCGAAGGCTCGCCTCGACGTTTTGAAGGCCGAGGTGAGGAAGTACATGGCGAAACTGGCGAGTCTGCAAGAGCTGTCTGCTTCGCTAGAAGTGTCGACGACTCAGCTTCAACGGGACTTGGCCAATGAGCGGTCGGCCACTGAGGCTGCGCAAAAAGATCATGAAAGTAAGTAACAAGTGAGCTTGTTAATTTATTAGGAAGACTGGTCCCTGAAATTTTGAGATGCAGGCGTATCCGTGGAGCTTCGGAGGCTGCTGTGGTCGGTCCAGACGCTGGTGCATCAGGTGTTCGACGACACTTGGGACGTGAGCATGTCGGCGGAGCGGGCCTCCCGTGTGCTAGAGATGCTGCCAAGGCTGATCCACACCAAGTTGCTCATCGCTCTGCGGGACGGAGCGTCGTTGACGCTGGCGCACCTTCGGTCCCATTATCTCGACGCCGACCTTGGGCGTATTGCCGAAGGTTTCGCCTCGGGGACGTCGGGTGAAGCGTCGGTGAAGCTTTTTGAAGACTCCAAGCCTCAGGTGCAGGAGATCATCAGCTGCTTCCTTCGGCCGACCCTGATGAAGGAGCGCTTCGGCCGCCTGCCTCCCCTTTAGACGTTCTGGCTTGTAGCTTGTAATGATACCTGTAAACTTGTTTGCGAGGTTATTTTAAGTTTCCGACTCTTTCTGACATCAGGCGTTTCTCATTATTCTTTGCGTTCCGTTGGGCGTTGGTCAGGCGACTGGGTTGTATATAGCTCGTAGGGTCGAGTGTCGGACTCGGACCGTAGAGCGTCACGGACACCGGGTTAGACCGTTAGCCGCGAGGATTGCTTTGAACGAAAATGCTCATAGTCCGCGAGAGTCAGGCCGAGTCACTCGTGCACCGGGTCACGAGCCGGGGGGTCGGTCCCTGAGAAAACACGGTAGGCGCCGAGCCTTAGAAATGGCGAGGCATAGAGCCAATCGCCAAGACGCGGAGTCCTTTCGAGACTAAGGTACGAGACCTTAGTTTAATGCTAACGAGGCACAGGGCCTTTGAATCCTTGGGTGGGACTCATATTATAGCCCCCGGGCAGAGGAGTGTAGTCGAGCAGACTGCGCTTCTCTGCCAAAGAAACAGTTAGTGGATAAGATATAAACGAGATACGTAGAGATTAAATAACTTTATTATGCGTAAAAACGACGCAAATTTTTGATGTTCTAGGCGTGAACAAGCTCAGCGCTGTCCTGTTTCGCTAGCTTGTATGTGCCAGGTTTTAAGACTCGCTTGATCACGTACGGGCCTTCCCACGGAGGATATAGCTTGTGATGATCCCGCTTATCCTGCACTCTCTTGAGCACAAGGTCGCCGACTCTAAGGGTTCGACCCTTGACGCATCGGGTGTGTAGTCGTCGAAGACTTTGCTGGTACTTGGCCGACCGAAGTATGGCCACGTCACGCGCCTCGTCCAGCTGGTCCAGGGCGTCCTGTCGCGTCTCTTTCGACCTCTGCTCGTCGTAGGTTCTGACCCTCGGGGAGTCGTAGTCGAGGTCGGTCGGCAAAACGGCTTCGGCCCCAAACACCATGAAGAAAGGAGTAAATCCTGTGGTTCTGTTGGGGGTAGTTCGCAGGCCCCACAACACGGACGGGAGCTCTTTGGCCCACCGCCCGGCGGACTGCTCGACGCAGTCTTAGATCCGAGGCTTCAGCCCCTCGAGTACCATGCCATTGGCTCGTTCCACTTGCCCATTAGTCTTCGGGTGGGCGATAGAGGCGAAGTCGAGCTTGATATGATGCTCCTCGCAGAACTCCCAGAAAACGTTTCCGTTGAATTGCGCCCCGTTGTCAGTGATGATGGAGTTTGGGACCCCAAAACAGAAAATGATGTCGCGGATGAACTCGACGGCCCGACCCGAGCTGATGCGAGGGGTCGGCTTTGCTTCGATCCACTTGGTGAACTTGTCAACCGCGATGAACAGGTGGGTAAAGCCCCCGGGTGCTTTGCGAAAAGGCCCGAGGACATCGAGCCCCCAGACCGCGAATGGCCAGGTGATCGAGATCGTCTGGAGCTCCTAGGCCGGTAGGTGCGTCTGACGAACGTAGAACTGATAGCCCCTGCAGGAGCGAACGAGCTTTTCTGCGTCGGCGACCGCTGTAGGCCAGTAGAAACCTTGGCGAAAAACTTTGTCAACTAGGGTCCTTGGGGCAGCATGATGCCC
Source organism: Zoysia japonica (assembly GCA_001602275.1). Taxonomy (NCBI): domain Eukaryota; kingdom Viridiplantae; phylum Streptophyta; class Magnoliopsida; order Poales; family Poaceae; genus Zoysia; species Zoysia japonica. The sequence goes on along the minus strand of BCLF01000021.1, from coordinate 1,310,115 downwards.
GCAAATCCCCGAGTGGATGTCGTCGAGAAGGCGCAGGCCCTCCGCCTGAGGGATGCAACGCTTGATGACGCCACTAGCACTGCGCTTGTAAAGCTCGTTGTCGATGAGAGTGTAGGCTTTCACCCGGCGTATGATTCGTCGGGCTTCGTTGGTGTCGGATGGCAGGGTGTCGTCCTAGAGATACACATAAATGTCCTAGGACCAATCAGGGATGATGGCCAGGGTTTCGACCCCAGGAGTCGGGGCCTGCTCTCCGACTGATGCCTCAGCGTGGGGGTCGGCAACGTCGTCTTTGAGCTTGATTGTCGGCTTCGTGAGGATCTCGAGGAAGATATCGTCGGAAACTAGATCTCATCACGAGGCCATCCGTGCGAGGGTGTCGGCTGCCGCATTGTCGCGGCGTAGAACGTGATGAGGCTCGAGCCCGTCGAATTTGTCTTCAAGTTTGCGAACTTCTTGGCAGTAGGCTTCCATCTTGGATCTCGGCAGCTTGACACCTTCATGACTTGGTTGATGACGAGTTCGGAGTCACCCCTGACGTAGAGCCGTCGGACTCCGAGTGTGATGGCCATGCGAAGGCCATGCAGCAGAGCTTCGTATTCTGCGGCGTTGTTGGAGGCCGGAAAGTGAATCTGCAAAACGTATCGGAACTTATCTCCCTTGGGGGAGATGAGAACGACGCCAGCCCTCGAGCCCTTCAGTCGGCAGGATCCGTCGAAGAACATGGTCCAATGCTCGGGGTCGGCGGAGTCCAATGGCTCTTGCGCCTCGGTCCACTCGGCGATGAAGTCGGTAAGGGTTTGGGACTTGATGGCTTGCCGAGGTACATAGGTGATGTAATGGCCCGTGAGCTCCATAGCCCACGTTGCGATGCGTCCGACCACGTCTTTCCCATTGATGATTTCCCCGAGGGGGAAACTCGTCACCACTCGGATAGAGTGGCTGTCGAAGTAGTGGCGAAGCTTTTCGACTCGTGATGAGGATCGCATAAAGCAGCTTCTTCACTTGGGTGTATCGGGTCTTTGCGTCGACGAGTACTTCGCTGATGAAGTAGACGGGTCGCTGGACCTTCAAGACCCGACCCTCCTCCGATCGCTCGACGACAAGCACCGTGCTGACGACCTTGGCGGTGTCGGAAATGTAGAGTAGTAACGGCTCACCGGGGGTTGGTGAAGTTAGGACTGGCGGAGAAGACAGCATGGCATTCAATTGTTCGAAGGCCTCCTGGGCTTCGGGGGTCCAGGAGAAGCGGTCGGACTTACGGAGGAGTCGGTAAAAAGGCATAGCCTTCTCACCCAGTCTGAAGATGAAGCGGCTGAGAGCCGCCAGGCACCCAGTAAGCTTCTGGACACCTTTGACGTTGTTGATGGGCCCGAGGTTGTGGATGGCGGCGATCTTCTCAGGATTGGCTTCGATGCCGCGCTCGGAGATGACGAACCCGAGGAGCTTGCCGGTGGGAACGCCAAAGACGCACTTTTCGGGGTTGAGCTTGATGCGGAACTGCCGGAGGTTGGCGAAGGTTTCTTCTAGATCTTTGATGAGGTCGACCACCTGTCGAGTTTTGATGACGATGTCGTCGACGTAGACCTCTAGGTTCCGACCTAGCTGATCGTGGAAGCATCTCTGCATGCAGCGCAGATATGTGGTGTCGGCATTTTTGAGGCCGAAGGGCATGGTGACGTAGCAGAAAGAACCGAAGCGTGTGATGAACGATGTGACCGACTGGTTGGAGTCTCGCATGGATATCTGATAGTACCCGAAGTACGCATCAAGGAAACTGAGGGTTTCGCACCCTGCGGTGGAATCGACCACCTGATCTATGCGCGGCAAAGAAAACAGATCCTTTGAGCATGTTTTGTTGAGACTCGTGTAATCAACACATCCTCCATTTCCCATTCTTCTTTTTAACCATTACAAGGTTGGCCAGCCACTCTAGGCGGTAGGCCTCTTTGACGAACTTTGCATCAAGTAGCTTTGCGATCTCTTCGCCGATGGTGCGGCGCTTCTCGTCGTCTAAGCGTCGGAGTCATTGCTTCACCGGTTGGGAGCTGGAAATGATGTTCAGAGAGTGCTCGGCGACCTCCTTCGGGATGCCTGGCATGTCAAATGGTGCCCAGGCGAAGACGTCCCGATTCCGACGGAGAAAGTTGACGAGCACGCTTTCCTATTTGTCGGAGAGCGGGGTCCCGATTCTGGCCTTCTTGGAGGTGTCAGAGTCGTCGAGGGCGATTTCCTTGGAGTCGTTGGCGGGCTCGAAGGACGTGGAGGAGGCAAGCTTGGAGTCGAGAGTTGCGGCGAACACCTGAGACTGGCGTATCTCCTCTAGTTGGGCCTGCCCCGCGAGGGCGACGGCCAGCTCGTAGCATTCCTTCTCGCACGCGAGGGCGTGTCTGAAGCGAGACGCCACACTGATGACGCCTTTGGGCCCCGGCATCTTGAGCTTTAGGTAGACGTAGTTGGGGATCACCATGAACTTGGCGTAGGCGGGTCGGCCAAGGATGGCATGATAGACACCGGAGAAATCAACCACCTCGAAGGTGAGCTTCTCCGTTCTGAAGTTGTCGCGGTCGTCGAAGGTGACTGGCAACGTGATCCAACCTAGGGGTACTACACTACCTCCTGGGATGATGCCATGAAACGGATAGTTGCTCGGGAGGATGTCAGACCTCGAGAGCTTCATGGCCTTGAAGGTGTCAATGTAGAGGATGTTGAGGGCGCTGCCAATTATCGGATCGAGCACCAGGGGCAGGCGCTCAGGCTGAGGCACATGGTCGGGGTGATCAGACCTACCGAAGGTGATTGAAGCCTCCGACCACTTGAGATACGAAGGGACGACAGGAGCGGTCACGTTGACCTCCCGCCACATCTGCTTCTCATGGCGGCATGACTTGTAGGCCACCGACCCGCCAATGATCATCAGACAGTCCTTTGGCTCGAGGAAGGTACTTTCGGGGATACCCTCCCCTTCTTTTGCCGAAGGATCGGGCTGCTTTGGCTGAGGACGAGCGTCAGGGCGAAAGTATCCCTTGAAGAAAGCCTTCATGAGGTTGCAATCCCGTAGAGTGTGTGTCATGAGAGTCGCATGGTAGTTGCTGGTCTTATCGAGCATCTTTTCAAAGTGGTTGTCGTGGTTGGCCGGTTTCTTGGGAGGTCGTGGCGGTCGCTCGGTGACGCCCACGAACTCCTCATCTTGCCGACGGTTTTTCTGCTTCTTGCTGCTCGACCCGCTCCCATATCGGCGGTCGGGTCGCCGGTCGGGGCGATCATCTTTCTTTCGGTCGGCCTTGGACATCTCCTTGTCCTTGGCCTGGTCCCGGTTTAAGTTGGCTTGGACAGCCTCCTCCCTGGTGGCAAATGTGGTGGCGATGTCGAGAAGGGTACGTGCCGTCCGAGGGTTTTTACACCCCAACTTGTGGACGAGCGCCTTGGATATCGTGCCGCAAGTGAAGGCGCTGATGACGTCAGCGTCGCTGACGTCGGGCAGCTCATTTCGCTTGCGCGAAAATCGCTGAATGTAGTCTCGGAGGGACTCAACGGGCTTCTGCTTGCAATTCTTCAGATCCCAGAGTTACCCGGGCGGGTATAGGTCCCTTGAAAGTTGCCGACGAAAGCGTGGCGAAGGTCGGCCCAGTCTTGGATGCTGTCCCTCGGAAGGTGTTCGAGCCACCCCCTGCATGGTTCACAAAACCGCTCGAAAACCGTGATAAACCGCGGTTTTCGACCAAACCGCTGCGGCTCGGTTTTTACGGTTGACCGGTTTTCGTTTTAAAAATTTAAAAAAAATTTGAAAATTTGAAAATTCGAAAACCGCTCAAACCGAGCGGTTTACCGCAAAAACCGTTGAAAAACCGTTCAAACTGGTTTGATTTCAAATTCAAAAACGGTAAACCGTAAAAACCGCTCGGTGAACCGTAAAAACCGCTCGGTAAACCGTAAAAACCGTTCGGTTTTCTCTCAAAAATTTGATTTTTGAATTTGTTCGGTTTTTGTAACGGTTTTCGCGGTTTTTGCGGTTTTCGTTAAACCGCTCTCGAGCGGTTTCCGCGGTTCAAACGGTTTTTTAAACCCTGACCCCCTGGCCGAGTCGAACAGGAAAAGCGGCAGGTACTAGATGGCGAAGAGGTTGTCAGCGCCACCGGCTCGGCACGCGAGGCGATAGTCCTCAAGCCAGTGGGCGCGATTCGTTTCGCCAGTGTATCGAATGATGTTGGTCGGAGCGCGGAACTAGTCAGGGAAGCCGGCTCTTCGGATGCGGGCCCCGAACGCTCGGGGTCCGATGTCGTCGGGGCTGAGGCTCCAAGCGTCGTCGTAGCTGTGCAATTGAAGACGTCGCTCGAAGAATTGGTCGCGGCCGGAGTCGGAGTAGCGATCACTCCTGGCATGCCTCTGTGCGGTGTGACGAGCGTCACGATGCTCCCCCAAGCGGCGGCGGATGCTCCCGACCGGGGGTTCGGGTTTTCGCGTCTCAACCTATCGGCGGCGATGGCCGCAAGCAGGGCTTCGACGATCGGCACTCAGCCGGTAGGAACTATGTGCCTCAGAGTCCTGATGAAGAGATAGTTTGGGTTGTTGCAGAGCGCCATCAAGGTAGACGCGGAGACGATCGTAAGTCTCCTTAAGGATGGGATTGTCGAGTGTGGGAGATTCATAAAGGACACAGGCCGCCGCCGCCAGATTCTCGTATGGCGTATCAAAGGCAGGTGTACCACCGTCCATGATCTGCTGGTAAGCAGTGCGGGCTTGGGCTCGGGCACCACCACTCGTCGCGGTGACACCCTTACCCTTCGGATCACCCCCGGTCGCAAGTTTGCGCCGGAGTGCGTCGTTAACCACAGTGAGAGTGTGAAGGTGCGGAGATGGATCGTCATGTGCTGCCTTGCCGGAGGTTTCGTCCTCTGCGGCATTGGTGGGCAACATGAAGCACTCACGGGAAGGGTCATGGCCCAACACGCCGTGAGGCGAAGAACGAAGAAGACGGCGTCGAGGCGAGCGACATTTAGGTGAACGCCGCTTTCGCAAGATCTGAAGGTGGAGTTCGCCGCCGTTGTCGGCGATGAAGTCCAGGTTCCCGAAGCGGAAGGCCTGGCCAGCAGCGAAAGTGGGTATGTTCCACGATTGACCATCATGGGCGATGGCAACCGCGAAATCCCCGAAAAACAGTCGAGAGATGGAGGAATCTCCGACTAAAGCAAAAATCGAAGCCATCGGAACAACAAGTGAAAACGCATCAAAATCCCCTTCCTGACGCGCCAACTGTCGGTGTTTCGTACACCAGCACAGTAAATTTATACGATCAGACGGGGAATCGTGCGTTTTCGGAATCGAATAGCCTAGTCTACAAACGAGACTCAAAGGTTAACCTGGTTCGGGCCGCCTCGAGGCGTAATACCCTACGTCTAGGGGCAGGAGATCGATCGTATGAATCTCAAGAACATGAAAAATACAATGCGGAGGGGCTCCTGACGGATCCGAGAGTCCCAAACACACGCGTGGTGGGGGTGGTTTACAGGTGGTGGTTATCATTGTTGTTCTCCTTGCTTTGCTAGCCACCCGGGTACCTCTTTTATAGGGTCGGACCTGGGTTGGCTTGACCGAACCATGGTTGGGGTGATCGGACCATGGTTTGAGCATCTTGCCGCCTACGAAAACGAGTGACCCTTTGACAGGTGGGGCCACGGTCTTCTGTGAATCATGCTCTCTGGCATTTGGGACAGACGATCGGCGCCTCCCGTTCGTACCCTTGTTCACTGAGAGGGAACAGGGTTGCTTTACTGTTCAGCTTTATCGTTTGGTGGGTTGTTTCTCGTTCAACCGGGTACTTGCGGAATCTTTCGGAATGCTTATCTTCTTTGCGTAACTGCACATTGATAGGAATTTTGAATCGGCGTGATTATTGAAGTAATAACTGCTTCCTAGCGGTCGGCGGGCGAGTCCCGACCGCTAGGATCCTGATAGTTCAGGGGGGTCGGGGCGATTACGCCCACTTCGTCTTCGGACCTTGATGAGGCTTCCCGACCGCTGAGGCCGGGCCGCCTTTGTGAAGTTCTCGGTGGGCCGTTGGACCGCGGACCGTAAGTGGGCCACGTTGTAGAAGTTGATCCGTATGCATTGCGTGTTTGTTTATTTTGCAAATGTTCAATAACTTGATCTTGTTTTTATATGTACCTTTATCTTTCCTATCTTGTCAAAGAGAGTTATTTCCAATGGGAACTCTACATCTACTATTGTAGTATTGATGTCTTGAGAATATGTGACTTCTGGGCATATGCTTTGTAATAGCACAGGCCTCAATACAGCTCATGTCTATGCACACGCTGTGTGGGCCACACCTACATAGCAACCTGCTTACTCTTTCATCCTTACTTTGAGTAAAAGAGTTAACCCGGGTTATTATGCTTTGAGTCATTGGCTATTGAAATTGATCCATTTCCCTTTAAACTAGCAAGGTGAGACTAATCTCATGGTTTACCCACACCATAAGCCATGGAAGTTAGGCCTAAATCCATGGACCTCAAAGACTCCCACTATCAAAGGTCTCGACGTTCTCATCGAGGCAACTCACCCATACTAGAGACAGACGGATAGAATCGATCCTCCCTAGCCACGTCGTACGTCAGTGCTAGTATATGTGTCATACCATGACCCCACAGGGCCCATGCGGTATGCACGTCGTATCTGCGCCCCTGACCGTACGTGCCCGTAACACAGTGAAGGTATGCTCTGATATCATTCTATAACATCGTATGCCCAAATATGGCTCATGCTCACACACAAACTGCATGAGCCACACCAAAATAGCAACCCGCTTATGCTTTCTCCCTTGCTTCGCGTAAAAGGGTTAACCTGGAGATATTCTTTGGATCACTAGCTATTTAAGTTGGTCTATCTCTCTTTAAACTAGTAAGGTGGGACTAATCTCATGGTTTATCCACACCATAACACATGGGAGTTGGGCTAAATCTATGGCCTCACATGCTTGCTTGGAACTGGAAGCATTCCCATACCACACACATGTCATGTATTCTCTTCCCCAAGTATAGAATATAATGCATCACCTTCCCAAGCAACTTTTCCTTGATTGTTCTGTGCTAATTCTGGTTGTTCTTCTATGATTAGCTGCAATTTCTCCTGTAGGATAAGTATGTATACTTAATCAATTCTGGTTGTTCTTCTATGATTTGCTGCAACTTCTCTTGTAGGATAACTATGTATACTTAATCAACCTATAAGTCACAACTAGTCTTGTAATCTTGCAACATGTAAGAAAGGTGTAAATGCATACCACATGCTCGTCTTTTTGTTCACCCTTTTGTTTGTGAGTTGCTAGATAAACTTGCGCTCTATGTGGCTGCTTCTTTTGAGGATAAGCTTGTATCTAAAAAAAAGATAGAAAAAATTATAAAGACAACATATAAACAAGTATTTAATAAAAACAATAGTGATTCATCAAGTCCTCAGCCCAATGACCGTAGCTCTTTGTTCCTGCTATGTGGGTTCTCTTCTTCTTTGCGATACTTATTTTTTTTTCTCTCACTTTGTGTCTGATAACCATGGAATATGTAAATATGAGTTACCTATTAAATTATATTTTAAAATAATACCACTCTTGTTACCTTGCCCTTATTTGATTTCCAATGCTTAACCAACCCAATCCATTGCTCTTCATAAACATCTTCTGGACACCGCCTATAAGCACAGGTTTCTTCTTCTTAACATTAAACCTAGCCTTCTTCAATGCAACCCGCTAATCTTTCCCAACTGATTTGAGTATCCACTTCTCACAAGAATCAGGATACAAAAACTTTGTCTAAAAAAAGATAGAATATTAGATAAAGGTGTAATATAATCTAGATTACCCTATAAACTCTATCTAGATTTGAGTGATGTCCTCATCACCTATAAACTCTATCTAGATGTTGAATGGGTGGAGATAAGAAAGTACGTGAATTATTCTTTTAAAACAACATTGCAGATATTACACACCTTGACAAAATCAATAACGGTTTTGTCTCCTCCATTTCGCTTCACTAATCTCCAATCTTTTATGTTAAGTGGACAATATCCTCCATTTCTAGCTACAATGGGTTGTCCAAACCAGTTAAATTTTATCACGATACATTATGCTGCCAAAAGATTCCAAATATGTGCCAAAACAGTTTCCCTCGCTTTTGTATTCCATCTTGGGCTACAAATATTTAGAGAAAACAATAGGTTGAATTTATGATAGTTGGTTATCAGTTTATTACAACTAGTTATATTTTTTATGTTACAATTTTATTAGAAATCTTATTTATGAGAAAATAGGCAGTGTGTTGCAAACCACAAAAAAGCCAAATTTTACCTCAGATATTTTGATTATCAGTGTCCTGCTGCTCAACTTGTTCACCTTCCCGAGTTTGAGTATTCAACTCTTCTTCACCAGCATCTAAACAATTGATTCGTAAAACATTCAAATGTTTGCTCCTGCGCCTTTTTCGAGCAACCTGCACGTGTTGGCTCTCCCACGGTTTTTCAACACTCTGATGGTGGCTTGGTGCACGAATCAAGTTATCTCTACCGCCTTACTGAAGCCTATAAATAGGACCCCTCTTCCTCACTTAGAGACACACCACAATTTCAGTTTTTCCACTCATACCCATTAGTTCGCCTTTGTTAGACTAGCATTAGGCTGGAGGAGTTTCTTTCTAGTTCCCAAGTCATTGTGGAGGAGCTAGTAATTATTTTTCAAATGTATCTTTTTCTTTTATTTTATGTTGACTTTGACCATGAATACAGATATAATTTTTTTATTATGTCTCCCTTATTATAGTTGTATTTATATTTATGGGGAAGTTATTTTTGTTTGATGTATTTATCTATAGACCTAGGTATGATTATACTAAGTAGAGCCAAGTTTAGTCGAGGCATGTTTAAGCATATATGCTACGCCATCAGTTCAAAATGACTTAGTCCTAGCTTTGCTATCTAGAAGGATTAGGGTTTAGTTGAATAATGTGCACATGAAGTTCGGGTTATTTACCTTCATTGAATGCGGGTGTACCCTCCCCCCCTTTTTAGAGGTAGACAGCAGGTGGTAACAACTCTGTCTGTCCATTATAATCATTCACATTTGGGTATGACGTAAGACATGTTAAAGACGATGCACTTTAGCTTGTCAACCCAAGTCAGAAGGTGTCACCCTGATAGTGCTTGGGTGCCTCTAGAGTTAAGTCATAAACCATATTTTGACTAAATAATGTGTATACTCATATGACTAATTTAAGAAGTACATAAGAAACTTGACCTGTCCATATATCTGTCACTAAATTATAATTAGAATTGAGTAGAGTAGTAGTCCGATGTGTGTGTCCACTTTCCTATTCATACATGCTTATCTCTGTTTTAGACTTAATTATTTTAATATGATTAGTCGTTTTGAATTAGTCTTTAGAGTAAATTTTATCGTTGAATACTGCCTATTCCTTCCTTTAGGATAAATATGATACTCCAGACTACTTCTGGGTGAAATGTCACAATGGTAATTTTATGCGTTTTTGAAATTCATTCTGAACTTAGTATGATTTTACCATAGCTACTACTTATGCCATCCTCATGATGATGTAACAAATGCCAACAATGAGCACGAGGAGTGGGCTGCTGTCCATGGAGAAGACCAGCATGGTGAGAAAGAGCTGCAGTGCCAGCGCCGAGATGACCGTGGAGGTGAAGCGAGCCTAGCCTGGGGTCGATTTGAAGTAGAGGGCTGACTAGCAGCAATTCTGTTGGCGGAGCGAGGGAGGAAGACTAAGGCGAACTTTGGTGGGGAACAATTGTTTCTCATAAGGATGAAGAAGACATGGGCAAAAAACGTCTAAGAAATTAAGTGGCATTTGGATATCAGAATATGAGATTAGGAAGTTAAAGGAATAATTTGGACCCTACATTCATCCATCCATTACATTTTGAATCTTCATTTATTTCTCAACCCTAAGCACACTCTTTATTTTCTAAATGCAAACCAACAACTTAGAGGTGATGCTCGATGGAACCATCCAAGTTTTCAGAGTTCGGATATGCTAGATGGGGTTGTCCAAGTTTTTTTTGTTGGATGGGCTCATCCACATTGTTTGAGCATGCTTGCTACCAACATAATTAATGATAATTGACTTATTTTATTGTTATTTAAGATTTATTTATATAAGATTATATTTGATAAGTACTAATATATTTATTTTTGTTTAATTGGTAAGACAATTATAATATATTTAGTGATATTAATATATATTTTTATTTTATTATTTATTTCTACAATAGTTTTAGTTTTGATAAATATTAGTACATTATAATAATATGTAATTGTTTTATTACTATAATTAATTGATTATCCTCATCTAGATACATATCCAACCAACTAAACAAAAATGGATCGTCCCATACAGCCTACTAAACAACCAACGTGGATGATTCCATAAAAAATATGGGGAATTTTTGCCTGTGAGATATCATCCGTATGTGCATTGGTCCTGGCCACAGAGTCCGAATCGATATTATTCTAAGGATGTCGTAATATTGTATTTTTGTGTGTAATGGAGAAAATTATGCATGAGAAATGGCATCACTGCCCCTGATCAAAACCGTTCCTCAATTAAAAAAGGACCATTCCAGGCCTGACCGACCGCTTCTTAACCCCTTATGGCGGCCCCTAAACCGGACTGACCGTGAACCGGTCCAGTGCTAGTTGAGGAGCTATTTTGATCTAAGGGCAGGGATGTCATTGTCGTGTGGAATATTCACTACGGTATGTTACACACTTACACACAAAAAATACAATTTTACAGTGTCTTCAAAACAATATTAATTTGGACAGTGTGGCCAGGACTAATACACACATAAATGATGTCCCACAGATAAATTTTTCAAAAAATATAAATGGGACCATTTCATCTATTCTTATCCTCCAACCAAACTCATCCTAATTTTCTCAAAACAAAAGAAAGATCAGTCCATGTGAGGGAACTCCTAATGTCGTTTTAGACATCCGGGAACCAAATAAGCATCACACAATAATACTGTATTGCCCCTATTAACTACAGCTACCTTTGTTTCATTCAACACACTGTGCAGCTCTCATAGCAACAGTCAAAATGATTTAAGAAAATCAAAATTTTCATATGGCTTCTAATCATGGAGACAGTTAATATTAGGAATATATGAAAGAGAAAAATCCACATTGAATATAATTGTATTGTGTGCAATACAAATGAATAGGAAACGGCCTTTCATCTTTTCTTCGCGTGACACTTAACTCTGCTGGCAGGCTGTCGGGATCTCATGGGAATTAAACCTAGAATTCTTTCAAATGATCACTGATGTTAGAAACAAATTTGGGAATCCATTTTTTATTGAAGTTTGTGCCTTTGCAGATTGGAACATTTGAAACAAAACAATGGTCTCATGTTCCATCAAACTGCGCCAACTTTTCAGCTCTGGAAGAAATATTTTCCTGATGAAGCTAATCTACATATGTATACATCACCCCAGAGATAGCATTCTAGCCTAGCTCAGCTCATCTCCAATATGTAATTTGTTTTCTATTCCTTTTGTTCTTTTGCCACTAGTTTCCAGTATTTTGTGTTTCTCTATACAAGTAAGTTCTTTTTTTAATCAATAAACAAAATGTGCAGTGGAAGTCTCTTAGTTTGTGCTTCTAAATTCTCTTTTATTAATCGATGAACAAAATGTGCAGTGGGGTATCTCCTTCACATATTGGATTTACAGGTATGGGTTATGGATTTTCATAGTCAGATCCACCATACATAGTGGGTGCAAGTTTTTACCCATTAACATACTCAGGGGTACAAAATCTTTCTCATACTGACTCCTACTGTAGTTTTTACCCATCCAATATTAAGTACCCTAAGGGGCCGTTTGGATCCCTTCATTTTGGAGGAATTGAAATCTATATAATAAGTTAAGCTATTTATCTTGAAATTTGATATTTCATAATTTTCTCAATCTCACAAATAAGCCTATCTCAAATTCATAGGGTGAAAGATGAAAATGGATTATAGATCATTATGGTACATTTCTATTCTCTAACTTATAACACTCTTTAACTCACTTGTCTACAATAAAAATACAACATACAAGTATGTCCTTTGTATGCCTAAAACAAATATATAAATATATTTTATATACAATTATATTAGCTTAATGAATCTATATTTAAATTCAAAATAAATTCAATTTTAAAGATACAAACTGCTCCTAATAGATATTTTACCTGTTAGGTATCAAATATCCATTGCCATCTCTAACTGACACGTAGCAACCCATCGTGAGGTTTGCTTGGATGTAATGATGTGGAGGCATATGGTGAGGTCTGTCGTGGCTGTGTAAGCTTCTTGCTGCCAGTCAGTAAGCTGCTAGTTCGTTAAAAAAAAATGATGTGAGGCAAGCTCTCGCATCTTAGCTGGATGCAAACCCATTAGAAATTGGGTAAATTTCTTATTAGCCATACAAAAAATTTACACCTCCTTATCAACCACTCAATTTTGAATTTTTTTTTCAATCTCTAATGTTAACTTTCTTTCTTAGTTCGCCACTCCTGTATATTTGGGGCTTGAAAAAGAACTTTCTGCCCTTTTTTAAATTTTTCTAAATTTTATCATTACTCATTTTAGTGCATGTTGTTTGGTTTTGGAGCATCTAAAATTTCACAAAGAAAAAATTTACTTACAATTCAAATTCAAATTCAAATTTTAAAATTTAATCTGAACCATTTTATTTTCTTTTAAGTTCGTGGATTATAATGTAAATTTGTGAGATAAAATTGATTATTGTAATAATTACTAAAATGGAAAATGAGAAAACTTAGTAAAAAAAATGATTGAGCGGCAAACAAGTCTTTTTCAAGCATCTAAATGTAAGAGGCGAATAAGGAAAGAAAGTTAATATTAGGGGTTGATAAGAAAATTCAAAATTTTAAATGTCTAATAAGGAATAAAAAAATTTGATGGCTAATAAAAAATTGACCCTTTGAAATTCAGTCGGTTTTCACGGTTTTTTATTCAAAAATTTTAATTTTGTAAAAAAAGATTAAAAATTCAAAATTCGGTAAGTCGTAAGCCCAAAAAATTGAACAGATTAATTTGCAGTTTAACGAAAATTTTATTAAATTTTAATTTTTAAATTTGTACTGTATTAGTTTTGGGCTTTTTCGACCGGTTGGATCTACTCGATCATTAAGGTTATCCCGCGCTGGACTATACCTGGCCAATGGGCCAGACTGGGCCGGCACGGCACAGGCTCGGTCGGGGTCGAGCTCGGGCCGATTTCGAGGTGGCTAGACACGACACACTTAGTTCATCAGGCCGGGCCGTGCCGACCCGCGGGCCAACCACTCAGGCTTAAGCACGACACAGGTGAGTTTACACGGGCCGGGTCGTGTATTTGGGCCCATCGAGCTGTGCCGGGTCGGGCCAAAAGTACCAGGCCTTGGGCCGGCCAACTTGGCCCAGCCCAGTTGACCAGGTACAGGCTGAGTACGTCTGCAGGAGAGAGAGGTCCGCCATAAGTCTTGCGCGTGCTCTGTTTTCGGTGGCGGTTGTCTTTTTCCAGAATAGCAAGCAGAGGAAGAAGAGTCGCGGCAGCTTGCGTTGCGTGTCATCTTATTCCGGCCATTTCTTTTACTAGATTAGGTGCACACAGAATACCACGCTTCAATGGGTTAGACGAGCTACTTCGATAAAATAGCTCAGCTCATGGATTATTTCACAAATTATTTTAGTCCTAATTAAATTTTAGAGTTTAAAAATAAATAGAAATTTGGCTCGATCTTAATTCAATCCGGCCATCACTATCTTTATTTCATTTTTTTCTACCCATTTTCATCCTAGCTACGATATATTGATTAACAGTTTCTTTTATATTTTTTTTGCAACAATTAGGTGATCTCACTTTAGAAAGAAGTAAAAAAATGCTGATATCAGTACCTTTTCTAGTAAACACACGGTATTAGGAACAGTAATCATCTCTCAAAACTCCCTAATCCCGTCCCGGTTAATGAAGCCCAGAGCATTTTAGCTACGCGCATCACACCGCTGGCACCTCGCCACCGCAAACAACCCGTTCAATTCATGCCACAACAATCCTATCCTGCTTCAGCGCGACCACAACTACTAAATTCTCGTTCCCGCGTAATCAGCCTATTCCCGTCACATGTGCAAGGCAAGTCCGGCGACTGCCACCACCTTTGCTCCGTCGTCTCAAATTAACCAAATCAAATTCCATGGCCGGCAATTAATTTAAAAACGCAACAAAATGTTGCAGAAGTTCTCCCTGACAGTTGCCGGCATTATTTCCACACGCAGTAGCTGATGAAACCGCGCGCACGTTACAAAAAATCCTGTGAGGCGAACTCTCGCATCTTAGCTCGACGTCGGCAAGACAGAGGTCGGCCAAACAGTTCGGTCACGGACGTGCTCTGTTTTCGCTCGCGTTCAGTCCTTTTCCAGAATATCAACCAGTGGAGGGAGAGTTTCTACAGCTTACCTCATCTTGTTCCAGTATTTTCCTTCTTTGCATGCATACAGAATACCACGCTTCCGCAGTCATTGGTTAGTCGAGCTAATTTGACTGCTACCTCCGTTTTAAAATATAAGCAATTTTAGATTTGGATAAAGTCAAAATATTTTAATTTTTACTAATAATATTTAGAAAATTACATAATTTTTATAAAAGCTTATTTCATAATAAATTCAAAAAATATATTTTTATATGATAAAATATTATTAATTATATATTATTAGTGGTCAAAGTGATAAAAGTTTGATTTTGACAAAACTTAAAAATGCTTATATTTTAGAATGGAGGAAGTAATAATGTGCTATGAAGCCTAACAGTTCTTTATGGTTTTGCAACAATCAGGTGATTTCACTTTAAAAATAGGAAGTACTATCTCTGTTTCAAAATATAAGCATTTCTACATTTAGTTAAAGTCAAACTTTTTTATTACCTCTATTTTAAAATATAATCATTTCTAAGTTTGGATAGGGTCAAAAAATTTTAACTTTTACTAAAAATATCTAGAAAATTACATAATTTTTAATAAAAATATACTTTTACGAAAGCTTATTTTACGATGAATTCAAAAAATATTTTTTATAGGAGAAAACATTATAAATTCCATATTATTAAAAGTCAAAATGATAAAAGTTTGACTTTGACTAAACCTAAAAATACCTATATTTTATAACGGAGGGAGTAACTCTTACCATTAATTATGAAGAATTTATGAATCATTATCATTTATACATAATTTATCATGAAATAAACTTTTATAATATGTAACTCATTATATTAGAAATTATTTAATTTTTACAATATTATTACTCAAAGATATTAGAACATGACTTTGATCAAACAAAAAATACTTATATTTTGAAACAGATGGAGTAATTAGGTAGGGATGCAAGTAGGTACCTAATAAGTATTTATGGTTATTAGTATTTATGGGTTAATAATCTACTATAATATTCTACTACAATATAAGGTGAAACGGGGTTTTAATTCATTTTAGAAAGTTTTGCACCGACCTATTGAAGAAAAGCCGGAAAACTTGAATCCCTATAATTTGGTGATTGCAACAATTAGGTGATTTTACTTTAGAAAAAAAAGTAAAAAAAGCTGCTGATATCACTACTGTATATGGCAAACACATGGTACTGGGAACAACAGTAATCGTCTCACGAAATTCTCTGATCTGTTCCCGCTTAGGGCATGTTCTGTTTGTATAGAATAGGAGAGGATTGGAGTGAAATGAAGTGAATTCAATCCACAACTAGATATTAATGGATTCAATCCTCCTAGAATCGCAGTGGTTTTTGTCGGTGCTCCGTACACCGACACAGTACTGGGGTACGGTATGCCTTTTCTTTGTCGATATGGCCTAATCCACGATGAACTCAAGAATATAACCTGATTCGGATCAAACAAGGTGTAATACCCTACGTCTAAGAGTCGGAAACGGTGAACGCGTGTATGATCGAGTGGTTTACAATGGCGGAAGAGCTCTCCCATGACCAGAGTCCCTAGCACGCCTATGTGAACGTGTATCGAATTTTATCAACTGCGAGAGTCTTTGACGGGCTTTTATATAGGGGTTGGACCGGAGTTACAAGGTGGGTGAAAGGGGCGACTTGTCCAAAGTAAATTGGTTACTTGGCCGTCGGTCGGCTAAGCCTTGTCGTTACACAGCTCCTGACTCACAGGTGTCGGGGTGGTTTCTGTCTTTGGACGCGTTTGACCCTCTAAGTTGAGTTTAGTGGAAACTTACAAGAATCTTTCTTTTAACCCACAAGAAACATGATCCGACCGTCGTAGAGGGGCTATATACTGTTGCTGAGCCGTCGAGTAACCTCGAGCCGTAGGTATCCAAGGTATAACCCCGACAAATTTGATAATAACCGAATAAAATCTTTCAAAAAAAAATAATAACCGAATAAGCTCTTGAAGCCGAAAGCATCCCTCCGCTGGCACCTCGCCACCGCCGACCAACCGTTCATTTCATGCCACAACCATCATATCATCAGCTTCAGCTGGCCGACCATAGAAACTAAATTCTCGTTCCCGCGTAATCAGCTCGGTCCCGTCACATGCGCAAGCTAGCCGAGTCCGGTGACAGCCACCACATTTGCTCCGCCGTCTCAAAATAACCAAATCAAATCAATTCAAAACCAACAAACCAACCAACCATGGCCAGCGACCAATTTAAAAGCCGCACGAAAACAACGTCGCAGAAGTTCTCCCGGCAGTTGCCAGCATTATTTCCACACGCGGTTAGCCGGTAGCTGACGAAACCGCGCGCGCTTGGATTAGTCTAGTCCCCTACTTGCGTCCGCTCGCGCCCGTCAAATCCACTCGAGAGCAACGAAAGCTCCGTTCCTTGTCTTCTTCCAAACCGCTGGCTGCTAACCTCCTCTGGTTCCCTTCCCGGTTCCCGCACCTCTGCTCCGCCTGCGTCGACACCGCTCCGCCAGCGCGAGAGTTATACGTACGCGCGGCGCCATGGACCGGTCCAAGTCGTACGCGGGCGCCGGGCGCATGCAGATCGAGCCCTACTACTACGGCGGCGCGGGTGCGGGTGCCGGAGCGCGGCCGGACTTCCGGTCCTACTCCTACAGCGCCGGCGGCGGCGGGTCGTCGACGTACTCGTACTCGTATCAGTACGAGTTCGGCGGCGGCGCGGGCACGGAGGGGGCGGACCGGAGCGGCAAGTCGTCGTCGTCGTCGTCGAAGCGAGGGCGGTGGCTGGCGCTGGGCGGTCCCGACATGGACCGGAAGCGGCGCGTGGCGTCGTACAAGGCCTACGCCGTGGAGGGCCGCGTGAAAGGGTCCTTCCGCAAGAGCTTCAAGTGGATCAAGGACGGTTACTTCCGCCTCGTCTACGGGTGGTCGTGATGAACAGCGGCGACTCACAGGAGGATCTTTTCAGAGCCGGGGCTACGATGATGAACAACCGCTTCTGTTCCTTCTCCTCTCCTCTCGGCTTTGCATGCCCTCTTTGATTTGCTTGATGCTGCTCCTTCTCTTTTTCTTTTGAAACTTTTGGATTGATTTTGATGATGCTGTAAGAATTCGCTGTAACTGAAGAAGAAGACATACGATTGAGCCATCGCTATGCTGTGCTTGAATGAATCGATCAACTAACAAACGAACGCGTGATTCATCGGCCGATTCTTTGCTTAGTTCTAGCTCGTTAATTTCTCTTTTACTTGTCACGATCTGGGTTTACCATGCGTCTCAACTAATACCTCTCTGTTATTCCGGTTAATTAGTGCGCGCTGATGCAAGGGTAGCTTGCGTGCGTGGACTGAGTCGGATTGCGTGCGTGGAAGGGCGATTGATGGATCAGCTGGGTTGGATATGACATGAGCAACGCCATTTTCTTTAATCGAGCTTACGTGGCAAATTTGTCTCTCTCTAAAAAAATATGGACGGATTGCAATGGCAGATTATTTTGGACAAAATTTAATTACCGACGGCGATTGGCCAAGCATGCATCGCCATGGGAACAAGAAGAAGCTCGGCCGTGTGCGTGGTCGATACAACGACCAGTTGACCGGTAATGGTGTGTCCAACGATATAGACGCTCCTGTCGCACATGGACATGGATGTTGCTACTTACCTGAGCTAGTAGCTCTTTTTTTTTTTCTTTTTGTGATTGAGCTGGTAGCTCTTGACGACGACGAAATACAATTCCAATCGCTCTTTGAACAGGCATAGATCAGACAAAAAAAGAATGCGTGGCGCTCTGGAATCTGTTGCCAGCCACGGGGGTATCTCGTGGTAGACTGGCAGTAGCCTTCCCCGCTAACAGGATTCTCGATGAGATATGTTACTCATTTAGGTTTTGGAATTTTTTTTAATCATACATTTTTTTTAAATTAAACTGATTCATGTGAAACTTTTATGTGTCGTGATAAAATCGTATGTTCAAAAGGCGCTTCTAGTTTTGCGATTTCATTGTCATGCCGCCCTGTAACTACTGGCCTAGGGATGCTTTTAGCGATGTGGCGATGGTCTGGATTATTGGAAAACGCAGTCAGCCGGATCACTTTCCGTCTCGGATCGCCGCTTGGCTATATCGGTTTGCACAAAGAAGCGCATGATCCATATGATTCGTACGCGGAAAGAGGGCTCATCAAAAGTTTTCGCTAATCGCTTTTCATTAGTTCAAAGCACAAAAGAAAATTTCCTACACTGTCTTTCTTTTGTTTCGAACTAGTCAAAAGTTGGCCCGCCTTTTCTTCAACATTACTACTCCCTCTGTTCATAAATATAAGTATTTTTAGCTTTGCTTAAAGTCAAATTCAACCAACTTTAACTAATAATATCTAAAATTTTAAATAATATAAAGAGTTACATATTATGAAAGTGTATTTTATGAAGAATCTAGTAACATAATTTTTATATAATAAAATATCATTAATTTTCTATTATTAATAGTCAAAATTTGAAAAACAATTTGACTTTGATGAAATCTAAAAATGCTTATATTTATAGACGGAGAGAGTAGTAAATTATTCCCTCGAGTCCTACACTAATGTTGCTCGCTGTTGACTTCTAACTTTAACTTTGACTATTTATTTTATTTAATTTTTTATAAATATTATATATTCTATCTGGTTTTAAAATATTGACAACATTGACTTTTAAAATAACTTTGACTATTCATTTTATTAAAAAATTATCTAAATATATAAATTTATTAATTATATTTCAAATACCACTAATATTAAAGAAAATTGCAATAAAATATATTATAGTTACCATACTTTTTTAAATAAAATAAAAAGTCAAAATTGATCTAAGAAGTCAACAGCGTCAAAATTTTAAAATCAGAGTCAGTAGTTTGTTATAATTTACTTTATCATAAAAGTTATTTGATTTACAACTTATAATTTCATAAATTTAAATTAAATTTTTAATAAAATAAATAGTCAAAGTTAATGCTAAAAGTTAAATAACAATAAAAAAATTTAGATTATATAGAACGGAGAGAATACATTTTTTTAAATATGTGAATGACGAAAATAAAAGGGAAATAATGGGGCACAATAGTTAGCCCAGAACAATTGGGCTTGAGTAGACTCCAAGCCTGGTGCAGGCCCACAAAACAGGCGTAACCGTCACCACAGTACCGGCGGCGCGGCGACTAGAGCCGGCCTACTAGTCCCGCAGCGCCTCTCGCCCATTTCCGTTCTCTATTTCCTCCGTGTCCGCCGTTGCCGGTGTCGTGTCGCGTCGGCTTCTGAGTCTCCCTCTCCCCTCGGCGAGCGATCGGGAGGGAATCAGGATGGCCTCCCTCCATTCCGGACCCCCCGAACCCGCCGCCGACGGCGACGCGCCCTCAGGTACCCCTCGCCCTCCATCCCCGGCTGCTTCCATGGTTCCTCTCCAGGCTTAACCCCGCTGCCGCGTAGATTGTGGGCGGGGGTTTGGCCGTCCAGCGATCCGGCTTCCCCGGCGCCTCGTTCCCCTTCGGATTCGTGCTCAGTGCTGCACCTGAGCGCGTAGAAGTATGTATGCCCGCGCTCTCCCCAGCCCACTGTGGCTGCCCGAGCGCGCGGCCGCTTTGGTGTAGCCTCGTCTTAGGGTTCTGGAAGATCTCTTGGTCGTTGACTGGTTTCGTCCAAGTTTCTAGCCCGCTTTGTTGGTTTGAGCTGTTCGCCCCGTGGTTTTAGTCCTAGGGCTTTAGGGCTGCTAATAAAGTTGGAACGAAAATGCTCCTCCCTTTGCTTGTGCATTTTGCTGTTTCATGGGGATCGCTCAAGTGACATGGATTGTGGCTGAATTTCACCACGATTTTCGATGGGTTCGTGCCAGTTGTTCCAAAATGCAATTCTTGTGCTGTTTGAGGACGCAATCACCTCCATCATGAGCTGTGCAGGATGTCTGATATCCTGATAATCAGTGCTTTAATATACTGCCGATTGGCTCTTGCTGCTGCCATTCAAACTTGCTTCGTTAGATTTTTGTAGTGAACTGATGATGCATTGTGTCGGACGATAGTATGTACCTGCTATTTGTGCTGCTGTCGGTGCTGGTAGTATATACCTGCTCTGATAATTTAAAAGTGAGTAAATTTCACAAAACTACAGGTATTTTACCTATATTATCACAAAACTACAGATTTAAGTTATAGTTTCAGAAAACTACAGATTTGATAGAGAAATTTCAGCAACATATGTATAGAATCTGCAGTTGTGTGATAAATTGAACGCAAAATCTGTAGTTTTGTGATAATTTAGATACAAAACCTGTAGTTTTGTGATAATTAGATACAAAATCTGTAGTTTTCTGAACCTATGGTTTAAATCTGTAGTTTTGTGAAATTTACTCCTTTAAAAGTGGAATTGGTTGCATCTGCTTGTGCTCTGAGAGATTTGTATGTGTCAGTATGGCATATCATCATATCTTGGTTTCATGTCACTTACTGTTCAACATGCATAACTCAATATACTGCTAGTTTTGCATTTGCTGACCACTAATGGACAGGTTTGCTGCAATCGTTTGAGTTATTTTGCAGATAACTCAGAATTGCCATATCCACCGTATCATATTGTCACCAAACCTGGTCAACTCCCAATTGAGTTCCTGGAACCCTCAGCTGACCGGAAGTTGGTAATTGGATTTGACTGCGAAGGTGTTGATCTCTGCCGTAATGGTGCTCTCTGTATCATGCAGGTGAGCTGAACTTGAGTTAGGGCAGCATGACATGTTTGTATCACAAACCTCTTTTAATATCATAATGGTGAAGAGTGCAGGTTTCTAATATCCAAAGGTTCTGGCATCCCCATTGGCAAATACACCATGTTGTAATGTTTGAATGGGAAAAAATGTAACGTTGCACAAGAAAGAATATGTTAATTTGCAAAAGTACAAAATCAAATCATTCTAAATGTCTACTAGTATTAATCTGGCTTTTTCCATCATGCGCTATTTTTACCTGTTGTGTTTCTTGAATCTCCATATCAAAGATAAAAATAGAATTGAACTTTCACTGGTGAACTTATCTGTATTACATAAATGATTTTTATGGAATTTTGAACCATTGTACTAACGTGCTGAATCAATATTATTCTCACTAAAAGTCCCCAACCAGTTTCTCTTTTTAGTAGATTGAAACTCCAGTATCATATTGTTCTACTTCTGGTTGTTACCCTTTTGAAGTAGGATGAACCTTGACTCTAATTCTGCTTGAAATACCTGCTTATTACCTTCAAATACCGCCACATCATCTTATATCCTAATTTATGCATATGGATGAATGTGCATCTTGCTTTTATCCAACTTACGTTAGCATGCATTGTCTTGTAACGGCAATTTGTGTTTTCAATCTCTTTTTTGTGATGGTAAACTAAGATAGTTCTTATGGTTATCTTGATCTTTCAGCTTGGCTTTCCTGATGCTGTTTACTTAGTTGATGCTATTGAGGGCGGAAAAGAACTCATTGAAGCTTGTAAACCAGCACTTGAGTCTAATCATATCATCAAAGTTATCCATGATTGTAAAAGAGACAGTGAGGTACTTCTATTTGGTTAATTTTTCTAACCTACTCGATACCCTTCTTTATTGAATGACTAACTTGTCTGGGGTTATTGTGCTTTGCAGGCTTTGTATTTTCAGTTTGGCATCAAATTGCACAATGTGATGGATACACAGGTAATAACCATATGTACTAGACATATGCATGTATTCCTGTAATGGAGCAGGATTCATCAAGCAACTAATTTTAACAGTAGAGTTATTTCTTGCTTTATGCAAATATTATGATTTCTTTTACTTTTACAAAAAATAAGAAATATTCAAGAAATGCCATGATCTTTTTTTTGTAGAAGGCAGATTTCTTTCTTGCTATATTTGATATCATTTACTCTGCAGATGGCAGATTATAGTTGCATTCTCTGACCTTACTTCCATAGTGATCTTTTTGTAATATTGATAAAACTTCAGATGTTCTGTTTGTTCTTCACAATTTCACAAATCATAATAAATGGGCTTCAGTTTCCACTATCTTGTGCAGATTGCTTATTCTCTGATAGAAGAGCAGGAAGGGAAAAAGCGAGCATGTGATGCTTACATATCTTTCGTCGGCCTTCTTGCTGATCCACGTTATTGTGGTACCTGCTGTACTTAATTCATTCAAATTTCATTTTCTTTAATGAATGGCAGCATACCATTTTATGTTGTTTCCTGGGTAGATTTTGTTCACAACAAAGTCCATGTTATACTCTGAAAACTAAAGAACCACATTACAAATTTGAATTTTCTGCAGCTAGTGCTTAACCTTGAGCCAGGGGAGTTCATGTTAGTGGGTGAACACAATCATTGTTGACATGACTAAGTGATTTGGTATTCTTGTCTTGTGGTGGACATAGACTTTTCTTATCATATATTTAGTGTGTATGATTGGAATAGTCTGTTTGCATATATAACAAATTGAAATGATGTTTTTACCTCCTAATACTTATTTGCAAATACTTTGAAATTTGAAATTTGTAGAATTTGGCCATGATGTGATGTATTTGAAGGTCTGAGGTTTGGAATGATGAGGTTAATGGTTTATATTTCAATGTTAATGGAATATCACAATTAGTCATTGAACAGTTTGAACTGTGTGGTTAGTGTGACGACATACTAAAGTTTTGTATCTAGTAAAAAATATTTTTATTTCTTGGAACTTTCTGTCGCATCGATATTTTTCAGTAGCAGCTAGCCTTGGAGTTGTCGCAGCTAGTCAGTTATCACTTGGCATGGTAACAAGACGACAAATAACACCGAATTATGGTGCTTGTCAGCTTGTGAGCCAATTATGGTTTATTTGGTTGTTTTGACTGAGTGCTAATCTTGGCACCGTTATCGAGCTGAATAGCTAATAAAAATGATTACACAAGTCTGTTTTCTATAATTAATATAATAGTATGGCTCCATCAATCATTTGGCTTATAGTCTGATGCTGCTTCGTAATATTGATTACTCTTGCCCTTTATTCACTGTGATGTTTAGTCGATGTGTGGACTTCACTTGATATTTTATATCTTTATTGTTTGATTCTCCATATGGTGTGATACTGTGGTACTGCTTTATGTAGGCATACCATATCCTGAAAAAGAAGAAGTCCGTATCCTTCTAAGGCAGGTTAGCAACCTGTGATGAAAGCTATTGAAAACATATGTAGAACATTATTTACATTATTGTTGCTGATGCTGATGGTCTGAAATATTGTGTTCGTTTCTCTGATGTATTGCATAGCATTGGATGTTATATTTTTTTATACTATTATTTCTGGAGGAGAGCTGACAATGGTAATTGTTGGAATTCAGGATCCAAACTTTTGGAAGATTAGGCCCTTGTCTGATATGATGGTTCGAGCAGCCGCAGATGATGTCCGCTTCCTTCTCAACATACATGAGAAAATGATGGAGAAGTTAAGCAAAATATCCTTATGGCGACTGTCAGTTCGCAGTGAGCTATACTGTAGGTGCTTTTGCATAAACGACAACCAGCATGCTGATTGGCCACCTCTTCCTTCTGTTCCTGGTCAGTGCATCTTATGTTTTCTACCCTTCTATTTGAACTTAAGGTGTTTGTATTGTCATAACAAATCTATTTTATGTATAGCTTTGAGCCTTTTAAATGTAAAGTGACTTGTTGTATGGTTGATAGTAGGGATGCACAAATTAGTTTACACACCCCTTTATGAAAATTGCTTGTTGTGGCATGCAGAGGCGTACACGGCAGCGAACAACCAGCAGTGAAGGCAGCAGGTTGCTAGATCTATCCAGTTTCACATAGTTGGCAAAATTGACGTATGAATTGAAAATTTTAGAACTAGCTGAGCCCTAGATATAAGCCTTGTTAACCTGGCAAAGATCTACATTGGATTCTGTTAGTACCTTGAACAAAGATTTCATCTTTATCAACTGAATGGATGAAAACTTCGTTGGTATTGCAGAGGAATTTTGCTGATTGAAATTTGTGACATGCAGTTGACGTTGAAGCTGATGTTTATCTTCCCGAAGTGGATATCCTGTCAGTCCTAGATGTTCCTCCTGGAAAAATGGGACGAGTCATTGGTAGAAAGGGATCATCGATTATGGCTGTGAAAGAATCTTGCAAGTAAATATCTTAAGATTATTTCTGTCCCATGCTCTATGCTGTTAGATGTTATTGATCTTGTATCTGTTTCCTGACTCCTCTTTTCAGTGTTGAAATCCATATCGGTGGTGCTAAGGGACCTCCAGACAGGGTAAGTTACTTAAGTTTCCAAGAACCTTATTCCCCGCAAACTTTGCTGTACTTGGTTGAGTAAATGAACTGCAATCGCCACAGTAGAGGAATCAACAAAAAGAGCATGATTTAATGGTACATGTGAATACTGGTTCGATATGTATAGTTTGGCTAAGGTGATTGATGAGTAATGGATACTGTGGACCTGGTTTAGGCTTTGGATGCATATGAAACTTCTGTCCTATTATGCAATCCTATAAACGTGTACCCTCACCAGTTATATGCATCTCCAAGCCACAAGACCTGGTTAGAATGCAATTGCTGTCAAGAGAATAGTGTAGATGAGATCACACTAAGGGTTGTTCCTAGGGATGCAGATTTTCAAATTTGTGGGTTGGCCCACAACCCAAAAAATCTCCTAAATGAATTAGGATTTCATCCCACCTATACAAATTGATCACCGAAATATACTAGGAAGATAACACACAACTACCCATTGGGTACTCATTTGCATCCGTAGTTGTTCCTAAATTTGGAAGAAAGGGTGTTATAGTTTCTATTCTCTTCTGTTGATAAGCTCCAGTTACTGTGCAGTGACTGAAACCAGATGAGCATATAGTGTTAACTGTAACCTTATTCTTTTCGTGTTTAATGCAGGTGTTCATCATTGGACCTGTGAAGGAAACTAGGAAGGCCGAGGCCATTCTCAGAGGCCGGATGCTGGAGTTCTAGAGATCTGCTACCTTTCATGAGGCGGGCTTCAAATGCTTTATCTGTGGAAAAAGTTGGTATACAAAATTTCATGTGGCGCTATGTGTTGTCTGGATGTCGGGCCCTTGACATGTTACTCTTATGAGCCAAAATAAAGGAGTTGAAGGCAACTTGGTAGTGCTCTTCATGAGCTCCTGCCTATATCTGTGACTGTGCCATCAAGTTTATAGTTTGTGATGCTTAACTTGGTAGTCCTATATCTTTGGAGTTACATGGTGGCAATAGCTCTAATGGTGGCCTTTACCGTTTACAACATAGTATTATAGACTGAAGAGTGCCGATGTTATGGAAAACCACCAAATCGTGACTCCATCCAACCGCGAAATGAAGATGGCTGCGATAACAACTTTCTCTGACTTACCCAGGCTTGTCACATTTACAAGCGAATTCCCTTGTTAACAGCATGAGACGTTCATACGTGCTTCTAAACAGAATGGAAATATCTGAACCTTAAATTAGCCGTCAGATAAAATGGATTGCAGTAAACTGGCCTGGTGGAACAAGCAACATCCTCAAGTCACATCGTTAGGTCTTTGGAGAGCCCTAATTTTATAGGAATTGTATAGGAGTTTCACATGAATTACTTCAATTTCATTAAAAAAAATGTATGATTCAGGAAGTTTTCTCGCCGTCCAAAGGGGGCCTTAAGCTGTTTATAGCAATTGTTCACAAAAAAGTCAAACCATTTGTAAACGGAATTTTTCAGTGGGCATGTAACTGTAAAACTGCTAAAATCTATGAGGCTGTCACCCGACAACAACGGTACAAATTACAAGATCGTGGTCGTCGTCTGTACAGCTCTGGGCAAGGAACTGCATGTGCGGCCATTAGCTACTCTCGGGCTAGGTAGAACAGTGCGACAGTTTACCTTCAGAGATTAGCCTTTTTTAAACAAACTGTTCAGATAATTAAAACGGTTATATGTCATCGATCTTGCTGTGTGGAGAGAGACGGAAAATGACTACTCCCTACCGTATCAAATAGGAAGTCATTTTGAACAAGATTTTAGTCAAATATTAGGAATATAGATTACATATAATTTTTAATTTGTTAAATTTAAATACATAAAAATTATATGATTAAATTTGTTTTAAAAAGTACTTTCATGAAATTATAAATATGCCATTTTTTATATATACTTTTATAAAAAATAAAAGTACATTTAAGTTCTGTTTTAGAGACCGCGTTGTTGTTCAAATTAAACGACTTTCTTTTTTATACTGGAGAGAGTAGTGATCAACGGGTGAATGTGAACGGTTTTTAAGTTGTTCCCCAATGCAAGAAGGCTGCGCCACAAACTCTCTTTCCCTCCAGCCTGCTCTTGAATATGCTCTGGCCTTGTCGTCTACCGTTTGCAAGCATATGCTGGCACGCATAATAGATCGATCCTGTTGACAGAGAGAGAGAGGTTAGCTACAAATCTCACTCGTCTGTTTCTCTTCGGTGTATTCTCTGCTGACTAACTGGCTCCATAAACAGAACTGGTGAATTAGTTCGACGTACGTGTACCCAGCTACCTGCTACTGTTCGATGGACCGGTCAGGACATTCCGAAGCAGAAGCGGCCTTCTTTCTAATTGATCCATTGTTGTTTCCTCTCTTGTCATCACCTCATTGGAGAGGCACAGAGATGCTATGCAGCGTAAAGGCCGTCGCCGTGATCTCCTCCTTGTCTAATCCAGTATAACCAATAATGTAAGGTGTTTCTTTTATTATTTACAGTGCATGAACCACATGTTTATCTCATGCTTTGCGTGGGTACGTAAGTAAAAAGCAAGTCCTCCTATATATATCTAGGAATATAGGAGTACTGATCTAGTTGCTAGCACACTGATGAAACCTAGCATCAAACACTCCTCAAGAAGCTATTCTTAGTTACTACCAAAACACATGGATCTGAATATTTGAACCATACACACGTGTCATGTATGCGCATTGTATAGGCGACAAGAAGCAGTGGTGCTCATGCCTCAAATTGAAGATTCTATTGCCTGAAAAAAAGGTACTGTGATCGATACCTTTCCAACACTTAATAATGCTCAAATCATAGCAATACAGTTAGCTACACTTACTAGATGTACCTAATTTAATCTATGGCCGGTCAGAAATCCTTTTGCTCACTCCCCCTCCTCTCCTCTCATCAGGACGCTATTGTACCACTTCATGTTTGGGAGTAATACGTTTCCAAACAAATCTTGCCCTAAACGTGTAGAATACTCCCTCCGTTTCAAAATATAAGCATTTCTAGATTTAGTCAAAGTCAAACTTTTATCACTTTAACCATTAATAATGTATACTCCGTTCTTTAATTGATGTCGCCGTTGACTTTTAAATTCAACTTTGACCATTCCTCTTATTCAAAAATTTTGCTCGAATGTGTAAAATTTTAGGTTGTGATTCAAATAACTCAAATGATAAATCAAATTACATCAAAATATATAAAATTTATCAAATTTTTTTAAATAAGACGAATGGTCAAAAAGTTGAATTTTAAAGTCAACGGCGACATCAATTAAATAACAGAGAGAGTACTTAACAATGTTTTATCATATAAAAATTATAATTTTTGAATTCATTATGAAATAAACTTTCATAAAAATACATTTCTATATTAAAAATTATGTAATTTTTTAAATAATCTTAGTAAAAGGTAAAATAATTTGACTTTATCTAAACATAAAATGCTTATATTTTAGAACAGATGCGGTAATTATCATATAATTCAGTCCTAGCTATATGCCCCTATCTGCACAGGTCTACATATAGGTAGAGTGCTGACTGCAGAGTAAAGGCCCCAGCAGCAAGCTCGGGCTTATCTTTCAGAACTCAATTAAGGCCGTTTTTATTAGCCGATGCATACCAAAAAGAGTGATGCCGCATTGAAGGGGCAGCTGGGCTCTGCTGATGAGGAGCTTAGCCCAGGCAAAAGTGGGGTGTGCAAGTGTGAGGGCCATCTATAGTATACTGTTGTGCGTCTCAAAAACGGAGAGAGAGAGAGAGAGAGAGAGAGAGGTTAGCTACAAATCTCAATCTTGTGTGTTTCTCTTTGGTGTATTCTCTGCTGACTAATTGCCTCCATAAACAGAACTGGTGAATTAGTTCGACGTACGTGTACCCAGCTACCTGCTACTGTTCGATGGACCGGTCAGGACATTCCGAAGCAGCAGCGGCCTTCTTTCTAATTGATCCATTGTTGTCTCCTGTCTTGTCGTCACCTCATTGGAGAGGAACAGAGATGCTATGCAGTGTAAAGGCTGTCGTCGTCTCGATGTCTAATCCAGTATAACCAATACTGTAAGGTGTTTCTTTTATTATTTACAGTGCATTAACCACATGTTTATCTTAAGCTTTGCGTGGTAAGTAAAAAGCAAGTCCTCCTATATATATCTAGGAATATAGGAGTACTGATCTAGCTGCTATTACACTGATGAAACCTAGCATCAAACACTAATCAGGAAGCTGTTCTTGGTTACCAAATCGCATGGATCTGAATATTTGAACCATACACATACGGCACACACGCATGTGTCATGTATGCGCATTGTATAGGCGACAAGAGGCAGCGGTGCTCATGCCTCCAAAGATTCTATTGCCTGAAAAAAAAGGTACTGTGATCGATCCCTTTCCAACACTAAATCATGCTCAAATCATAGCAATGCAGCTAGCTACACTTACTAGATGTACCTAATTTAATCAATGCAAGAAATCCGTTTGCTCACTCCCCATCTTCTCCTCTCATCTGGAGGCTATTGTACCACTTCATGTTTGCATCCGATTCCAAACAAATCCTGCCCAAAGGTGTAGAGGTCATATAATTCAGCTCTAGCTATCTGCCCCTATCTGCACAGCCGCACAGGTCAACATAGGCAGAGTGCAGACGGCAGAATAAAGGCCCCAGCAGCAAGCTAGGGCTTATCTTTCAGAACCCAATTAAAGCCCTGTTTGTTTTCCCATTAGATTATATGATATATATTATAATCTCAATTTTTTATAATCTAAATTATTATCTAAAAATTATAATCTAGATTATAATCTGTACTTGTCTGTTTGACAACTCAGCTTATTTTCAACTTGGCAGGGATTGTGGGTCTTTTGAAGACTACAATAATCTCAAATAAGCACCTAATGACCAGCTTATTGGATTATAATAATTCAAACATGATATTAAAATAATATGATAAATAAGCTATCATGTTTGTTTACCTATATAGATTATAATTTCTAGAGTATATAATCTAATAGATTATAATCTCAAACAAACAGGGCCTAAGGCTAGTTTTATTAGCCGATGCATACCAAAACGAGTGATGCGGCTTTGAAGGGGCAGCAGGGCTCTGCTGAAGAGCTTAACCTAAGCAAAAGTTCGTGTGTCAAGTGTGAGGGCCATCTATAATACTACATCCATTCCAAAATATAAAAATTTCTAGGTATGAATAAGGTCAGAATATTTTAATTTTTACCAATAATATCTAAAAAATTACATAATTTATAATATAAATATATAATTTTATAAAAGTTTATTTAATGATAAATAAAAAATATAATTTTTATATGATAAAACATTATTAATAATATAATTAGTGATAAAAGTGATAA
Source organism: Zoysia japonica (assembly GCA_001602275.1). Taxonomy (NCBI): domain Eukaryota; kingdom Viridiplantae; phylum Streptophyta; class Magnoliopsida; order Poales; family Poaceae; genus Zoysia; species Zoysia japonica. Next base: position 1,279,975 of record BCLF01000021.1, on the reverse strand, counting down.
AGTTTGACTTTTACTAAACCTAGAAATAGTAAAGGAGGGAGTACACTGTTATAAGACCGTCTCATACTGTCACATCCAAAAAATCCTAAACCTAGAAAGAAAGGAGAGTTTTAAAATTTCATTTTTATGAACCTAGTTTTTAGGTCTTTTTAAAAAAATTTCCAAAATAAAACTAAACTAGAACAACATAGTAGAAAGGAAAATTTCAAAATTTAAAATTTGAACTTGCCCAGTGGTTGATTTTTCTTGTTTTGTGGTTTTTGATCTTTTTGGAGTTTATTTGCTTGCTGGTGGAGTTTGGAATTCTTAAACCTTTAGAAAAATTTGGGGAAATTCAAATTCCCCGCGTGGGCCAAAATCCCCACTGGGCCAGCCTGCTTCTTTCGCGGCCCAGGCGCGCCCCACCAAGCAGAGCTCGGGCGCCACCTGACTGACACCGCTGGGCACGTCCCGCCGTACTGTCGCCCTCCGGTCAGCCGCGCGCCCTCGGACTTCCGTAAGCGGTTTGGGCAAAACCGCGCGCCCGCACGACACCATCGACCCCGTGCACCGCGCCCGCGCTGGACTTGCCCGACGGCGTGGTAGCACCCCTTGTAGCCGCTGCCGCCTGAAGAGATGCCGTTTAACGGAACCGTCGAGCTCGCCTGTCCCATCGGAATTCAATGCCGGCGCAATGACTCCTCACGCTGTAGGCTGGGTCATGGAACGCCGCGACGCTCGCTAGCTGCACCTCACGCACCGGCGTGCCTCGGCACTCCCCCAGCACGCCATGAGGCGTACCAGCTGTCCCGCAGCCGCTCCTGCTGGCCAGACGAGCAGGCCACGGTCTAAATTCTGCCCATCGCGCCGATCGAGGTTTTCCTCGCCGCGCCGGCTATAAAAAGCCTCCACCGCCGCTCGTCCGCACCCTTCGCGCCTCCGCCTGTCTTATAGGTCTCCTCTCCCTTGCATCCGTTTAGAATTAAGTGGCAATTTTAGCTTTTCCCCGCCGTCTTCCTCATGACCGGCCGCCGCATCTCACTAGCGCCAACCCAAATTGGGCCTCCGTTTGCACCCTACGCCCACCCTAGAGCACTGCCAGCACGCAAAGAAGCTTATCGAGCTTATCAAGCAGCCGCCGAGCACCCCTCTTAGCCGCTCGGCATGCTCCACCTCCGGCCGATCGTCGGGCCACGGTGCCGGGTCTCCAGGCACCGGCGCTAGTCCGGGTGAGGCCATGGGCACAACCACTGCACCCCGGGGATGCCCTCACGCCTAAGAGGGGAGCTCCTCGGCAACTTTTTGCTCTCTCCACCTGAGCCGCTGCCGGCACCAGCACGACTCACGGGCCGGCCACCGCACACTAGGCGCTCCGGAGGCACGCGAACGCATGGCCCTAGCCCTGCCGATCGAGGCCCAGCAGGAGGCCGCACCGCCAGAGCGAGCGCCGCACCGCTGCCATTCCGGATTGCCGCTGGCCACAGCGAGCGCCGCACCGCACCCTCGCACCTAGGCACACTGGAAGCTTTGCCTCGCAAACACACGCACAGCCCCTGGCTGCGCTACAGGCACGCGCACGGCACCGGGACATGCCGTTGCGTGCCCAGTGCGTGTCGAGACGCGCCTGTGTGCGCTCAGAATGAGCCAGTGCGCGCTCGAAATTCGCCAGAGCGCGTTTGGAACGCCCAGTGCGCGCCCTGGCATGCGCCCACGTGCCGAACAGTGAGCGCAGCCTTTGTCCCCGACCAATGGGCCGCGTGACACTACGAGACGACCGAACGCACATGTGCGCTTATGTTCACGTAGAGTTCGACCCTCAGTCTCATGTCCCCGGACACAGGCACAGTCACGGACAACGTGTCCACAAAACCCTGAACCTGTGTCCATGTGTCTACAGACACGTTACAGCTCACGGGCCTACAATCCACAGACACATCACGATCCCACGTGTCCATGGATACGTCACAGCTCACAGGCCCACAATCCACAGACACGTCATGATCCCACGTGTCCACGAACACGTCACAGTTTTCACGTGTCCACATGTCCACGGACACATCACAGTTTCACAAATCTCCAATTCTAGACACCCGTGTGTCCAGAGGATTGGACACATGTCGGACTGTGAATCCATGGAAAACCCCTCGATTCTGGAGACCCAAGTGTCCAGGGGTCGTGGACATAGGCCAAACCTTGTGCCCACACAGCTTTTTCCACAGTCCGTCATAGCCACCTTGTCAGCCACTTTGTCGTCACGTCTTAGCTCCGATTAGAACCACCAACCTACCGTCAGAACCACCATCACGGCCCTACCATCCTAGGCTGTCCAAACTCCATGTTTCTGTTTGGTGCTTGTTTTATTTGTAGTTTTGTAGCTTTTCTTTTAGTAGACTTATTGTGATTGTTGTTTGTAGCTGAAGAAGAGCCCGAAGAGGAAGGAGAGCCCGAGGAGCCCGTGTTCGAAGAAGAGCCTGAGGACGCGGCTGAATGCAAGTCCTAACACCCTCTTAAACCACATTGAACCTATGTTTTATTGCCGCATCCATAGAGCCTAATGCTTGCCCTTACTTTTTAAACTGAGTTAAAATGTTTTGTAGTTTTATATCTACTTGCTACTAGGTATTTATATTAATATCAGTTACTTGCTGTAGTTAATGTAAATTACCACCTTGCTAGCCGTTGGCGACGCACCCTTGTTAACCATAGGTCTTCCGTCTTTAAATACTTTTAAAGAACGAAAAGTTGCCTTGATTAGTAGAATGCTTAGGACTCCAATTGCGGCGTCTTGCACTGCCACATCATACACGATTCAATTACAAAATGCGTTAAAATGTGTTTGGTGGTGTGAGTGAAATAAAAAGGGGTGGAATTAATGCAACTAGTGCTAGGTGAAGAGGGATGATTTTGATCATGGGGTGGGGCTCACAAGAAGTGATGGTGATAGGTATTTAGGTTTCGGTTTGGTCTACCTACTGTGGACGAGTCCGCCACCCATGTCATATAAGGGCCGGTTCATTAGCTCTCGATTTAGCAATTTCGTGCAACCACAGAATCCGACAAATGGGAGGGACTTACCCCCGCTATGTAGGTATTGCACATCGAGCCATTAGGAGGTTTGTAGGACACAAAGGGACAAGAGAAGGTCGTGAGATAACTCGGTGTCTGGCTTTTGACTATGTAATTGCCCGCATCATGGGACCGTAAGCCTACGGATATAGCCCCTGGTTTGGTAATACTCGGTGTAGTAGGGGATCAAGAAAAGATATGGCTGTGGTAAATCTTCACGATCCAGCTCTGAGAATGTACTGACGCGTCATCAGAAGAGTGAAACCCCGATGGATAGCCCCTATGTACATATTGGGTGGAATCTGTGGAAGACTATGTGGTTGTGGGGTAAATGTTATGCAACTCTGTTGATCAGGAGGAGCATAATCTATGGGTACAGTGTACAATCTCTGCAGAGTGTAAAATCCTTCCGGATAGGCCGTTGTCACGGTATTTGCATGCTATTGTTCAGATTACCATACGATTAGTTTTCTACGCTATCCTTGGTGTGTAAGTGGGCGCAGACGCCCATGTTTTGGAATGTGTTGGCTATGTGTCGAGGCCCTGCATGGATGCGTGCTAGTGCCTAACTAAAGTTTGAGAACTGCTGGAAGGAGTGAAAACTTTCCTCAGGTTCACCCTACTAAAAGATGATAAAAATTGTTTTTCATCCTGCTTTAAAAAACCTTTCTATTAGGAAGCCTCGGCATAAAAATTTGCTTTTCGCAAAACTTAAACCTTAAGCCTTTCCTTGCTTTGTCCTTCATATACCTTACCCTCCATACTGTTAGGGCTTGTTGAGTACTTCTGTATTTACCCTATCTCTTGCTGTTGTTGTTCAGAGGACGAAGATGATGAGGATGATGCCGAATATGAAGATTAAAAGTCTCACACTTTGCTCGAGTGTTGCCTATGGTTTGCTAGTAGTCATTAAGTAGATGTGATATTTGAATAAAAGTCGTTGCGCCGGCTTGTTGGTTGTAATATAAGTTATGTTTGTTAGACCTTTTTGAAGACATGTAGTACTTCGGACCCATATGTGTAATAATATCACTTTGTTGTTGATGTGCGTACTAACTACCGGTCCAGAGATTGATATAGGAGGCACAATGACTCACCTTCCTGTAAGGAGGTCTTACACATACTAGCTCTGTCTCTAAATATAAGCATTTCTAGGTTTAATTGGAGTCAAAGTTTTTTAACTTTGATCATTAATAATAATAGATTAATGATAGTTGATCATATATAGATTATGTTACTAGATTCTTAATGAAATAGACTTTTATAATAATATACAAATTTTTATATTAGAAATTATTTAAATTTCTAAATATTATTAGTCAAAATTGATAAAAATTTATTTTGACCATACCCAAAAATTCTTATATTTGTGGGACCGATGGAGTACAAGTCTGTATATTCATTCTTTGGCTTCTTGGGTGGCCCCCTGCAGCCTTTTGCTAGAGGAGCACACTGCATGCACGACACAGACACAGGCTGAGAGAGAGAGAGAGAGAGAGAGAGAGAGAGAGAGAGAGAGAGAGAGAGAGAGAGAGAGAGAGAGAGAGAGAGAGAGAGAATCTTGTCTTATTGCTTTCTTTGATCCACCTCCATTTGCCGCGGCAGGCCGCAGGGCTCTCCCCTCATCTCACCTCTTCCGACCTCTCGAACCGGTATAAGTTTAACGCATGCATGAGTGCTCTTTCTTCAGTACTGCTACTGCCCCCAACTGGCTACCAGAGCAGCTACCGATAGCCTAGCTACCGAAGTGGAGTATTGGTAGAACAACGTACGGATCGATCTGCAGCTTTGGTGCCGCATTTATCAAGGTCTGTTGCAGTGTATCATGCGCCTGTGCAAGTTCTTCATTGTTCGATTTAATGGCTTTCTTCTTTCAGCTTGGATGGTTGCATTCATGTCCCAACCTCCTCGTGACAATAGTCAGATCAGATGAGCTCCTGCATATATTGCTAACTTGCTGCATATTGTTTCTTGATCATAGGTTTTATTGATCATCACATTATGGATCATAACTTCAGTGACATGGTCTTGAGCGAGAGCTCGTGGAGTGGTTGCTGTGATGGCAGTAACGGAGTCTTCTACGGGTGCAACATGAGCGTGCTGGAGAGGCTGGTGCTGGACGAGGCGTTGGCGGCGGCGATCCTAGAGTTGCAGCAGCAGGGCATCCCGGCCGCCGCGCGGCCCGCGCCCAAGGTGCCCGGTAGTGGTGGCGTCGGGGACTCCGCTGCCTTCCCCACGATGGCGACGCCAACGCTCGAGTACGCGGACGTTGACGTGGATGTCCTGCAGCGACAGCAGCAGCATCGCCATCAGGACGCGACAGGGATGGCGGCCGACTACGACCTCACACCAGCAAAAGCCGCTGTCGTCGCAGTAACTTCCGCATTCACAAATTTCACATGCGCCGTGCTGGGTGATGGATGTCGTCTCGGTGATCCGCCAGTCTTGTTGTGTGACAACGAAACCTCCATCACAACAACCGCTTCGATGGCCATGACGGTGACGACGACGAGCCAGCGGTGTGAAGAAGGCAGAGACGGCGGTGGCAGAAAGCAACGCCGACCGAGCCGGAAGCGGATGGCGGCTGACACAGCCTCAGCTGCGCCCACGCAGGAGAGCTCTCTGTACAGCCTCCTGGCGTCCACCACCCCCGGCGATGGCGGCATCCAGATAACCTTCAGCTCGAGCGCTCCTGCTGCTGGCAATAAGAGGTCGAAGCCGTCGCTAAGCAGCGGCTCGTCGAGCATTAGCTTCGACGGCCGGAACGCCGGCGGCGAGGACCCTGCGTACGAGCCGGACAGGGAGGCGCTGGCGCAGGTGAAGGAGATGATCTACCGCGCGGCGGCGATGCGCCCGGTGTCCCTCGGCTCCGAGCTGGAGCAAGCCAGCGAGCGGCCGCACCGGCGTAACGTCCGTATCTCCTCGGATCCTCAGTCGGTAGCCGCGCGGCAGCGGCGGGAGCGCATCAGCGAGCGCCTCCGCGTGCTGCAGAAGCTCGTTCCTGGCGGCGCAAAGATGGACACGGCATCCATGCTGGACGAGGCCGCGAATTACCTACGCTTCCTCAAGTCTCAGGTCAGGGATCTGCAAACCCTAGACCGCAGGAATTATGGGGACACAAACGTGAACAGCACCACAATGACTGGGCCAATGAGCTACTCCAACAACGATTCCATCGTGCCGGCCTTCGCATCCTGGCAATAGAAACTCTACGAGGAGCAGGTGGTGGTGGTGGTTGAGCACAGATTTATTGATTTAGTGATGACAGCAGAGTCGAGACTTGCAAGCAAGCATGCATGCTGTTTTTAACTTGTTATGCTTGTCCAACGTGATGTGGCCATGTTATGATAACTTCATCATTGTTAGCTCAAAGACTAGAGCGCGGTGATGATCATCATATCATCGATGAAATCCGATAAATGGTCTCAGTTAAATTCAACTTCGCTTTAGTTCAAACTTGCTCCTTTTGAAAGTAAACCCAATCCAATGCACATGTCTCCTTAAGAACGTGATCGATCAAGAGGGATTAACTAGAACTTCTTTCGCCAAGCACAAGGAAAAGGGCTGGGAAAGTTTGCTCCTTTTTTTGAACAAGCTTTCTAGGGTTACCGAGGCTACTTAGTCTTGCCCTCCATCTTTTCATGTGCGTGCATGCACCCATGCATGCGCAAAAGCAAGCTTTCCAGCGACGCAAAGCTCTGTTCATTTCCAAGTCCCGATCTATCTAAATGGTGGCCATGCATGGAGAGGACGAAGAGAGGTCAGCAGGCCGTACTTGTACTAGCTCGAAAAAAACACCATCATGGCAACGTTCTAGCGCGCATTTTTTGCCTGCTGCTGCTGAAGCAGTCCTAAAGCCCCTTTCTTCTTCACTTGGTGCGTGGAAAACCCTCGCAAAAGGTGATTGAAGGTTATCATAGGGTTATCATTGCTCAGTTTCCCTTGGTCCATCGGAGAGGACGATGGCACAGCAAAGAGATAAGTAAAGCGTTGCTTAATGGTATTTTAATGGCGTCGGTCGAGGAGAGCAGGACGATGGAGGCCATGCATGGCGATGCGTGGAGGGGCCTAGCTGAGCTGAGCTTTTTAGACTGGTTGTGGCTGGGGGCAAAACCAGGGTTTTGGAAACCGGTCCCAATCCGATTTCCGGTTTCGGTAAAAACCGGTCGACTAGTCGAGTCCGCTACAGTATTAGGTCTAGTTTTCGACCGAAAACCGAATCGGATACAACACTGGACCGGACCGGTTTCGTTGAAAACCGCGAAAACCGGCCGGTTTGCAAAACCCTGGGCAGCACAGCAGGAGCAGCACAGGCAAAGGCAGGCAACACTGCATCAAAAGAGACGTAAAGGAATCATTCCCTTTCCCTTTTCGATTCAATCTAGCGCTTTGTTTGAAAGGGCGTTGAAGAAAACAGGTCCGCGGCCTTTTTGGTCCTCCAGATGTGTGCCCATAATTGTTAATGAGATGCCGTGCATCACAGATGAGTCTTAACTTGATTTGTCTGTGACTAGTGTTCAATTTAATTTCAAACACTACACTATTTCAGAATTTTAGTTGGCAAACAACATGTTCACCGAAAATTAACCTATCATTACAGACTTCGCCAAGAGATAGACAACAGTAGTGTTTGAAGCCGTCGAGGAAAGCTACGCTGACAATGAATACATTTGCTGATAAATTGTGTGTCTGATTAAAATTTTACATTATCAACAGTTAATTGATTTATCGACAGTTAATATAATCTCTTATAGTTAATCTTTGCCAACACATTGACATATTTGCTAACACTTAGTTTGTTGTTGAATCAATTCAGCAGCAATGCGGATTTGCCCCAACTAAATTCAGAAGAGTTGTAGGCAAAGATGTAGCATAATACCTCATTTCATTACACAATCACAATTTACTAACAGATTATCAAATCAATACCAGCATTTCGAAAACAAATAATACAACATAGAGCAATCACACAACATATAGCAGAATTAGAATACTGGCATCAGATTGCATCTGAACTTCGTATATGTGCTAGTGGTTATGTTATTACATTAGCTTCTAATCTAGTACCGCTAGAGCAGAATGTGTAACACAATATTCAGTACATGCCACTTCAATCACATAAACAAAATAGTAACAATCAGAAACTTCTTCTCAATTGCGCAAAAGGTCAACAGTTGAAAATACTTCTAACACTCCATATAAGCTACACAAAAGTTTGCAAGTCAACAAATAAAAAAAAGAATGCAATGTACTAAAGCAGCAACAAAATAATCTATTGGCTTATAAAGCTAAATAGTAAACATATTTCAGGGACCATAAACAGTATTGAATCTCAGGGAAGAGGAGGAGGGCTTACTTGGGTGATGTAGTGATTGGTAAGAGATATTCATAAAACAACCCAGGAGCACGACTTGGGTAGTTGAGTTGAAAATCAAATGGTATTTCAACTCATCTCGAAGCTCCAACGTTGCCAAATCAGAATACGGAATAAGACAGGTATCTGTCTTACCACCGGAGCAGTCCTGGCTGTGATGGTGAACTAGTCATGGCATGCAGAATCCTTTGGCCTGTAGGCTTCCACCTAAATCAAATATACAACATTTCACTGATAAGAGAATAAAGCTAGCGAGGTGCTGTTCTGCAATTTTAAGAGTATCTCTACCTCAAAGCAGCTTGATGAACTACAGAGTTAGCCTTGGTAAATAATACAATGAAAAATAATTCATATAAGAGCCTATTGTTGCCCAGCAAGAATGGAGCATGCGAACCTCAGAGCAGTAAATTTTTTTAATGTCAATGGTACATTGTATGTACCAACTGCAGGTCATATCCACAGTCTAGACTTAATAGGAACTAGACCAAGACATCAATTCGATGCAGAGAAGGATCAACACCCAGAATGCAACAAACTGTAAACACTAAAGCCCAATCCTAGAGAAGGACCACGCAAAATCTAATATTAACGAATTCAATCAGATTATAGCTACTAACCCATAAACAAGCGTTGGAACATGATGATATAAAGATGTCTACTTTTATCAAACATCAGACTATCCGATGACTCCTTTCTGCAAACCTGAGAAGTATTCTCTCTATAATCTATTTCATATGACAGTGGACTGTCTGGTGAATACCTTCACCGGACTGTCCGGTGGCTTTTCTCTTTTGGATTCACAGAGACATCTTCTCTAGACTTCATCTCTATATGATCACTGACCTTACCGAACTGTATGATCAGTGACCTCATCGGATTGTTCGGTGACTCTCCTAAAGCTGAAATTAGAGTCCTCAACTTCAACTTGCTTACTCTGCCATCCTAAGTACTTTTTGAGGTTACTAAGAGCATTCATACCTCTTAACACTTGTATGAGCTGAGAAAAGAAGATTTGACCCCCCTAATAGTACCGGCAACCTTACTCTAGCTAGTCCTTAGCTTTGATCCATCTTCACCGGATACTCCTCTTCTTAGGATCGTTCTTGTCATCCATCGAGAAAGCCCACCATAGGTGCAACTTACAACACATGGGTTACCTACGCATTCAATCACTAAAATTAATTCCTACCTTTTATGAGACTTTAAAAGTCATGAAGCTAACACCTGGGCCTCAGAAATTTATTCCACACATTTACCACCGTAATTGGGGCCCACTGGACCGTTGGAACTCGACAGCCAAAGTGAAGGCCTAAATAGCTCCACTACCAGGTCGACCGACCCTAATCTATAGTCGTTGGAGCCTGGTCTTCGCTTGCAAATTCAATGGCTAGAATATTCACTATGGTCCTTGTGAATGAGCGTTGCATGCAAGTAATGGGCAGAGGAGCTCCCCTATAAATAGAGGCGCAAGGGCACTCACTCAATCTCATTTCCTCTCATCTGAGCTCTTACATATACTCTCCACACTTTGGGTTCAGAAGAGAAGTCTTCCATTTTTGCATTAGCAAATTCTTTAGAGTCATAGTCTTGCCTCACGCTTGGACGGCCATTCATTCAAGAGACACTCTCCCCGCCCAAGTGCCCGTCGTTCTAACCCTTTGTGCAAGGATGAACCATCTCAAGAGGGTACTCTGTTCAAGTAGCAAGGGAAGTTTGAGTTTGAGCCAAGCTCTTGATGCTCCACAACCTCTGGCCACCGACGACCACTTCTACCTCATCGGCAACCATGACCGCGAAGCCTTCAACATGATCAAGGACCATCCCTATACTCCCACGCAAGCACATGATCCGGATTTACTGCAGAAAATAGGTATGGACATTGACTTTGCTTTAATTTGAAAAGCAATGGGATGATATAAGTTTGTGCCAGCGAGTGAGGTAGGCTCACTCCTTACCATCCAATTCCTTTGCACGCCTGTGGAGCACGGTGATGGACTTCTTTCTACTCTTTGGAAAGAACTACAATGACCTATGGGGAGACCTGAACCGACTCCACGGTTTCAATCCTAAATGTGCCATAGAACTTGATCATGCCACTAAGGATTTTAATAGGAAACATTTTGGCTGGAAATAACTGCTAGGGATTGTAAGGATCAAGTGACCGAGAAGGGGGTTGCATCGGGCACTACACTAATTAAACTTTTCTAATACTTCTACAAGGCTAGCAGTAGCAACCAACTCCTAGCAAGATAGATACTAACAAGAACAAACTAGGCGACAAAAGATAGGCACTAGATATGAAAGACTAGACTATAAAAGAACTAACAAGCAAGACTATCAAACATAATATTCTGGCATAATAGCAACCAAGAGGAGAGTAACGCAACCTATCAACACTACTCACAATAAGGTAAATTCGATAAGTAAAGGAGTAGAGAGCAGAGATGTTCAATAATTTTTTTCTGAGATCTAAGAAGGATGGTGCTTTCCTCTAATCCTCGTTGTACCACGCCCATTGGAGTCTTGGTACCTCCCACAGTTTCTGGAATGGTGCTCTTCTAAGACACGCTTCACTCTCAGAGTGAAGATAGATCTCGGTTGTCCCGCACAATGCCTCTTTGTAAGAGCAAGCCACCAAAGCTCGAGCGCTCGTTCTTGGTGTTCCTTGCAAGTGGAGGACCCAAAACTACTCACAAACTTGATGTTGTCTTCTACAGTCTCCTCAGAAACTCGAACACCGAAGCCTAATTGGTCTAGCCTGCCATACACTAAGAGTAACAAGGCAAAACTATTTCTATGATGCTCAGAAGCTCTAGGAATGAATGAATGCTCTATGATACTCTTTTCAAGCACTTAAGATCTCTCAAGGTTCATCTTTGTGCTCCCTTGATGACCCTTCTCACAAGTGATCCTCTATCTCTTCTAGCCGTATGTTAACCTCCACAACAACCCCTATATTTTATTTAGGCTGCAAGCCCTGAAATGACCGTTGAAAGCTGATGTCAAAAACTGTCCGATGACTCAATCTTGTGCCAATGAAAGAAACAAGCTCTCTGAAATTTATTTCATATGATATCGTACTATCCGGTGCATACCTTCACTAGACTGTCCACTGACCTTTTCTTTTAGATTCATAGAGACATCCTCTCTGAACTTTAATTTCGTGGACACCAGACTGTACAGTCTGTGATCTCAGCGGACTATCTGTTGATTCTTTCATTTTGGATTCAGAAAACATCTTCTCTGGACTTCGGTCTTCAACTCTCACTGAACTGTTCAATGACACCGTCGGATTGTCCTGTGACTTCTCTAATTTTCCCAGTAAACCTCTGCATCTCTAGTCTTCTATACTGCTGACTCACTAGACTGTATGAGGACACCGTCGGATTATTCGGTGACTCCTTTTGCTGCTGAAACTAGATATTTTCAAGACCTTCTTGTTTCCTGCTTCATATTCTTCCATCCTCAAGTCTTCTTGTCCCTCAAATGCTCGCTGAGAATCTAGAGCATCCATACTCCCTAACACTTGTGAAACTTAAGAGAAACAACCCAACCCCCTTTATAGTACCACTTTTTCTTATGGACTCAAGGCCTAAAACTAAGCCACAAAGGCTCTATCTAATCCTTAACCTAGAACCATCTTCATCTTCAACCTTGAAGCTTCCTAGAGGCGTCAATTATCCTTGAGGGAACCAACTTGTAGATATAGTAAAGTGTGTTCGTTGAACCTACATCTAACGAGTTAGTTATGGTTCTCATTCAATCACCGAAACCATTTATACCTTTAGGGTTTACTTGCCCCAATAATCTGAAGCTTAGAGGGATGATGCATCGAAGCTATGTAATAATGATATTCATAATCCCACGCTTCAATTCATGCACAAATGGTTGGCCATGATATTGTATCCTAGAGAGGATATTAGGATTGTTCGTTCAGATGAATTAAAGTCTCACCTCTAAAAGTCATGGTAAAACAATGGTTAGAGAACTTTAGGATGAGAGGACCCATAGAGTGCACATCTATAGTATACCGCATTGAAAGAATGGTAGGGGCTTTAGAGCATGCAATTGGTTACGAACTAGATCAGCCCCGTGCTTTTATCACTAAAGATGTCCTTGTGCAAGGCCATACTCTTAAGCACGTGCTCTATGGGAATCTTATCTTTATTTCCCAAGATATACAAATGAATTCAAGTTGCCAAACCCAAAATTTGCGCTTGTATAATTGACGAGAACTAACCATTGTTTTGGAGGAATCCAGCACAAGACCAACCAAAGGAGAGACCCGGCCAAAGATGGGCCCCAAAGGTCAAATAGCCACATCGGCTCTCATGCGCTTTGCGCGCGAACCAAGTTTTTCCACCGACCTTTGAAGGCTATAAATAGGACCTTTCACCCTCTCACTTAGACAGACACCACATTCAGGATTTTCACTCATAGTCCACATTCAGGATTTTCACCTTCATTTGCCTTCTGCGCAGCCCTATACTGCTGCTTCCTTGTGTAAGCTCCGGGTGTCATACAGGACATAAGATCCCTCACTCCTCGTAAACCAGCTTGCCCCCAAGCTGGGTGAGATGGAAAAGACTGAAGCAAGTCAGATGTGTTGACGCCACAACGCGTCGTTCCACACGAGCACGCACCTGTTTCACAGGCACTCCGCTAGGGATCCTACCAGCAAAAACTAGAAGTTTTGGTTTTGCTAGATCGATAACAACACCTGGAATCCCTAGCTCAGGAGAGACCCCATCGGAGCAGGAGGTTTCTAGGGTTGATCTAGGCTTAGTAGGCCAGCTAGATCACCTTCATTCACCGCCAGGTTGATGTAAGAACAAAAATTAGGGTAAAAGAGATAAAAAAAGTAAAGACATAATGATTGATGATTGGGTGGGGGTTCTCTCAATCGGCCATAGTTCTTTTTATATAGAGGGGAATAGTCTTATCCCGTGGGAAATAAATTACTAACAAATTGGCAACAAAATCAATACTTATACCTTTTTGGAAACCAAAACCGAAACTTCAATTTTGTCGGGATCCGAATCTGGCAAAACCAGAACTTCTAGTTTGCAAAACCAGACTCTAAGCATCTTCGAGATTCCATAACTTCTTTGTTTGAGCTCCAAATTTGATCATCCATATATCCATTTCGATCATTTCAACGAGGGCTACATGTTCAAAACTTCAAATTAGGAATTTAGCTTCATCGTTAGATATTTTCTAGTGTTTCTTTGTATTCTTACCTAAAATCTTGACAAGCATCTCCCACAGCCTGCAAAACTTGTCTAAAAGCACTTCTTGCGAAATAACCATCATCGGATAGAAATTAGACATTTTCTACCATATTTGGTTCTGCCCAAACCAGAAGTTTCGATTTGGCATACAGGCTTCCGATTTTGCTCCTTTTGGCAAAAGGTCGGACACTCTGGTGGACTGAACTTTGACTACGGAGAGGGTGCTCCTGGATACTCTAGCCAAGTGTCAAACACTCAGGTGAGGACTTAGCCATTTTTCCTATATTGATCCTGCTGAAACCGAAACTTTGATTTTTCTAGAATGCAATTTTTGGTCGTCAATAGGATGGATCTTCCTAAGAAACTAAATTGCGAGGCAAATAACACCATTTCACCAAGATGCGAAAGACCGCCTAAGCACCTCACAGCACTAGTTTTCTATCCAAGAAACACTCTGCATGCCTCTGTTGCTGCAGCACCAAGATAGAAAGTGGCAAACTGGGTGTCACAGATGTAATGGGGCTGATAGCTGGCTTATGTTGGGAGACATGAACCACTGGATGAACCCCGTAGCCATTCCGTTCTACGCCATACTTTTATCTCTCAACCTTTGCAACACCTCTTGAAGAGCAGAAGTGCAGACCATGCACCTTTGCACCAACCACCTCGCATGCAGCTATTGTCTAGGAAGAAGCCTCTAGAACTTGAGTACGTGGCTGCATCTCCCCACCAATCCCTTCCTTAAGAAAGCTTTCAACGACCATGGATGATCGAGGTGAAGCAATGACGCACGATCTTCCGGAAAACCAAACCGCTCTAGAAGCAGTCGGATCGATAGGTGAGCACCACCCCGGTGCCTCAAGACTCAAGCACTTGCCCGCTCTAGAACCTTCTCCCCAGTAAGCCATCCCAAGTTTCTAGTCGCACGGTGCTGCTGCCGTGCTCACTACCGGTGCACAAGGAAAGGAAACCGAGTGTTGCTAGTGAGTTCCACTGTGCCTAGCCGAATCTTCTGCTGTGTGTGGTTCTTGTTCTTCTGATAGGTCGAGGTAACTCTTGATTTGGTGGAGAAGCGACATACAATCAATTCGATCTCAAATCAACATGATTTGAACCCTACAATTGCAGCATCATTTCTCATATAATTATCAATCGTGCAACACACGGTTGACCTCACCACAAAGGCTAATCTCACCCTGCAAATAGAAGAACATAAGCAAGAACAAAGAAGAAGATAACTCAATTGCGAAATCTGAATTAAACTCATAAAATTAGAATCCATCAAACTGTCTAGCGGTAAAACTATTTCATAACAGATTAAATTAAGCAAAATCTATCCCTAATAATGGTGGCTACTATTTATATAAAGGTTAGAGCGTCCTTAGAGGGTAAACACTAATACTAATGGACCTAGAAATAATACACAGCCTAAGGGTCAAAAGATGGTGTCGCATCACCAGAGCAGTTTCTAGACATTATATTGTTTTAATGATTCCCAACGACTCCTGTAAAATTTGAAGATGAGACTGGTGCCATTGGAAAGTTTATCTTTTTAGCTTTCTATTCGTATCCAGAACGTCCAAAATGAATCTCAGATGCAACATGGGCGTTCGTTTTAGTGTGTATTGCTCTTGGAACCCTAGTCAACTTGACTCCGAGTTGAATTGAATCTTCTCTGACATTGAGCGTGCTTTGCTGATCTTAAGTATCTTTAATTCATTTTTATATGCTTCTCTTGACCCTCTTCAATATTTTTAATCATGATAAAATTGTTATTAGGTAACAATCTATTCTCAAAGAAAAAAAAACATATGTTTAAAAACGAGCACACACCTCTATTGTAGGTAAATGAGCATTGTGTGTATCTAATGAAGGGCTATCCTCGTCATTTTCGACTGATGGGAGTTCAGTCGTGTTGACCATGTCCAAATGTCAGGCCCCGAGGTGCTGCTCTGGAGACTTCAAGTTCACCATCGCCTTAGTTTTGCCTTGCCTGCATTGTTGGTGAGCGTTCTCGATGGCGCCCTGTTTTCTATCTCTGTGTTAGCCGTTGTTCCTGGTAATCAAGTTCTCCGTGATGCCTTTGTCACGACAGTGGGAACTTCATCGAGCAAGTCAGTCACCACGGACGGGCTGCTGCTGTTCTCTTCCTGGTGAGTATCAGTCGAGCTTCAACTTTCCAGGCGGCCTTTGCATGCGTGCCGTGTTTGTTAAATGAGGTTTTGATAGTTTTCTCCGTGGTAGTCACCAGGTCATGTGAAACTTCGGATCGTCGATCACTGCAAAGATAGATGGGTTCACGTCGTCCGAAGTCGACACGCTAAACGATCTCTGATTTGCCGCCATCTGAACTTGTTCGTCCATCAATCGTTTTCTTCGAATCGCCAGCCGAAGCCCTCTGGTGAGCACCTGCGTCCTCCCCGCGTTCGTTTCCCTTAGGACTCGACCCGTTTAGAGCCATCAGTTGCTCCATTCTCGAAGCTCCGGTCGTTGTGCCGTAGCGTCAACATGGGAACCGTGTTCCTAGCTGTAGATCGTGTAGAAGCAGCTCGATAGCCGGTGTTAGTGTCCGTCTCGCTCATCACGCTAAGAGTAGGTTTAGAGGGCTGCTCGGGTGGTGCCAGCCGTTCGTCCTGCTAGCCAGTCATGTGCCAGTGCCCAAAGCCGAAGCTTGTGTGCAGTGCCAGAGAAAAAGGAAAGGGTGCTGACCAGAAGGACCAGCAGAGAGAGAGAGAGAGAGAAAAGCACCAGTGTATGAGGCCATCCGCTTGGACCTTGTGCTATTCTAGTTTTAGTTGAGCAAGAGCAGTGGGAGCAGTGTCAGTTCTTGCCACGCGTGCCAAGGAAAAGAGAGAGATTGTGACTGCTTCATGCCTGATCGAGAGAAGAGAAAGGATCTAGAAGGGAGAAGCGGCTCGTCGAGGTCCACTACAGCAGCATGCAGTTTGGTAGGCGATAGAGTTTCAGACAAAGCGGAAGCGATGCAAAAAGTGACACCGGTGATACACATGATGGTTTTCTATTATGAAACATGTTTTGTCCTAAGACATGTTTTATTCCTCGTGATCGAAGGTAGGTGAGTAGGGAACCCAGTCAATAGATAGGTCAGTAAGGGGTTCATCTTTCCACACCACTTTACCGCAGCAATCACATTAGTTACCTGTAGGAAAAGCTGTAGGCAAAAAGAAAAATACAAATCCTGAGTATTAATTATTCAGCAAGATTTACCCATCTAAATGGCTAACTACAGCAGACTTCTAAGTATGAGAAGGCTGACTCACAGGTAGGCTCTTTTGCCAAAAACATAGCGCTAAGTGTGAGTCCTTACTTTCAACTTTTAGCAGTCAGTTAGGTTTCAAGAAAGATAAATTTTGTTTGCACTATGATTTACTCCAATCATGATTGCAATACAAATATAATAATCAATAAAATCAGTAAGTTCATTGTTTATCCTTACTACGATGTAACCCAGTGAGACAAGCGAGATTCGTTACTGGGAGACGCAACAATTATAATCGATTTACATCTTGCAGGAGAAACCCGAATTACACGACATGGATGCGCTTCTCGAAACATGGTTCCCATGTGATAACACCTTGGATCTATCCATGGCCAACCCAAAGTCTCTTTCAACTCCAAACCAAGAGAGCTAGGGTTCGTCCAATCACTACGACATTGTGTTACATCAGTTTACTAGTGCCTATATCACTAGCATATAATCCGTGTAGTTCAAACTTGCTCAACTGGGGCCACACTCGATCGGTTGTTTAGTTTTATGACCATTGAAGTCCCTCAAAAGGTATGAATAATTTTGATGATTAAATAAAAATCATGAACTAACTCGTTAGATGTTTGTTTATCAACACTCTTCTCTATTTCTATTAGTTGGTTGCTTCAAGGTTACTCGATGCTCCAACGGTTTTCCTCAGTGAAGCTTGATCAAGACTAAGTATGTTTTAGAACCTTCGTGGCTTAGTTTTTAGGCCTTGAGTCTATAGGAAAGCATGTACTATTAAGAAGGGTCAATCACTCGTCTCAGTTTTACAAGTGTTAGAGAGTATAAATGCTTTAAGCTTTCTGAGGCATTTGAGTGATCGAAGAAACTTGAAGATATTTTTTTGTTGTAGCGGGAAGTAGGCAGATCTCAAAGTTGTCAAGTTTTAGTAGTTGAAGAGTCACCGGACAGTCTGATGAGGTCACCGAACAGTTCGGTGTGGTTGAAGACGAGAATTCAGAGAGGTGTTTCTTGGAGTCGAAGAAGTGAAGTCACCGGGCAATCCGGTGGGTTAGTGACCGGACAGTCCGGTGTTAAGAAAGATAAAGTCAAGAAGAGGTGTCTCTAGTTATCCAAAAGAGGTCACTGAACAATCCGGTGAAGGTATACATCAGACAGTCCGGTGTCATATGGAGTGGATTTCAAAGAGGATGTTTTTTTTGTCTGTTGAAGACCAGGAGTCACCAGAGAGTCCAGTGGTCCTAGTCACCGAACAGTCCGGTGACTGTAAAAAGCAGTCAGCTTTTTGACAACGGTCATTTCGGGGCTTGGGGTCTATATAAATGTTGAGGGAGCTGTTGTAGAGGGTACCAACGGCCAGAAGAGTTTGAAGATCACTTGTGAAAGCCAAATGTCATCAAGAAGAGCACAAGGAAGCATTTTGAGGTTTCTTGAGTGCTTGTGAAGGGTAGCAAAAAGTATCCATACATTCTTAGAGCTTATGAGGCTGAGAGGAGTGTCTTATACTTGTTACTCTTTGTGTATGGCGGCCTAGACTAATTAGATGTTGTTGTTCGAGTTTTCGAAGAGGTTGTAAAAGACGGCATCAAGTTTGTGAGCGATTCGGGTCCCTTGCTCAAAAGAGACACCAAGAGAAAGCGTCTGGAGTCTTAGGGGCTTTCTCTTGCGCGAAGCTATTGTTTGCTACAGTCGAGTCGCCGGTGACTTCACTCCGGGAGTAAAGCATACCCTTGGGAGCATCATTTCAGAAACGGGGGGGGGGGGGGGGGGGNNNGAGGGGGAGAGACTGGTACTCTGACGGAAGTGGTCCAATGAAGATTACAGGAAGGCACCAACCTAATTCTGATACCTCGGGAAAAATCGCTAAGCATTCTCTTAACTCTCTCTTTACGTACTTTCCGCATTTTCTCTCTTATTGAGTAGAGTTATAATTTTCTTTACAATACCTCTTGGTGGCTCTTGTTCCGTATGACTTGCTTGTTTGCTTAGTTGTCGTTCCCTCCTTTTCTTTGCTCTCCTTTAGGTTTCCTAACTTGTTTGTTATCTTGCTTAGTTGTTCTCTTGTTAGTAGTTGCTTGTTAGATAGCTAGATTGTAGGAAGAGTCGAAAAAGTTCTAGTAGTGTTAGTGTGTGATTCAACCTCTCTTCTTCGTCACTTGATCCTTACATCGGTCCTTAACCGACATTGATAGGGCCACCGCACACAGAACTCCTCTCCTGCTGCCAACCTATACTTCTTTGTCTGGTCTCATATTCATCATTTATGTGATAAACTAAACGAACATCATCCCTTCATGTCAAACTTCCAAAACCAAAGTAAAATTCTAAAGCTCGCGAGTGAAGTTTTTCATTCGCTCGACTTCTACCGTTAATTATAACTCATAGCCTAGCTCTACATCGAGATACCTGTAACAAAAATACTTAACCTGGGAAAAGGATACCTATCATGCAATCTAGGATTTCAGTCAAACTCCTAAAAACCTAATGCATAGCATATTAATCATACAAAGTGATAAAATATAAAATGATTAAAATAGGGTTAATAACCAGGGCTTATCTTGGATTTGAGAATTGTTAGTACAACCAAGAGATGCAATTAACATAAGAATTGTTAGTACAACCAAGTGATGCATGGCAGCAGTACAATCTTCAGCACGAAGTCCAACGGATCTGCTTTAAACGTCGTTTTCTATATGCATGAAATGATATGCATGGCAATTTAACAATCTCTCTAAAAATTTAAGCATGCGATGATATTCCATGTAATGATATGATCATGATCAGTATGATAATGATTTCATGAAACATGATTTTATAAAGGTGCTAATTAT
Organism: Zoysia japonica; assembly: GCA_001602275.1. Lineage (NCBI taxonomy): Eukaryota > Viridiplantae > Streptophyta > Magnoliopsida > Poales > Poaceae > Zoysia > Zoysia japonica. The sequence continues at coordinate 1,260,259 of BCLF01000021.1, read as the reverse complement.
GGATATATACCATATAATTATAATTAGTTTAAATGAGGAAACCATTTCTAACTTTCTTCAATATGGTTCTCGAAGATATAAATCAACATTTTACTGAATCATTAAATCCACGAAGTGTTAAACTAATTTCTGACCAGAACTTACAATTTATTGACAACAAGTTGATTTATAATGAATTAAATAGCATTTATGGGTAATAAATCATTTATAATTAATATGTAAGCATATAAATTCTAAAAAATCTATGGTAACACTACTTAAACATTAGAATTCAGATATTCACCTTTAACATTTTAATTATGCATGAAAATGGAGATATGCACCTATTTGTTTGTACTTTGTTTAATGTGTGGAAATATTTTAATGCATGAAAATGCACATTTTAATACTCCAAAATGTTCCTCATGTCACAAGGATTCCAGATATATTTTATTTGCATTTTTACGAGTTATAATGCACGTTCTAGGAGTTTTACAACATTTAACAGATTTCTGGCGATAAAATAAATAACTTTAAGGAAACAGGGGCCACACGGATCCTGAGGCGAGCTCACGCGGCCGGCCCATGGCGTGGCGGAGCTCGGATCCTGCGGCGGAGCTCAACCCGCTAGCGCCCAAACAATCTACAGATCGTGGGGAACTCGGAAGTGGGGTCGATGGCAAGAAGCTCGCCGAAATGTGCCGGCAGGGCAGGGCGGCAGAAATGCACCTTCGGCGAGATGGTGGAGGCGCTGTTGTGGACCAAAACCAACTAAGCTTTCTCCTAGAGCTTTATGGTGACGACGAAAACATCGGGATGCTTGAAGAAGCCAACGAGATGGTGCAGGAGATGGATGGCGCCAACGAGGGTGCCGATGCAGCCGAACGGCGATGTTTGGCATCGAAATCACTGCATCAATCGTGAGGACCAAAGTAAGAGCTCACAAGGTGCGTTGGGAGTTTACTTGTTTGATAATGGGGAGAAATCGACGGATCTTCACCGGAAGGCGCCGGATTCGGTGGAGAACAGCTGGCAGCACGGTGACACTCGATTTGGGAAACTTGAAAATCGGAAGAGGTGAGCTTCGGAGAAGCTTGGGGCGTGGCCGTGCGCGCAATGTTCTGCTCGGTTGGCTTGGCGAGGCGGTGTCGAGCAGTGCACCAAGGAGCGGCAACAGAGCGACCATGAAAGGGAGGCGAGTGAGAGAGACGAGTGAGGGAATTGAGGAAACAGAGAGGGGGCGGCTCCAGTTCTTCAGACACGAGGATACATAGATAAGCGGGATTCTTTGAGCGGCAACGTACGTGCGGGCCTATGGCCGTTGGGCACGGAAACCGTTCAAAATCAGCCGGTTTTCGCAGTTTTCGGTGAAACCGGTCCGATCTGGTTCTACCATGCCACCAGTTTTCATTTTAAAAATTTAAAAAATTTTGAAAATTTTTTAAAAAAATTCAAAACATGAGAACCGGTAAAACCGGTCGATAAACCGGCAAAACGGAGAGGTAAACCGATGAAACCGGTGGGTTTCAAATTTTGAAAAGTGGAAACCGATGAAATCGAAAAAAATCGATCAATAAACCGGTGAACCCGCTCGATAAACTAGAAATACCGACCGGTTTTTGATCAAATTTTGTGCAAATTTTGATTTTTCAATTTGAAACGTTTTTTTGACCAGTTTTTACAGTTTTTGTTAAACTGGCCCGACGGGTTTTTACTGGTTCAAATGATAACAAAAAACTTGATGGCAGTTGGGCATTGACCGGCCTCCTCGTGACAGGGGCGGTGAAATTTTCTTTACTAGGATATATAGTGTCCTATGCCTCCCCTGACACGAGCAGCGTGGCTCGGTTGCATGGGCGCTAGGGCTGACGAAAATTTCTCATGCTGACCGCATTTTATTTACCATTTTTTCTAACCATTTTCGGATAGGTGGAGAAAAACAAAATTAGTAACGGAAACGGTATGGCCATTTCCGTTTCTAGCGGAATTTTTCTTTTTTTTACCGTTTCCTCAAATATGGAAATGAGATCTCATTTTAACAAGTCTTATGAAAAATAAAAATTAAAAGTTGTGAAACAAACAACCTCTTTTTAGCTTATGTTGTTGGGTTGTATGTTGTGAATTTAATTGCAACTTGTATTTTATATATTATAAGACTTGGATCATATAGTGAATTTTCAACATTTATTTTATTCATATTTTCGACATCTTTTTCGACTACCGACCATTTTGTGTTGTTTCCAAACTTGGTATTTATCCGTTTGTTTCTGTTTAAGGCTTTTTTGTTTACGTTTTCATCCGGTGTTGTAAATATGAAAGTAAAAAGGAATGGTTGGTGTGCTTTTCCAACTGTTTCTGTCCGTTTTCGGCCCTAATGTGCGCCGCGCACCGTTGGCGCTGGCTGATAGTGACAGGTGAAGGTGGGGGCAGCGGGGCACACCTGATAGGATGATTCTAGTTACATTTACTGTTTGAGGTTCTGTTTGAATGGTTTCGAAGTTTTTGGAAGAATACTACGGTTTTGTCAAAACTTTAGTTTTAGAGAGTAGGTGTTTGGATGTTACTAACTTGGTAGTTTTAAAAATTATGGTATTAATAAAAGTGCAACCATTTTGCGGTTTTGAAAACTTCAATCTTGACCTCTTTTTTTCTAAACCATGATTTTGTTTAGCGTTGGCTTTTAAAATTATGGTTTGTTGATACTTTAGTATCGAAAGACTTCAATACCCAAATAGAGCCTAAGCATTCTGAGACAGAAATGAGAAGAGCAGACAAACTTAGATTATATTGAAAATTGGTAGAATAATTCTCCAACATATGCTCTACAATATACATTGCATGTACAGGTTTTTCAAAGGAACATAGAAGATATGGAATTTTGAAAATGGTTAACTGATAAGAAAATTTCAGAACTGCTGAAAATCAGAGCAGTTTACCATTTCCTGTGGTCTACAATAAATACTTCCCGAGCTTGGAGCAATAAAAAGCTTTGCAAGACAATAGAGCATTTCATACTGGAAGAATTTTGTTTTGGGACCAAGATCAAATTCGAGGTGGATTTTACTCTGCTACACTCAAAAAATAGGTAAGTGTCAAGAATTGAAAATCCGTTTGAGCAGTTTTGAATTTGAAACAAACCTTGTTAAATCTTTTGAAATTCACCACTTACAATCATGTTTAAGTAAGAACTTTGTATTTCATATTCCCAACTCTTACCTGTTGAAATGTTTTGAACCTCCACTTTTTTTTAAAAAAAATGAATTTGAATTTGAAACTTGCAAGTTTTGCTTATCCCTTTTTAGACTCTTAAATAGTGGGGATTTTCTTAGCTTTTGAAGTTAGTTCCATAACATGGTTTCACTGATTCAAAAGCATGGAATGTCACAGCCATGGCCCTAGGCGTGTGTGAAAAGTATAGTGAACTCTTTCTATTTTCAAGTTCATTTACTTAAGATATTGATTTGATGTTTGTGTTTGTAGTAGAATTGCATAAACATCTACGGAATATAGAAATTTTATAGAAATCAATTCCATTTGATAAGGAAAACGTAGGATTAAAAACAAATCCTGCGTTCCAAAGGGGTCTGAAAGTGCAAGAAAGATGCCAAATCATTTTAATTGTCCATTTTTAATTTTTTTTATATGGTACACCCTCTGTCCCATAAAAATTCTATTTCTTAGTTTGGTTGATTGTGTTTCTTTCTTCTCTTTAACCCAGAATTTATACAAATTTGATAAACTTAAATAACACAAATTTATATCTTTAGATTCATAATGAAAAACATTTTAATATATAGTTTACATGTTCATAAAATTTATGAAATCCATGGTCAAAGAGAAGAACAAGCCACAGTTAATGAAACCCAAAAATAAACTTTTATGGTACGAATAGAGTAATTCAATGTCTTGAGAGGGAGATAGTGGCCCTACTGCCGAGGACAAAGTTCCGCCACTGATCAGTAGCAATGGCGTCTAAAATGCAATTTAGTTAAAGATGTTGTCTTGATATAATGAGTAGTAGAAGTAGTAGTAGCCTGGTGCAATCTGGCTTGAAATGGATGGGATGTTGTTCAATTTAGATGTCATTAGCTACATTATGATTGTGTGATTGATTCTGCATTTTGAGTTTCATATGTAGGCCTCCTTTGGAACGCGGGAATTTTTCCCGTTTCTTGCGTTTTTCCTGTGAAATTGAACTGATTCCTGTGAAATTCCTGCGTTCCAAAAGAGCTCGTACAGTGCTTACCTTATTCCAATTCCCATAACACTGTCAACTGCTTTTCTCATCAACGTCAATCACTTTGAGAAGCAAGATATAGTTTTGTCATTTAAATGCATGCCGTCAGCTGTAATTATTTGATATTTGGATGATGTTCCTACTTCCTATATGGACTTGGTAGTTGTTACTGGTGTTTATGCCCTGTTTTCCTAAATGGAATTAAACGGCGTCTAAAACGATTGAACTGCTGCCCCTGTCTAGGTCTAAACACCATCTAGACGAAACTAAATGGTGTCTAGACGGAATTAAACAACATTTAAGTGCTAGATGGTGGTTTAACTGCCTACTCGTTACCATTTAGGAAAACATTGTGTTTATGGGAACTCTTGGTGCGTATGGACAGAGCATGTTATCGATGATGAATAATTGGTTCTGGTATCTGCACTTCCTTTTCCAAGTCTGACTGTTCGATTTAATTTTGTTCTTAAATTATTCTTGAACAATTTTAGTTCAATTTTAAGTCAACTTTTCTGTCCTAATGTCATGGGTCTAGGAATGGAGGGAGTACGTCACTAGGCAATCATATTCTGATCAGGTAAGACCAAATAGCATATATGAAATGAATAATAATGTTATTTGGTATTTGAGAGAACAATGGTTATCAACTATCAAGCACAGCCGCGCACTC